>ML677344.1:3955871-3974927 GCA_007922305.1 Dermatemys mawii | reverse complement strand
GGCCAGGACTGGCCTGCCTCCCAAGGCCTGTGAAAGTGAGGGATTGTTGTCCAGGATGGGTTGTAGATCACTGATGATGAGTTGGAGAGGCTTTAACTGAGGACTGTAGGTGATGGCCAGTGGTGTCTGTTGTTTTCTTTCTTGGGCTTGTCTTGCAGCAGCAGGCTTCTGGGTACACGTCTGGCTCTGTTGATCTGGGTCCTTATTTCCTTGTGCGGGTATTGTAGTTTTGAGAAAGCTTGGTGGAGATCTTGTAGGTGTTGGTCTCTGTCTGAGGGGTTGGAGCAAATACGATTGTACCTCAGTGCTTGGCTGTAGACAATGGATCGTGTGGTGTGTCCGGGATGGAAGCTGGTGGCATGAAGGTAGGCGTAGCTGTCGGTAGGTTTTCAGTATAGGGTGGTGTTGATGTGGCTGTCATTAATTTGCACTGTGGTGTCTAGGAAGTAGACCTCTCTGGCTGAATTCAGACCAATTCTCCCATTTCTTAAGGACATTTTGAATTTTAAACGTGTCCTCCAAAGTGCTTGCAACCCCTCCCAGCTTGATGTCATCTGAAAATTTTATAAGCATATTCTCTACTCCAGGGGTTCTCAGCTTTCAAAGTTCAAGACCCCTTTTTACCTTTTCCGCGCGTGCTGCGGCCCCTGGGGTGTCCACTGAAAAGCCGCTGAACGGAATACTTCTGGTTTCGGCAGTATTTCTGCGGACCCGCAGTGCTTCCCTGTGAGTCCGCCAAAATGCTGCCAAAGGCCGAAGTGTTCCGGCCGGCAGCGTTTTGGTGGACACGCTCCTGCATTCTGAATGGCCGCTGAAATGCAGCTGAATGCAGCGGGAGCTCGCAACCCCCTGGGAATCGCCCTGTGACCCCTCGGGGGGTCGCAACCCCCACTTTGAGAACCATTGTTCTACTCCATTCATGGGTGACAGGTATAATAGGCCAAGCCAAGCCCCGGACCCACCATCTCCTCCAAGCTGGCAGCAGCTTAGATCTGGCTGAAGGGCGGCAGGTGACTAGGGCTGGTGGTGACCTGGCCCTGGGGCCAGTGGGCAACCCAATGATAGGGGTGGTGGGCAGGCGCTGTGGCCAGCCAGCAGCCCAGGGCTGCTCGGCCAGGGCTTCTCCAGATGTGGGGAGAGAGGTGGGCCTTAGAACTCCAGAGGCATGGGTGGGGGGTGCCTCAGGGCTCCAGCGGGTAGTGCGGGGGGAGGCTTGGGCAGAAGGAGCAGAACTGCATGGCTAGCCTCCTCAAAGGGAGAGGGCTCACATGTTGCCCATAACTCCCTTATACAAGACATTAACGAAAATATTGAATAGTACCGGATCTAGGACTGACCCCCATGAGAACCCACTAGATACACCCACCCTCTCACAGTGACAGCAAACCACTGATCACTACTCTTTGAGTAGTGTCCCTACCTTACAGTAATCTCCTCTAGACCACATTCCCCTAGTTTCCTTACGAGAATGTCATGCGGCACTGTGTTAAAAGCCTTACTAAAACCAAGGTATATCACATCTATTGCTTCCTCCCATCCACTGCCAGTAACCCCGTCAAAGAAAGAAATTAGGTTGATTTGGTCTGATCTGCTCTTGACAAATCCATGCTGGCTATTCATATAACCCTTACAAACGGATGGTTTAATAATTTGCTCCTGTATCTTTCCAGGGATTGAAGTTAGGCTGACTGTCTCTAATTCCCCAGGGCCTTCTTGTTCCCCCTTTTAGAGTTAAGTACTTTGTTTGCCCTTCTCTAGTCTTCTGGGACCTCTCCTGTCTTCCAGCAAGTCTCAAAGATAATTGCTAATGGCTCTCAGATTACTTAAGGAACTAGTGGAAGCACTCTAGCATGAGTTTTATCAGACTGCGCCAACTTGAATACATCCAAGTTATCTAAATAGTCTTTAACCCGTTCTTTTCCTATTTTGACTTGCATTCCTTCCCCCCTGGTTGTTAATATGAATTGTGTTGAGTATCTGGTTATCATTAACCTATTTTGTGAACACTAAAGCAAAACAAGCATTAAACATCTCAGCCTTCTTGATGTCATCAGTTATTAGCTCACCTATCTTTTCCGTCATCTTTCTCTTGCTCCTAATGAACTTATAGAACCTCTTCTTATTGCCTTAGCCTTTCTGTGCTGTTTTTTCGTAATCTTCCTCAGCAGTTTGGCCATGTTTCCATTTTTTGTAGGAGTCCTTTTGATTTTTAGGTCATTAAAGAGCTTCTGATGGAGCCATATTGGCCTCTTACTATTCTTCCTCCCTTTTCTTTGTATCAGGATAGTTTGCATTTGTGCCTTTAACACTGTCCCCTTGAGGAACTGACAGCAATCCTGAACTTCTGTTTCCCTTAGATTGTCTTCCCATGGGACCTTACCTACCAGTTCTTGGAGTTTCTTGAAGTCTGCTTTTGGAAATCTATTATCCTTATTCTGCTGAACTTCTTCCTTTCCTTATAATCATCATATCTATCATTTCATGATTCTTCAATGATCATGACCACCTGGATGGATAGACACCTGTCTCCTGGGAAGTGCTTGACATCTACTTTTGAGCTCCAGTGCAGGACAAGATTTTCAGAAAGCCTTGACAAGGTCCCTCACCAAAGGCTCATAAGCAAAGTAAGCTGTCATCGGATAAGAGGGAAAGTCCTCTCATGTATTGGTAACTGGTTGAAAGATTGGAAACAAAGGGTAGGAATCAATGGTCAGTTTTCAGAATGGAGAGAGGTAAACAGCGGTATCCCCAAGGGGAGGATAGGATCGGTCCATCAATGGCTATTAGCCAGGATGGGCAGGGATGGAGCCCCTAGCCTTTGACTGCCAGAAGTGGGAAATGGGCAACAGGGAATGGATCACTTGGTGATCACCTGTTCTGTTCATTCCCTCTGGGGCCCCTGGCATTGGCCACTGTGGGAAGACAGGATACTGGGCTGGATGGACTGACTCATCATGGCTGTTCTTATGTTCTTACATGGGTAGGTGGCTCAGACAATCACTTGCCTGCAAGAACTTGGATTCTTTTCACAGGCGGCCCCCAGCACAGAGCCACCAATGAATACCTGCTACACTGAGCAGCTCTGATCTCTCTGGTAAATGGCAGTGGATGAATAGGAAGAGACAGAAGGAGGAAACCACCTGGGGAGTAAGAGAGAACACTGCCAAGATGGAGATGAGAGATGAACAGTGAAAAGAGGAGCTGGTATTTTCTGCCCTACAACATGATGCAAGAGGTGCAGGATGGAGGAGTTCTAAGCTGCCAAACCATCCCTGCGCCGGAGAGTTTTGGTCTCGTTAAGCGTTCACTGAGGCAGCAGCCTGGATACTGGCAGTTTCTGAAGGGTTAATCAGAAAGCATCCTAAAATGGCAAGACTATGTAACCTTCCTAGTGCCTCTCACACTGACTCTCGGGGTGATCACACTGCAAAGAAAAACCCACAGCACCAAGTCTCAGAGCCCAGGTCAGGCTAGCTCGGGCGTTTGAAAACAGCAGCATAGACGTTCCTCCTCAGGCTGGAGTCCGGGCTCTGAGAACCTCCCACCTTGTTGAGCCCCTGTGGGATTTTTTACATGGCTATTTTTAGACCTGCAGCCCAAACCCCCTGACCCTGAGTCAGTTGACCTGGGCTCAGACTCAGAGCCACGGGTTTTTCTCTGTAGTGTAGATGTGCACCTCATTAGCCTAACCGGCTGATGACCTGCAGAGAACAGTGTGGCACTGTCAGGCTAGTGCTGGCTTGGCGGAGGCTATCACAATGATCATAAATGGAGTCAGAAGTGGGTGAACTGCAACCGTGCTAAGCATGAATGGAGCAAGGTCACTGGAACCCCATAGCAGGAGGGGTGGGGAAAAGAATGCGTTACTATGTGCTTGGTTTCCAGGGACCACACTTAGCTAGGGAGCCCCATAACGAAGTCTGAAGTTTGACTTTATATCCCTCTCTGGTGATCCCTACCCTGTAAAACCCCCTCCTGGAAGGAACCAGCTGCATTAAACAGACCTGCAGCTGGAGGCAAGGCTATCTGAGTTGATTTCTCAGTTTCATTATTCTGTCCAAAACAGGAGGGATGTGGTTTCCTGCAAGGTTCCGGAGGCACAGAGCCCTCTAACGTACAAGGCATCTTGACAGATGCTGTCACGTGCATGCTCGTCCTCTAGCTGCACTGCTCTTGGCAAGAGGGCACAGTGGGTGGGGGAATGGCTGCTCTCAGGAGTTCCTCACCCTCCTCCATTTCTCATTCAATTCAGAGCATCATGAGCAAACTCATCTACTTCCTCCTCTCAAAAAAATGAGGTCAGGGTGGGAGGTTTCAAGAGCACTCAGCCTTGGCCAATCACAGCTCTCATTGAAGGAGGCAGCCATTACTTTGGCCCAGGCTCAGTGCTTGTGAAAATTCCTCCCTACGTGACACCGGTCCCCAATAGCAGTCCCCTGCACTGCTAACGTCTCTTCACTCCCCAGAACAGGAACAAGCTGTTCTCCACTACTTCCAGCACGTTCCATTGCTTCACCTTTTACGTATTATTCAACAAAGGTTACAACATTTGTAAGCTCTCCAGAGTCAGGCCCATCTTTTTGTTCTGTTTTGTACAGCATCTACCACTGTGTGCGCCTGATCCTTGCCTGGGATCCTGCAAGCAATGCAAATAAGCACAAAACAAATAGGTCATGTAATCTCACTTTTTAACATGAAGAAAGCAAAGTCCCTTCCAACCAATAACTGCACAGCAAGGACAACGCGCTTGTTTTCAAAGACAAGATGAGCTCTTAGTTCATTGCTGTTCTTTGAAGGGCGACAACTTCATTGTTTTAAAACCAATTTTTTTTTTCAACTCATTGTAAAATGAAGGATACTTTTACTCCCCTGCTGATGGTTATAAAGGTCTTTTCAGTAGGGCAGTTTCTCCCTTGAAGTCTCCAAGAAACAGTGAAACAGACTCCCGAGAAAGTGCTGTCAAATGCACAAACTGAAGGGGGTCGAAGGCCCAGCTCCACAAAGGGACTGGGGCATCCACAAACCCTGGCTTGGATGCCTAGCCTATGCATGGGGAGAGTTTGGACCCCAAGAATGAGACCCATGAAAGCCAGCACACTAGAGGATACTCTTCTAAACTAGCCAATAGCAGACACCGATGAGACGGGTGTGTCTAAGCCCCACCCCTCTGAAGGGTGAGGCTCCTATCAGTGCTTGTGATTCGCAGCTGGAAACCCCTCTTCTGGACAGGGGTGCCTAAGCAGTTTCTAGCAAGAACAGCTGCAGTGCACTTAACTCCACACAAAATGGCAAGGGAAGGGCTATAAGCACGTAAATTCCTTTGTAGATCTGAGTCTAACTCTTCAGTGCTAGTGGTCTCAGGTATGTATGGAACCTGGTAGTGGGTACCATGTTTTTCTAGACAGGAATGTGATCTTTAAGATGACTGGGCTCCTTTGATCTCTCCCCCATGAAGACCACAACACTGTTTTCACATCTGTTCATTCCTTTTATTGAAAAAAACCCAATCATTTAGAAAATGACAGTTTATATCAGGGATACAACTGAACAGACTCTCAATAGGAAATATGCCAGTTGGACAAACGTGAAGGACATTTACAGCTCTAAAATTGCTTTTATTTTTTCACCTTGTCGATAAATTTCGTGCTCTAACATACACAAGTAATATATTTGCAGTCTCGATATTTTTCCCTTCCAACAGATAAAAGGATTTGATATAAAAATTGATCCCACCCACCTGCCCCCCAATCAGATAAATATAAAAATAAAGAAAATACTTGTTTGTGAATGGACAGAGTCGTTTTACAGAAAGGTTTTGTCCTGAATTCCTAACAAAGATTCACTACGAAAAGGATAAAATGAAGTCAGCGAAATGTGAACGCTAAAATCCCCCAAACACTGCATGGCACAGAGCTACGTACTATAAAGCACTGCCAGGTAAAAAGGAGGAAGTCAATACAGCATTGAGCAAAAACCTCCCTCCTAAAGGTCTTTGATAAGCCAAATGTCATCCAACATCATCTCAAAAGTGACAGAGCAACCTGAAAGGCAGGTTAAACACTGTAACCACACAGATCAAGACCATCTGTAGCTAGGCATTAGCTTGAAGATCTCGGATCCAAGTTTAAAAATCCTGCTTTATCCAGAATTAAATAGGATTTCAGGACAAAAACAGAGGCAAGTAACATTCTTTGCTATTTCACTTTATTTATTGGTATTTAATTTAGCATGATCCACGCAGGAAGATGGCCATTGGAAGAGTTATTTTGTTTTTCTTTCCGTGGCCAAACTGTCATGAAGCTTGGAGATTTCCGGTTCGTAGGCCTCCATGACTAATGTTCCATTGTTATCAAAGAATTTAGCAATAGATTTGGTGAACTCTGCTTCTCTCGACTGTTTGGTTTTCCCGCTGATGAAAGTCAATTTCAGGGTGTATTTGTCATCAAACCTTGAAGGGACACAGAAAGAGAACCTGAGTCACAGTTTAGAGAGGGGACTTCTCAGATTTGGCACAGCTGTGTGGCTACACTGGGCTCAGCGCCTAGGAGCCAAAAGAACACCCCGAATTTGAACAATCGGCACATGCCACAGCACCCCGCTCCCCATCTTCACCGCAGGAATACAGCCCATGTCACAGAATCCAAAGCTCCACCTTCTATGCACAAAGGTGCTGCAACATGCACTATAAGTAAATTATAACTTGAGATTAAAGGATTTTTTTAAATGCTCTTTTTGGGGTTAGATCAGGGGTAGACAACCTATCGCACAGGTGCCGAAGGCAGCATGTGAGCTGATTTTCAGTGGCACTCACACTGCCCAGGTCCTGGCCATCATTCTGGGGGGCTCTGCATTTTAATTTAATTTTAAATGAAGCTTCTTAAACATTTTAAAAACCTTATTTACTTTATATACAACAATAGTTTAGTTCTATATTATAGACTTATAGAAAGAGGCCTTCTAAAAACATTAAAATGTATTACTGGCACGCAAAACCTTAAATTAGGGGGAATAAATGAAGACTCGGCACGCCACTTCTGAAAGGTTGCTGATCCCTGGGTTAGAGCTTTCTTAAATTAATATTAGAGTTAAAATAACCAGTAACATTCAAACTTCTTCATGGCTGTTGATTGCTCTGACCTTACTGCTATTTTAATTGTAACAGGGTGAAACTGACACAGATGTTAACGAGCAAGCTCTTGAACTGTAACCCTGCTTTTTGGTAATCATCAATACGCATTTAAGATGCAGTTTTGCTTGAAATTATCTGTCCGAAGGAAACAAAAAGCAAGTTGAGTCCTGGATTTTCAGGAGAGATTCTAGTACCCCTAAGCAACCAGCACTAACCTCATTTATGTTTTCTGTTTAGACGCTCAAGTGACACAGTGGTAAGAAAAAACTAGGCAGAAAGGCCCATACCTGAGTCTGCAAGCAGACAAAATTAAGTGCTTTCTTCACATGTTAGTAAAGATCAATCACTCCATGTCACAGTGGACCTGATTGCCTGAAAATGGCAGGATCCATGCCGTGAGATCAGTTCAACAGCCATGGAAGATTTCCACCTTCCACATGTTTCTCTAGGTGTTTGTTTTTATAAATATATATGCACATAATCTTGTAAGGAAAACTGTGTTTTTAAGTCAAAGATGAGGCTGAGTGGCCACATTCCAGAATTTCAGAATCTACACCTTGGGGTAATGCCTCCCTATTTTAAATGACATGAACCAATTCCATGTAAGCATTTCCTCTGCACTTAAAAGTGATCTAACTTTTCTCCCCCCACTCACTCCCTTCCTGCTCTGCTTTCATTGTTTCAGTTAATGAAATGCTTGTGTGTCCAAAAGTCTGTTTTACACTTTAAAGTATATTTTACAGACCAGGAATAGAAAGCACAATTAAATCACAAACAGGGAGGCAACCATCTTTCCATATGCATGTATATGAATAATCATGTGACCGATCTCTTCTGGTGTGGTATCTGACAGCCACCAGTACCAGATATTTTAAAGATACAGGATTCCTAAATTCCTTCCCAACCCATCAGTTAGTGATTGGTTTATGCCTGAAGCATGAGGGGTTATAACCCTTATTCTTTTAGCCTATCTAAGCTAACTCTCTCTCCATTTAAAAAGTTTCTTTTTAGAATCATGCTAAACTCTGGGGACTCCAATATCTTGTGGTATTGAGAATACTGCATACAAGTTTTAGCCATCTCTAAATTAGAAATTACGACAGGAACTAAAGTAAAAGCAACAAAATGTCCAATACTGCAACCTGCAGTCATGCAAATAGAGTTAATGGATCTACTTTTCCAAGGGCTGAAGGATCAGGCCTAAGTGACTAAAGGACAGAAGGACTTGACTTAAAGACCAAAAGACTTAACTTGGCTAAGTAATGACTAAAAGGGGATGTAACGAGAATCTGAAAGGGTGCAATATAGAGCAGTGGTTCTCAACCTTTTTGGGCTCAAGACCCATTTGTAAATGTTAGGGCCTGTCGCGACCCAGTAAATAGTCTAGGGGTGGAGGCCCTGCGGTGGTTTTGGTCAGGTCCTGTACAGCACTCGCCCCACAGTGGCAAATCCAGTGCTGTGAGGCTGGCTGGGCTTGGCTCTCTGCTTCAGGAGTTGCAACCTCCAGGGTTGTCGTGGCGCTCAGGTTTGGCCCCGCCCCCCTGACTGGACCAAATTTGTTTGAGTGGCGTTGTGATCTGGCTGCTGGGTTTGCAGTGCCACTGATTCAAATCTGGCCTTCAGAGCTGGGCTGCTGAACAGTGGCGACTGCGGGCCAGGCCTCCAGCTCTGAAGGTAGCGCTATCATTAGCAACAGTGCAGAAGTAAGGGTGGCAATACCATGCCCGCTACAGGGCTCTACCAACAGGCTGAGAAACCCCGATATAGAGAGCAGACAGTATCTGAGGTGATTCCATGTGGGTATTAATGGCAACAGAGCACAGGGAGAAAGACAGGCTCTAAGGAAGGGGGTCTCAGACTATTCAGGGCTTTTGATAGAACCAAGACTTGAATACTGCCCAGAAGCCAACTGGGAGGCAATGCAGTGCATGACACAGATGTGATACATAACCCTTTGTATAAGGCATATGCCACAGTGCAGCAAATAAACACAGACACCAGCTATTTGGTTCCTGTGCTGTTCTGAGTAAATCTGTACAGAGAAAGGTGACAACCCAACAGGAAGCAGAAGTGATATTCCTGCCCCTCCATAACTACAGTAAGGAGGCGAAACACAGGCCTCAGCAGATTGTGGTTGTTCTGTCATTATGGTTCTTTGGTAAATGTGGTTCTAGAAGCAACAATACCTTTTTAGACTGGAGGAAAGTTGCCAGATGTCATCAGGGTCCATCCCTGCAGGATCTTTTCGATGTGCCACCAGGAAAATGCTCTTCTCCTTGTATGAGGTATAGATGGTCAGGATTCCCATCATCACAAAATACGTTCGGGAAAGTTAAAGAAATTAAGGGAATACGAGAGCCATGCAACAGTAACAAGTAGGAGTCACGAACCATGGAGTGCATACAAATAAATGATTCATCTCCACACAGAGGCTGGGGTATTTAATTGCTTCTGATGAGGTCATTTAGAGCTTGGTTTTTGGTTGACACTTTTATTGGTATGAATAAGTTAAATGCAAATATAATGTGTCAATCTCTAGCTCTTAAAAATCTTCCCACTGCCACAAGACCACAGATCGAGGCTTGAAGTGACATGAATGGTGGGCTCTTGAATGAGACTTACCAAGGAGTCAGATAGAAAAATCAAAAGGTTAAAAGACAATTAAGCACAAATATAAAAGACTAAATGGTGTTTTCAGTTACTTCACTGAAATTTCACTGGCAACATCTAAAGGAGGCCTCATGAAACCTGAGGTAGAATAAGCAGTGGAAATAATCCTTTTGTCTCGGGTCACACAGCAGATCAGTGGAATAGTAGGTGTTAGAAACCCAAACTCCTGGCTCTCAGCTTTGTGTTCAGTTTACCAGCCCACACTGCCACCCTGAGACTGTCCGCACAATTCAGAGAGGTTGCTGTATATGCAGATAAATTTTGCACCCTTTAGCCATAGCTCTGGACATGGTTAGTGCAGACAATTCAGGACACTAACTCCTAGAGCCAAACAGCAGAAACAAAGTCAGTATTCAGAAGGGCAGAGTACGTTGCTGTAAAAAACCAGAATGATAAAAGTTATTCAATACTTCAGATTTACTAACTGTCTCTAAATGTAACTTACATTTACACTGCTGTCCTCTTCCCAGTTTTTATGCTGCCTGTTATTCCTTGATGGCAGCCTCTGACAATTGCTCCTACTTGCCATTTCACTCCCAGCACCTGATCTGTAGCATCACAAGAAGCAGTTGGTGCTATAGGAGTCTGTTTACAGAAATACAAGTTTCTTACGCTAAAATAATGCAGAAGAGAATGCAGATGTTAAATGAAATACTAAAATAGAAACTTGCTGGGGAAAGACAAGCACACGTCTTAAACCTGCTGCACACAGGAAAGGATATGATACCACACAGAAAGCGAGAACTGGTTTAGATTCAGGAAAGGGATGCAGATAATCCCAAATCAAAGCCACGATGGCAAAGAGACAGGAGACTGTGCAGATGATGAGGCGGCCATCAATCAAACAGAAATTCTCCACGTACTTGTACTTTTCCAGGAGAACCTGATGGGAAAGCAAAGAGCCCAGTTTATTATATACTTGGCTACTTTTACAGATGGCTTCCAATGAAGAATTAAATTAACTCTCTACAGATGCACTAATTTTAACTGCATAATCCAGATGATTTTAATTAAAGCATCAGAAAGGGGAAAACCAATTCAAATCCAGGAGCATCACAGAAACAGCAATAAACATAATGAGAGTGCTGCAACTTTAGATATATTTTATATCTAATATAAATAGTCTTTAAACGTTTCACTGACACGAGTAAAAGACATTTTAAGGCTAACTAGCCAATTTTATTAATGCAAAATGATACAGTAATTGAGTTGGACACATCTCAGAAAGCAACTGATTTCTGAGTCATTCACAGCTTTAGGAGGAGACGCTCCATTGGAGTTTGATCCAGGAAACGTATGCACCAGATCGGTCATTGGCTTTCCTGAGAGCTCTGTGCAGAGTGAGGCTCCAAGGTGGAATCCATGAAGGGACTCAAGTGTTGCAACATTGAGGGCAACTAGAAAAATCGTTAGAGCAATAGTACAACCCCACCCCCCCGCAGCTGGGTTAGGCACCTAAACTCCCTGTACAATGAACAGGGAGAGAAAGGCGCCTAAGCAAGAGATCCACCAAAGCCAGCCTGCTAGGTGCAGAGCCACTTAAATCAGCCTATGGGAGATGCTGACCGAGGGGCGGGGAGTGGAGGGGTGCACTAAACCCTGCCCCCTCACAGATATAGGCGCCAAAGTCTGGGCTGCAGGGAGGCGCCTAGCTCTGCTTGATTCACGAGTCAGGAGAAGAGAGGCCTAAATTGTGTGCAGGGCCTGAAACAAAATGGCCATGGAGGGGAGAGCAAGGCCCTCCCATACAACCCATTAGCCTAGTGGCTCGGGTACTCCCCCAGGATAGGGGAGACTCCAGGATCACGTCCTTCCTCCTCCTGAGGGGAAGATGGGATTTGAACAGGGATCTGCTGCCTCTCCGATGAATTCCATAACAACTAGGCTACACTGGCCCAATAAAAACTGAAGTATCCCATTACTGAATTCAAACGGACAAACTTCAGGAGGAGACACTGAGGAAATCACAATAGACTATCCCATAACCTGGTAGCTAGGGCACTCACCTGAGAGATGGCTGCTCCCTGTTCAAATCCCTTCTCCTGCTGAGGAGGGGATGGGGGGTCCCCGCATCCTAGGCGAGTATCCTATCCACTAGGCTAAAGGTTATATAGGAGGTCTTTCCCGCCCTGGCTGTTTTGTGCGGGCCCCTCGGGTGAGTTCGATCTGGAAGGTGTTCTCAGGGGGTGCCAACATGATTGGGCCCCCACACATGACTTAGGCGGCCAACACCTGTCTTTCCTGGTTTGTGAATCGCTCTGTGGCTGATGTGGGGATAAGCCTCCAAATACCTCCCATAAAGCAGTAGTGCATATGCTCAGGAAGGAAAACGGTGCCTAGAGAGAAGATGCAGTGAGCATACCCAGAGGAAAAAGCTTAGATGCCAAGTGAGTTTAGGCACCTACTGGATTAGGCAGCTGCTGAGTGGGAGTTTTGTGCCTCACAGTAGCGCCTCAAAACAGAATTTAGGCGCCTAAGTAACTTTGTGGCTCCCACCTGCAGGGATTTCAAAAGGCCCCGAAAGGCCCATCGGAAGGCTAGCACAGTCAGTTAGTCAGAATATACCTTTTTGGCAGAATCATCCAAAGAATTTTTCACAGCTGATCCATCCCACTTGTCAATTTTTACTGGCTTGTCATCAATCCTCCACTGCAAGGCAAATTGAGAAATCAAGTCACTTCCAAGAACTTGGCATGCATAAACATTTTATTTGTAAATCATGTGTTTCTATACTGAATAGGACGATAAAAACAAATGATAACTCAAAACCACACTCAAAGGAAGTGCTCCATTGCAAGTGTCATCTGTATATGAATGACTGTCCAAACACTAACAAAATCTAATACCTCTTACACAATTGTGCTGTAATACTGTGAGTGGATTGTACCGCAATTCAACATGATGTTAGAACTTCCAACCATGCTTTTTTTCAAAGCAGATCTCAGATTTAGTAGATTTTACTGCTGTGGCCATGATATACCAAGTTTCAAAAAGGTTTAATCTGATGAGTCTCATAAGCAGCACTGTAAAAATGATCCTGTCAAGTGACAATTGAAAATAGAGTGATTTTAATTTCAGTTCTATGCTTGCCTTTGCCAATAGATGCCATTGCCAGTGATAGAAATGTTAATGATGCTGGATGATTTGTTAATTCTTTTCTATTAAATCTTCCAAAGTACTTGCATTTACACACACACACGTGACTCTGCTAACACAGGTGAAATTTTAGGAGAAAAAAAAAAATCAGGAATCTGATAAGGACAATTTAATGGCAAATACAAAGAAGAAGAGACAAGTTTCTCACTCAGACCCTAGACCAGTGGTTTTCAAACTGTGGGACGAGACCTCAAAGTGGGTCACAATCCCATTTCAATGGGATCACCAGGGCTGGTGTTAGACTTGCTGGGGCCCAGGGCTGGAGTCCCACGGCCCGAAGCCAAAGCCTGTGGGCTTCAGCCCTGGACAGCCGGGCTGAGGTTACAGGCCCTGCACACGGGACTGAAGCCCTTTGGCTTTGCCCTCCCACCCCCCCGCGCCCACGGCAGTGGGGCTTGGCTGGGATCAGATTTCAGTGCCCCCCCCACCAGGGTCATCTAGTAATTTTTGTTGGCAGAAGGGGGTCATGGTGCAATGAAGTTTTTGATGCCCTGCTCTAGACTAATGAGATTTTTTAAGGAAAAAAAGACAAAAATAATCCTTACTCTTTTAACCCAGCTATATGCTGGCTATTTAGCCATTTGACAGTGTGAGCTAGTGGAAAGAGCACTGGACTGGAACTCTGGAGACCTGGGTGCTATTCCCAGCTGTCACTTGTGTGCTGAGTGGCCTTGGGCAAGTTACTTTGCCTCTCTGTGCCTTAGTTTCTCCCTATGTAAAATGGGGATAATGACTCTGACCTCCTTCACAACGCGCTTTGAGATCTACTGATCAAAAGTGCTATGTACGAGTTGGGTATTATTATTACATTCAAATTTTCAACAAGTTGTCACCCAGAAATGCGACCCTATTGCTTATGATGGACCAAGTATAACTGCATGTGTGTAATGAAAGAGTTAACTCCCTCCCTAAAGCTCATAAAACTTGTAGCAATATTGGTCTTAACTTCTTTGGCAGTGCTTTGCGGTACTGCTTTGAGCTGTGTCTCTTTTAAATGGCCCAATATGTCAATGTGACTTGGACCACATATGTTAGATCTTGGAAGGAGATATTCTGAACTTGTATTATTTCCCCAAGGTGAAGTTCACAAGATGGTTTACCAATTTAGTGCCAGAAGAGCACACCTCTCTCTCCGGTTAAAATAAACTATTTTAAAATAAGATGTTTGCCCTGATTTACTTCTACAGGTGCTGAAAAATAATCACACAGTTCTGCTCTGAGACACATGCGCATAAAGTGCTAAATGCCTAGAAAACTTTTACAAGGCAGAGTTGTAACAGGCCCTTTGTATTTAACTCAACGGGCCAGTAGTAACTAGAGCCCTTGTTTTGGTGGAAGTTTAAAATAGAAGATATTAATGGAAGATCACTGGACCCTGATTTTTACAGCAATGCTAAGGTTAGTATAGAATGAATCATAGCTGAGAAAACTCTTTCCCCCAGATTATAATGGCATACAAGTCAATGATTTTTAGACTTTTTCCACCCTCCATATTAGATCATCCACAGGGGTTTAGTTGAACACGTGTGTTTGGGGTGGGGGGACACAGAGGGGAAAGTGAAAAAGATTGAGAGGAAGGATTTCTGATTTTCTTTCTAATAACTAGATTGGTAGCCAAACCTCGAGTAAGCTTCACATCCCTACGCCACCTCTGAGTCCCACCGTCCCTCCTTATCTGTTGGCAGAAAGAGAAACCAAAAGGAGCTTGAAGAAAATAATTCAAATGTCATGACTGCATACAAGCATTTCCTATGCAGCCTTCGCCAAAATATCTAGGCTCCATTTCTCAACCCAGTGGGTTGGGTGGGGTGTTTGTGGGAAGTTACTGGCTTACAGGTGATTGTATTTTGATTACTAGAGCCTTAAAATGTATTACTGTTCCAAAGAAAAATTATGGAAAAATGGCGGCTTCTTATACAACAGATCTGCTGTGTATGTCACTCAACTGTCAAAAATAAGTTACTAACGTTAGATCTGCAAAGTCAACATAGAATAGCTTGACCCTATTCTATTGCGGATGTACAGACTAGAACTGTGAACTGTCAATTGCAGGACCATGTTTTGTCCTCTATTATACCCATAGAACCCAACGAAACCAAGTATTACAAAGAGGGAAAAGTGTAATTTGAGCTGCAGAATCTTTGCTACTGGTGATGAAGTACAAGAAGAAGAAAGGCTGAATGTTCAGGGCTAATAGAAAAACTAGCTTTTTACTTGTGAAACTGAACAAATATGATCTGGAGTTATTGATACAACAGGTAACTTCAACAAGCCATTTAAAAGTCTCTTTTTGGAACTGTTCTGCCTGCTTTGAGATGAACTGTGAAAAATCAGAGAAATTCTCAATTATATCTGTGTGCCCTTTATTAAATTACCAGAACAAATATTTTAGCTACAGAATTGCTTTGCACTTCTGAAGCAACAATAACTATTTCTTTCCACAGTCATTACTGTATTCCTGGGCTTGTTCCTAAGATATGAAATGAAGGGAATAAGGGACACTTGGAATCCAGGTAAATTTAAAGGGAAGTTGTCTCCATGTTTCATGTTTAAACATTTAATACTATCTTATGTTAAAAGTGATCTCTGAACATTTGAGCCACTGAATAAAATGTCTGTGTTATAATAAAAGAACCCCTCTTATAAAATGTGCAAGAATTCAAAAGTGTCCATTATAGGACACTTAGGGACAGATGATAAATAGGGAAATGAAAGTGACTGTATTAAAAATTTAAAGATTAGCAGCCATGTTAATCTGTATCCGTAAACAAAACGAGGAACACTTGTGGCACCTGACAGACTAACCAATTTATTTCAGTATAAGCTTTCGTGGGCTATAGCCCACTTCATCGGATGCATAGAATGGAACACACAGAAGTAAGATGCATTTATATACACAGAAAGCATAAAAAGTTGGAAATTACCATACCAATTCTAAGAGGCTGCTTAATTTGGATGAACCATTATCAGCAGGAGAAAAAAACCCTTTTGTAGTGATAATCAAGTGATCTGGAAATAACTAGGAAATAAATTAAATCAGTGTAATAACTGGAATTAATTTACAAATTGGACAAACAGGGACTCTAAATGGCTTAGTCAGTCATTACACTAATTGAATTTATTTCCCTAATTAAGTTTCCTTTCAACACCTTCTTGTCAACTGCCAGACACAGATCACTTGATTATCAATACAAAAGGTATTTTTTTTCTCCTGCTGATAATGGCTCATCCAAATTAAACAGCCTCTTAGAATAAAGGGCAGGGAGTCCTGCAGGGATGGTCAGGGGACATGGAGCAGGGGGTCGTTGGATGGGGCGTAGGTTCAGGGAGGGAGGGGTGATCAGGGGACAGGGAGTATGGAGTTTGGATAGGTGTGGGAGTCCTAGGGGGCCTGTCAGGAGACGTGTGTGTGTGTGTGTGTGTGTGTGTAGGGGTTGGGGCAGTCAGGGGACAGGGGGTTGGGTAGGGAGTGCAGTTCCAGGGGACAGTTAGGATGGAGGTCTTGGGAGGGGGCAGTCATGGTACAAGGAGCAGGGGACTTAGACAGGGGTGGGGTCCCGGGGGGTGGTTAGGAGCAAGGGGTCTCTGGAGGGGGCAGTCAGAGGACAAGGAGCAGGGGAGGTTGGAGGGGGCAGTGGTTCTGAGGGGGACAGTCAAGGGGTGGGAAGTGGAGGGGATAGATGGCGGGGCCAGGCTGTTTAGGGAGGCACAGCCTTCCCTACCCAGCCCTCCATACAATTTTGCAACCCTCATGTGGCCGTTGGGCAAATTTGCCCACCCCTGTTCTTAAACCACTTCACTGCCTGGAAGCAAGTTTCCTCAACAAGCAAGGGGCATAAATGAGGAAACATCAGCTACTCTATCTTATATTTGCAAGTAATTTCACTAGTGGGCCTCCACTAAATGGAGCAGCAGGGGAACTCAGATCAGCCCGCAGAAGATGGTCTATGTCAAATTCCTACGGGATGACAGCATGTCTTCACCACTAATTGACTCCCATCTTACACTGCAACACCAAAAGAGAGGGTTTCACGCCTTGAGGATGGAGTGAACATCTGCATGTTTAAGGATGGTTGGAACCCCTCTGCTCCACATCAGGTTAAGTAGCCAAGACGAACAAGTCAGCATCGTATGTAGACTATGGTTGTCATAAATCTATTTCAACTCAACTAGAGAGACAATCTGTCAGGTTGTGGCTATCAAAATCAAAAGGGTTGGATGTGATCTAGCTTATCATCAAAGATGAACTGCAAGCCCTACTAATGGAGCAAGACGGAGTAGTCAGTATTCATAGTACCCAGAAAAGTTCTGACAGTGTATAACACTAGAAGTGTGCTAAATATTTGTCTCTTGACATGGCACACCACCGGATCTTAGTCTTGGCTCTTCTGTAAATCTGAATACAAACCTTTGGTCTTCTGTAAACCTGAATACAAAGATATTTGGACACCAGCAGTTCTCCAGATATCACTTCATCAACATGTACTGCAACTGCTCTGCTCCCTGAGATCATTAGGTTTCATTAAAACCATCCAAAGTATCCCAAAAAGAATCAACATGGGTGAGAAAGAACTGCTCTCAAGTAAGTGTGTGTGTATGGATGCAAACAGAAAGCCTGAGGAGAATACACCAGATTATAGTTAGGGTTTCCAACAGATTCAATGCACTGTTACTGAATGACTCAGTTTCTGCACCAACTGGACAGCTGCCATTTTAGAAGATACAGATATTTATATTCCCCGGCGCACATTTGCTTTGGTTGCACTTTAAATAACCACAATTAAATGTTTACCAGACACACTGGAAATAATGAGGATACATCATGAGAAGACATCACAATAAAAACCACAAACCACTAAAAACCAAAAATTAAACACATTTGCTTGCAGCAAGAAACCTAGAAATATTTAATTAAAAAAGCCCCACATTGTTCATGGCAATAGTCAATGCATATGTTTTTAGGAGACATCTGCAGCTCTTAAAAACTTATAGACCACAGTGTTTCTTGATCTCAAACTCAAGTGTTCCATTCCAGGCCAAAGTCAAGGCTGGCGCAGAGAAAGGAGGAAATAAAGGTGTAAAACTCCTGGCCCTTCAAACCTGAGCTGAGATCACCAAACTAATTTAATATTAATAACGACAGGCATTAGGCCAGATCTACCCTACAAACTTTTCCTGGGATAGATATGTCTGCCAGGAGTACAATGAGGTACAATCTGTAATTGACAAAACTGTGCCAGTACAAGCCCCTAGTGTGGACACAGTTTATACCAGCAAAACTTGCACTTTCGCCAGCACAGATTATTTTGCTCAGAGTAAGGTGGTAATGGCAGAGGGCATTTGGAATAAGCAATGCTGACATAAGCTGAAGACATACTAGAAAGGCCCTGCTGATCTTGTACTGCTGTACCAGCAATATGCTCCTAGTGTTGACCTGGCCTTAGTTTCCTCTGTTTTGTTACTTCTGCATTTTATTTCCTAACATCTGCTGCATGTACCAGGCAAAGAGACAACACCAAAAAGGAATAAAGCAGAGGGACCAGTTCCAGCTGTTCATTATTTCCAATGTGCATCTACAGAATCACATCACTGTGCTGAGTAGATTCTGATAGCAAAATGCTTTGTGAAGCATGGTTGGTACTAAGAAGTGCCTGGAGAGGAGCATGTTAATTGAGAAATGGGATGTTGGTAGCAGAAGGCTTGCTTGTGCCAAGAGCCCTGTTTTGATGCTCACACGTGGCACACACATGCCAAGAGCACCATTTCAATGTACTTAGGTGAGAAAGCCTTATGGGACCAAAGAGCCCCGCCCCTCTGCCATATTCATAGTGGGGGAAGGGGAGCATATATGGGTACAAAAACCCCTGCTTCAATACTCATGGGGAGGGAGCCATGTAGAGGTCTCTGGATACTCAAACACAGAGTGTGAAGGATGCTCTTTTGGGGTGTGTGTGGGCTAGGACTCCTGGGCTGAGGGTCACTAGACCAGCCGCAGACGGATTGGTGGTGCCACTGTACCGGGGCTCATGGAGGTAATGTGCTAAGGGCCAAGAGCTCCCACCTCGGAGTTCAAAGGGGGGGGAGAGAGCGCTAGGATCTGG
>ML677344.1:3937760-3955771 GCA_007922305.1 Dermatemys mawii | reverse complement strand
CCCCCCGCCGACACCCACAGAGGCCCCCCGAGGGGAGGGGCCTCGCCCCAGGCTGCAGCCCCTGAGCCAAAGGCCCCATGGCCCCAACCGCGGAACGCCCCGAGCCCGCCTTCCCCTCCCCCAGCTCGCTACCTTCTCCAGCAGCCCGTTCCTGCCGCCCTTCGCCGACATTTTCTCTCCTACCTCAACCCCGCCCCCTCCCGCGGCTCGGAGCGACCTGTGCGCCGGCGATTGGCTGCACAGAGCCGCCGCGCGGGGGCTGACGGGATTTCTAGCATGTCGGCCTCCAAAGGAAACTGCAGCTTCCGCCGCTTGGAGCATGTGGCCGGAAGCGAGCCTCGGGGCACTCTGGGATACGTAGTTTTTTGCGTGGCTCGGTGTCTTCGAGCCCTGGGAGAGTCTCTGTTGCTATGGAGACTAGAGGGGGAGAAGACAACATGGCGGCTGCCTTGTGGCTCTGCTAGCCGGCGCTCAGAGACCCTGCCAGGGGCTGACGCTCTCTAGGACGATGGCGAGGGAAGCACAGGTACCGGCAGCACCCGCAGGGGAGAAATGGCGCGAGAGGGGCCCCGCGCAGCGTCTTACCGGGAGTTAGGCTAAAGGCCTCTCTGGAAATCGGAGGACCAAGAACTCTATGATTTTAACTTCGCTCCAACACATCACCCCGCACTGCGTCCCTACTGGTACCCCCGCCAACCATGCGCCAACTCCCCTGCACTGCGTCCCGCACTGGTATCCACGCCAACCGCACGCCAACTCCCCCGTGGCACATCCCCCACGGGTACCCCCAACCATGCGTCAACTCCCCTGCACTGCATCCCTCATTGGTACCCACACTAACCGGGTACCAGCTCCCCTGCACTACATCTCCCATTGGTACTGCCAACCGCACTCTATTGCACCATGTCTCCTACTGGTACTCCCAACCGTGTGCCAACTCCCTCGCACTGTGTGCCTCACTGGTACCCATGCCAACCGTGCACCAGCTCCCCAACACTGCATCTCCCACTGGTACCCATGCCAGCCGTGCACCACCTCCATTGCACTGTGTCCCCGACTGGTACTCCCAACCATGTGCCAACTCCATCGCACCATGTCCCCCACTCATACCCCCTGCCAAACATGCACTGATTCCATCTTGCCACATCCCCCACTGGTACCCTATGCCAACTAAACCGCGCCACGTCCCCCACAGCCAAACAAGTGCCAACTCCACCGCATCACTTCCCCCACCGGTACCCCTTGCCAGCCACACACCGGACAATTTCTGAGCTTACCCTGCATAAGCATTATACGGTGTAAAACGGATTTATTTGCGGTTTGGATCCCATTGGGCGCTCTTGCTTTGGATAACTATCTAGATAACTGCGTCACAACAGGGTTCAGAAAATACTATACTTGCTTAGGAAGTTGTCTCTCTGGGTGCACTTGGCTAGCTACGGAATGCCCAGCCGGCAGTTTGGAGTCCAGGGGAGGTGAAACTGGGTAAAAATTTGGGAAAAAACGCCAAATCCAAAGCAAAGACGTAGAGTGCTGCTGGACCTGTGGAAGAGTGCTCCTGCTCCTGTGCTTGGAGGACTGTCTATGACCCACTAATTGGGAGGATAGGGTTCCAGTACCTGCAGCTCCAAGGGCCACAAGTTAGCCTGTAGAGGCCGACTATCGAGCCTCTCTTGGTCTCCTGCAGCTCAACTATTAAGCCTTCCACCATGGCTTCTCTTGGTGGGGAGCAGCATCCCCATCGGTATCCGCTTTAGGGGACAGTCTGGCTGGAAAGAAATGGGTCCACCAGTTCAACACATTGAACGTAATGGGCTCGGTTCTCCTGACCTCAACCCGGCGCTGAGGGTAACTTGGGCATCCTGCTGAAGAGCCTCTGTTAGGATTGTCTCCCCACTCTGAACTCTAGGGTACAGATGTGGGGACCTGCATGAAAAAAGAAATACACCCCCCAAGCTTATTTTACCTGCTTGGGTTAAAATGTTTTTTTCCAGAACACAACTTCTTCTGTATCTGGACCTGGTACACTGCCACCATTAATAAAACAGCATCTACCATAATTAACAAAAAAATTTAAAAACCAAACCTCTCCCCCAAGGCAACTTTCTCCCACTGTTAATATTTCTGCTAAATCTTACAATCTTAAAAAGCACCCAGCCAACACTCACCACTAAAAACCCTCCAAGTAATAAAAAAAGGTAAACTTACTAACTACAGTACTTAATAAAATCTTATAGTTACAGTAAAAAACATAGCTGTGTTCATCCCATAGCCAAGGTAAACAAAAAAAAGCCAAAAAACCCCTAAAACTTCAAATTCTTTGTCTTCTAAAAAATTTCTCATTGGTCAGTTGTTTACCTCTCAGATTACATTTAGCTTAACCCCTTACAGGTAAACAATAATTCTAGCTATTTCACACTTATAACAGCCTCCTAAAGCAGAGTTTTAGGGGAAGAGGAGAGAGTCTTGGGTCAAGGGCCCACTTTCCGTAGGTGGCAGCGAGGCTACTGCACTGCTACGCACAAAACCCTGAGCCAGGTCTTCTACGAAGGCTTTAGTTAAGCTCACTCCCATTGGAAGTCCTGTCCTCCCCAGCCCAGCCAGGACTAGCAGCTGAGCTCAGCGCAGGGGAGGATCCACCAGCCGGTTGTTCCAGAGCCCCGCCCCCTCCCCCAATGTGATTCACGTCTCTGCCAGCTGCCCTGGACACCCGAAACATACTGCTGGAGAGGGTCGCATGATCGCTCTTCTGGCTTCCCTTTGCTTCCCTGTCACTAAGTCATTCTAAGTAAAGAAATCTGCAGGGAACATAAATTCTGCACATCTGTAGTGGTGCAGAATTCTCTCAGGAGTAAAATAAGCAAATTCTGGGGCGAGATGGGGTCTTCCAGAAGTGATGGTGGCTTTGCTTGATGGTGGAGTTTTGGTTTGGTGTTTTGGTGGGCGGGGGGAGAAGAGGGAGGCAGGCAGGTTAAAAGGAAGGAGCAGCTGTTTGATTATTTCTACCAGCTAGTCAAAAGGAAGCAGCAAAGGCCAGCCAGAAGCAGGATTCAAATGGGTAGATGGCCAGGTCTCTAGGCTGTGGAGGTCAAGATCTTAGCCGCTCAACCATCCTGGCCAGCAGCAAGGAGGAGCTTCTCCACTCCAGGAGAAAAGCCTTGGACATCCTCCAGCTCTCTCACTGTGGGCGATTTCACATCGGCCCAGACCCTGCGGCCGCCATCTGATGCATTAGGTCATGCCACAGGCTTGTGACAGAGAGCTTGCACTTCTGCGGGGCGTGAGAGCCAAAAGTAGAAATGGCACCCAGCAGGAGCTTGCAGAGCAGCACACTGGCCACAGTGAGATTCAAGCCACGCTAGTGGCTAGTGGAACGCGAGCCCAACGCCTTCACTGCTCGGATATCCCAGAGCTCCCCGAAGGCTCTCACAAGGAAACAGGAACATGTTGTGATGTCTCTGAGGATCCAGCTCTGTTTGGGCTGGCATCCATCCCCGGGCGATCCTGGCAGGTGCAGTTTCACCGAGGTGGGTGGTCTTGGGCCCGGCTCCCCAGCTCAGGGTTTAGCGCACTGGTCTCATAACGCAGGGTTGGTGAGTTTAAATCTTGCTGGAGCATTTCTGCTGCGTCAGATTTTCAGCCTCATTCACCTTGTCCAGGGGTGAGTAGATGGAGGGAGCTTCCCTTATGATAGCAAAGAGCTAGCCTCTGTGAGATCTGAGCAGCACTTTACCAGAAGTAAGGCTCAAACCCACACAGACACACGTCTATTGGAACTTAAGTCCAACGCCTTAACCTCTTGGCTATTCCAGTGAGTGCTTATGGGTTGGCCTATTGCAGAAGGACTTCTTGGGATGTTGTCAATCTACCCACTGTGTTGAGTGCATAACCATGGCAGGTGCAGCATCACTTAGGCAACCATGGTTAGAGAGAGGAAGAACTCTTACATATAGCTCAGGGGTTAGCATGTTAGCCTTGTAAACTAAGGGTTGTGAATTCAATGCTTAGTGGGCCACCTGTAGCACCTTTGGGTTGGGCCTGTTGTCCCCCAGTGGTAAGGTGTATGATATTGCACTCTGTTTATGGAGTTATGGTTATGAATGTGAATATAATGTAACTGAAGTATGTTTTATGGAAAAGGTCTCTTGTAAGATATCATTACAAAGCTTATAATCTACTGCGTGTGTTCATCCTATTTGTGTGACTCTATCATTCTTGTATTTGAAGCTAGAAATATGAAGTATTACTCTGAAGTCCTATTGTAATTATGCAAATTGTAGGCCACTAATGATGGTATAGAATCTTGATGGCTCCCATTGACCAGGACAATTGGTTGTAAATGGCTCTGTTTACTTGCAAGTCTCCTGTATACATGGGTGCCAGCCAATGAGGAACGAAGTCTCAGATGATACTGGAATCCATCTTAAAGCTGGTGCTTTTCCATTTTGAAGGAGGGGTGGAAACCCAGAGAGAGACAAAAGGATTCCTGCCTTGTGCCAAAGATATAAAAGAGGGTGTGACAGAACAAAGCGGGCGGCAGTCATGAGAAAACCCCTAGTGACCGCCTGAGCTGTAACTAACAAGAACTGTACTGAGGAAAGGATTGGGCCCATGCTAAGAAGGAGTCTTGTCTGTGAAAGAAGCTTATTGGAACATCTTTGAGGGTGAAATCTACCGTGCTGCGGCATCCACTGGTACCCCAAGCCAACCATGCATTGATTCCCCTGCACCACGTCCTCCATGCCAAACATGCACTGACTCCATAGTGCCATTTCCCCCACTGGTGACCCCACACCAAACACGCTCCAACTCCCCTGTGTCGCGTTCCCTCCTGGCACTCCACCCCAACCACACACCAACACCACCATACTGTGTCCACCACTGGTACCCCATGCCAACCAGATGCCAACTCCACTACACAGTATCCTTCATTGGTACCCTGCATCAAACACGCACTGAGTCCATTGTGTTGCATCCTCCTTGATACCCCATGACAACCATGTGCCAACCCCCTCGCTCTGCATATGCCATCAGTATCCCATGCCAACCATGTGCACACTCCACTGTGCTGCATCCCCCACTGGTACCCCATGCCACCCACACTCCGATTCCGTTGCTCTGCATTCCCCATTAGTACTCCACACCAACCACATCACTCCACATCTCCCCACTGGTGCCCCATGCCAACTCCTTTGTGCCTTGTCCCCCATTGCCACCCCCACACCGACCACATGCGCTAACTGCTTTGCACTGCATCTTGTTGGCACTTCCACGCCAACCAGGTACCAACCTCATCACTTCCGTGCATCTTCCATTGGTAACCAGTGCCAACTCCTTGTGCTGTGTTCCCCATCAGTAGTCTATGCCAATAACATGCCAATGCCCCTGTGTCGCATCCTCTGATTGATACCCCATGCCAATGTCATGCTTACACCATCACATTACGCTCCCGCCATTATTACCCACGCCAATGACACACCAACCCCCTAATGCCATGTCCCCTGCATTTGTATTCCATCCTAATCACATGCTAATTCTACTGTGCCATGTTGTCCCCCCAGCCAGTATCCCATGCCAATGACATGCCAACACCATTGCAATGTCCTCCCTTTGTTACTCCATGCTAATGCCATGCCGACTCTATTGTACTGTTTCTCCAGTCAGCGTCCTGTGCCAATGATGTGCCAACTGCCATCATATCACGTTCCCCCAGTCCGTGAGTGATTGCCATTGTGTGGCCACCCCCACCTCAGTATCATTGGGCTGGCTCCCCACCAAGCACCCGTGCCAACACCTCCTTTAATGCCTTTGTGCTACCTCAGCTCCATGCCCAGTGCTTGTGCCCCTTTAGTAGCTGGCTGACACTTACCATCCTGACCACCATGGCCCTGCATTACCTATCAATATCTCATGCTGACATTGTGCCAGCTCCCATCACTCTGTCTCATCTCTTTGGTAACTCGCTTTACCCTGTATGCCAATGGCTGCTGATGATTCACACTGGCCATCATAGCTCCTCCATCAAGTCACTTAGTTAGGTGCTTAATATTTGACACCCGGGTTTTGAAACGTTGGCCCCTGTGACTTGCTGAAGGCCTCAGAACATGGAGATAATGAAGGAAAGGGGAAGAAAAGGGAGGATGAGGGTCAAAGCAGAAAAATAATGGGAGTCATATTCTATACTGAATCAAGGAAAGAGATTTTGATATTTTAAAGATGGAGTTAGCTGTCTATATTTGGGAACTCACGTTTGAAAATTTTAGCTATAATCTCTCCATGTCAGTTTACCCTTGTATGTGTAACCCTTCTGCCCATCAGAGTTGGCAGCAACAAGGGCCGGGTTCAGTATCCAGGGGTTCCATTCCAATAGCACAATACAAAACCGGCTCGAGCTCCCCCCCAGTGACCTGGGACAACCATATACCACCCCTCTGGGCATCTGTAAGAGACAATACTTCCCTTCTCGCAAGCACAGAGTCTGAGTGTACCAAAGCCTTTTAATAACAGAGAGAAACAATGTGGCATTAGATTGGGGAAACACCACAAACAGGATTAATAAAACAAACCATGAACCAGAAGCCCCCCTTCCAGAAAACAGGCTGTGTCCTTCCCTTTGGTTCTTGAGTCCCACAACCCCCAAATCACCCAATAGTCCCAAAAGTCCAACAGCCCAAGAGTCTCTGTTCCTGGTCAGTGCAGAGTTCAAAAGTCAACCTGCAGAGTCTTACCTCCCAGCTTGGGTGGAAATGGAGGGTAGGGCAAGGGGCACCTTACGTGGTCCGAGGCCGACTGCTCCGCCTCTCCATGGGGTTCAGCTGCAGCCCTCACCGTAAGCCGCTCTGCTCTGCCGGCTGACACTCAAACTGCTCTGCAGCGCCAGTCACTCTGCCAGCCGACACTCAAACTGCTCCGCTGCGACAGCCACTCTGCCAGTCGCACAAACTGCGCCCAGGAACTGCTCGGCCGAGTCTGCTGCTTTGCTCTGATAGCTACACAAACTGCTTGGTGCCACCAACATGCCCTTAGATCCCCCCCTACTTAACACAGTGCTCAGTGGTTTCAGCTCTTAAGTGATTTCAGCTCTCAAGTGATTTCAGATTTTAGTAGCGGGGCCTGAGCACACATGCACCAGTGGACTCAAACTGAATCTAGACTCCTAATGCAATCAAAAATTACCTCTAACAGCCTACATTGAAGAAAAGCAAGGGACAATAGGCCTGTACGACCCTTAGACAACACCCTCTTCAAAAACCATAGGAATTCACCCATCACCTCACTCAATCTCAGAGTGTTCTGAAACGCATGGCCCTTGCCCAGTGAATGCTACCTAGATGATGGTGAGTCCCTCCATCATAACAAGAGCCAAGTACATGTCCATTGTCCTTCATTCACATAATCAGGGTAACATCACTTTATCATTCCTGCCCCAATAACATAGAAACTGAGGCTCCCACATCAGCCGAAGTGGCCATGTGGGCTGCTGCGAGCTCAGGCTAGGCATGGTGGGTGTGCCTATGCAAATTGATCAGCCCCAAAGTTATTTTCCACAACTCACTGCAATTCCCATAATTCACCACCAGATGTCAGAATAGATCTCATTCCTGACACTGCTTACATATGTAAGAGTAGGGAATGCCTACCATGTCCCACTCACAGGATTGGTTAGAGGATTTACTAGCTAACTTTTGTACAGTGCTTTGAGTAATACTATTAGGTGTGAAAGTACCAGTGAAAGTGTTAATTGGTTTACTTGTGTATTGATCTTCTTAGTAACTCTGCAGACAAGATGGCTACGTCAAAGCTATATAAACTGGACAATGGAAAAAGCCATGTAACCAACTGCTTCCCTGCCAGAAACATTTTGCGGACAAGTGAAGAAGGTAACATTTTTTTGACTGCTAATAACTTTGTCACCCTGCAGTATAATACCATGTCAGATTCCACAGAACTCCAATTGCTAAGGCTTGGGGCCAGATCCTAATCTGGTGTAAAGCAGTGTAGCTCCATTATTTTCAGTATAGCTATGCTGACTTACACCACCTCCGAATCTGACCTTTGGACTTATGTTAAACTATATGCTTTACCAGATGAATGTCATTCAGACTAGAACCTCTAGACACTTACTTCAGTTTGTGTGCAAGAGTTCTTACATCTGCATGCACTTAATGTAGGAAAAGTCACTGGGCCAAATTCCGCCCTGGCATAAATGGCTTTTATGGGAACTGTACCCCTTTACATTATGGCTGAATTTGGTTAAATGTGATACTTTTAATTAGATTGTCATCACAGACAGTAACTCAAGTGTAACTGTCACTATAATGATCTGGGGAAGGGAGGGCCAAAGAGAATAACTTATTTTTCATGACACATGTATTTGCTATCATGCGCAGGTCATAAATTCACACAATGCTGTACATTTAGGCCAAATGACTAAGAGTCCCTGCCCTTACAAGCTTAGTCTAGAGTCGTGTGTGAACACAACAAATTAAGAATAGGTCTGCACTAGGGAACTGACCACTGGTAATTGAACAGATGGGACATCATAAGGGTAAGTACTAATGGTTCATTGTGTACACACTATTCATGCACTTTTAAGCTTTGCCTTGCACCCACACTTGCACAAGAATATGCCAACTCAGTTGCATTGTCCTCTGGTTCTTTTACAGTTCCCAGCCCAGCTGCCTGAAGCAGTGGCTTATGGGAGATTTCAAAACTCCTTGTGGGAGGCCAGGGAATTGTAGAAGTCAAATTATTTCCTGGGAAAGTCCCACAAGGTTCTGAGATATGGAGCCATTTCCAAGTCCTTTTTGCCAAATGGAGGCCAAGAACAGTACTCACCTTTTGCTTATTGCTCAGCCAGAAGGGTTTCTTCTGGAGCTTTTAAAAAGTAATTGTGATGCAGCTACATTGGGAAAAGAAGTTGGAAATGGCACTGGTTCTTGGAAGCTTATGGGAGTTTCTCAGGAAAATATTTGGCCTTTTTCCCCTTAATTTTGCTCCTTAACACCCAGAAGGCCTTTTGAAATCTCTGGTGAGCCACTGCTTCAGAGAAGTGTTCTGGCTATTGTTAAGTGTCCATGTGAGGATGCAGCTACAATGGTGCAGAAAAGCACTAGTATATATGTGCAGGGAAAAGCTGCATCTGAAGCAGAGTGGTTAGTTAAACATTGCACTACTGGTAGAGGCACTATTGCTGGCTTGTATATTCATTTATTAATTGTTCAATTCTGTAGTGCAGATGCAACCATTGAGTCAAAAGCTCTAGTCCGGCTCTCTTTGGGGTGGTGCAAATCTGCACCTCCTGCTACTAAGCACCATGCCTTCATAACACATTCCAGCCCCTGGACTGTGAAGTGTTTGGTGAAGGGGCCATCTTTTTGTTTTGCATTTGTACAGCATCTAGCACAACAAAAGAGTCCTGGTCCAAGACTGGGGCTCCTAGATGCTATAATAAGACACACAATAATAATCAGAATTTGGAATGTAAAGAAGTACATTCTAAAACTATGTTTAAATGTATCAGAAAATGTTCCAAAACTTCACCTGATACATAGTGGACAGTTGTATAATCTCTAGGGCTTCATTTTCATGAGAGTTTCAATAGGAATCACAGCCTCATGACAGAGTAGGACAGGAACAGTACAGCTGCAGCCAGAGATGCAGGGAGCAGCAGATGTCCCCTATCATTGTTTTTAATTATGTCCTATATATTTTGTGGGATTGTTTTGGCTGAGTCGATATCCAAGAAATACTTAGAAATTGCAGAAAAAATCCAGGATTTACTTAAATACAGTAGTAAAATTCTACTTTTCTGTGTCTCTGGCTACATCCTTGATACGTCTGTCCTTATCTGACAATTGAGTTGCCCCCTGATTAATTATTTTGTACAGAGATATTTTATAGAGAGGTCATTTTTAAACAACAGTGATTTAGCCATGTTTTACAGCAGATCAAATGCCGAAGTGGCTAGCACACTGTTGGTGCTGCACAAACATATTCTAAGGGTTGCTTGCTTACTTTGATGACTATTCAAATCTTGTACTTCCTTATGCCAGGGGCTGGTCATTGGCTAGTGGCTCACAGAGCTGCCCAGAAGACCAAGTTTGAGGCAGTGATCTGTGCGAAATCCCTTCAAGAGAAAGTAGCAGGGACTCCCCAGTACATAGCAGAGCTCCAACACCATGGATACACAGATGAAATGGTTCAAGAGAATGTCCTAGATGGGCCATTTCTGGTAAGTGCAAACCTAACTGAATGAGACGGCAAAATACTTGAAAATTATACCTCGCAGTTACATAGCATTTTTCATCTCTTGCTCTCAAAGTCCTTTCCCAGCTAACGGAGGAAGCATCACAGCGGTCTCGGGAGGGCAAGTCTAAGCATCTGGTGTGAAATACCTTGGCGGTCTTGTTACTACAGTTTCCATTAGTATTTGAGACAACTTATGCTTTTATCTTGAGGACTATACCATTCAGACTGTGTGGGTCACACAGGTGATACCTTAAAAGCTGAGGTTCTCTTCCTTCTGTGTGGACCCTGTGGCAAGTTTTGGAAGAGTTAGGGACTTGCCCTTGTACTGATAACCTAGTTATTCAGCAGTGGTTTGCTTGACTGCCATCTTCCATGCAATAGGTAATTTCATTTCAGTGACAGTACCTGCAGACACAGGTCAAATATTACTTTGATTGTAAACTTTTTGGGCTAGGGACTCTCTTTTTGTTCTGTACAGCACAGAGGGGTACTGGTGCTACTGCAATGCAACCGATAAATGAAATTTTGAATTCTCCACTACTGGAAGTGCTGCAGTATCCATTTGAACAAAAGTCAAGAAGACAAATGCTAATTTATGCCTGGAAAATGGACCCAACGCCTTCCCCTACATCTCTATTCAGCAAGTGACCTGATCCTTTCTGGCCTTCTTTCCAGCTTCCCACTCCTCCCAACATATCAGCTCCCTCCCAGCCCATATCCTAGCTGTTCCACAGGAATCTCCCTATTCTCCTTGCTTAGTGGCAACACCCTCTTCTCCACTCCCCCTTCCCTCCAAGAGCACTCGGACTTCTTAATCCAGGCCCTACCGCTCAGTTAACTGAGGCTATTCTAAAGGTTACTTCTGGTGCTCAGGTTCTTAACCAAAATAACGTAACCAATGGTCTCACACAAAGCTCTATGGTCACACCACATTCCTACCTAACTTCATATGTACGGTATGGCATCAAGGCCTGAGTTGTCTTCACCACCCAGAAAGCATGTTAATAACTTTAAGAAATTAGTTTATTACATTTCTGCAACCAACTGGCTACAAATACTCAGCCTATACAGTGATACATGATCCCCACATATTAGCAATCATTGCCAGCTGATCAGACATGCCTTCTTTTAGAGTCCCTTATAAGAACAATTTGGATATACAGGAGCCGGAGGGAAAATGCCCAAGCCTCTTCAAATGCAGAGAAATGCAGGAGTATTGTAGAACCAAGCAGACAGGGACAGGTCATGATACTCATTACTCACTGGCAGAAAGAAATGACAGTCTAGCCTGGGGTCGGCAACCTCTCAGAAGTGGTGTGCCAAGTCTTCATTTATTCACTCAAATTTAAGGTTTTACGTGCCAGTAATACATGTTAACGGTTTTAGAAGGTCTCTTTCTATAACTCTATAATATAGAACTAAACTATTGTTGCATGTAAAATAAATAAGGTTTTTAAAATGTTTAAGAAGCTTCATTTAAAATTAAATTAAAATGCAGAGCCCCCCAGAGTGTGAGTGCCACTGAAAATCAGTTTGCGTGCCGCCTTTGGTACGCGTGCCATAGGTTGCCTACCCCTGCTTCTAGCCAGTTTTCAAAGTCTTAACCTTTAATGATGTCACAGGATGTGGTACCAACTGTGCTTTGTAAACATGTAACCTCAAACTTTGAACAGCAACTCACTGGGTTCAAACAAGACCCATGGTTAATGCAAAAACAATGTTTGTCTTGTTACTGCCAACAATGACCCTCACACAGCGAATGTTCTATTTTTAAATCCAGTTGTCATTGAAAAATCACTCGGGGCTCATCTGTACAGATAGTTAATGTGTGGTAAGCTGGGATGTATCTATAGTGCACTAACTGATTAGAAACAGTCAATCAAAGCGCACTGTGGAACTTTTACTGCGCAGTAGCAGGGTCCAAATGGCCACATAGTGTGGGACAGGCGACTGTGCTACCTATTTATACCCCAGCTTGCCACACACAAACTCTCAATAGACCAACTTTCACTAAGAATTTTGTATTTTGGTGCCTCTGACCCTGGCTGCTTCTCCCCGGGTGCCCGCTGCCTCATCCCATCTCCTCTGGCCCAGGCCGGGCTCCCTCCACCCATCCCCCATGGGCCCACACTGCCTCATCCCCTCTTCTCTGGCCCACGCTGCCTCCCCACCCACCTCCGTAGGGCCCATGCTGCCTCATCCCATCTCCTCTGGCCCATGCTGCCTCCTCACCCACCCCGCTGCGGCCCACGCTGCATCCCCCCATCTCCCCTGGACTGTGCTGCCTCCCCACCCAACTCTCTGCTGCCCTGAGCTCCTTTCCGCAGCCTCGCACCCCAGGCCCATCTCGCTCCTTACTACAGCGCCCACCCCTCAGGTAGGCCCTGGAGTGGTTGCCAGCGCCAGACGCTTCTTCCATTGCGGTGTCAAGAGGGAAATGAGGCTGGGAGCTGCCGGCATCACCGGGGACTCGGGCTCAGTGTGCCTGTGCGGCGTGAGCATGCAGGAGTCTGGTGGGGACATGCCTCACTCCTCACTGCACGTGTCCATCTGTATGCGTGGCCTGCCCAGCCCTGCAGGGACCCGCACACCCGGTGGCTGCAGCCAGGCACCCCCAGGCTCTGCCGGCAGGGAGCGCTGCTGTGCTAAGGCTGTGGAAAGGGTCATCACCTCCCGCCCTCACCTGAAAGAGCCTCTGGGACCTTCCTGATCCCAAACCCAGCCAGTGCCGTGCCGATCACTCCCCACCCAGCATGTGGTTTCAGCTCCCTGCACAGTGAGAGCCCCTAATGCTGTCAGTGGGGGTCAGGCCATCAGAACCGGGTATCCTGCACCTCTGTACGGCGTGTCCTGCTGGGGCGGGCGGCCACACGACTGGCAGAGCTGGCACTTGAGTGTTGTGTGTTACATACACTGGTGCAGTTCCTCTAGAAGTGAGAGCAGAGTCACTTGTCCCCAAGTCATCACCCGGCTAATAAACCCTGGCAGTCCTGGTCCTGGTTGTGCCCGTGCCTCCGTGCGTCCAGATACTGAACTGCTGAATGTGGAACTGCCTAGCTAGGCTGCAGAGTTAACCCTCTGGTTTGTGTTCCCAGATTAAGCTCCACTGTGTGAAGATCCCTTCAGATCTGTGCTCTGTGGACATAAGCAACAAAAATCTGGTCTCAGTAAGTAGGAGACACTCTCTAAAATCAATGTAGTGAACCACCTCAAATCCTGAGAGATCAACCGTGTTAGCTCGTGAGTGTCCACGCTGCAGGCAAACAGTGTGTGAGAATGCAGACACTACTTCCTCTCTGCAGCTGGGCCAGACCACTGTGCACTTGTAGTATAACTCAGTGGTTCTCAACATTTTTTGGGGACAGAACCCGTCTGTTAACCTTGATGGCCTGTTGTGACCCAGTAAATTGCTTTTGTGCCAAAAAACAAAATATCTGGCTTATTACATATTTCTTCCCCATGATACGTAATCTGCATGTTCCCATAGCAAGTATTAAATATGTACACTGGACATACTGTAGTGATGGCTCCTGCGAATAGGTGGCTGGTGAAAATATTCTTGTGGGAGGGGTGTGTGGCTGAGTAGAACGGTCAGGCCCCACTCTCTCATGTGTGTGGATGGCAGGTCCCTGTCTCTGTCCCAGTCCAGTGCTAAGGGAAAGCCTTGGCCTGTCAGGGGGTTCATGTACTGTGTTGGAGAGCGAGCATGCCCTGTACCCTGCCTGCAGTAGTCGCTCCTGTCCCATGGGACTGGGATTGGTTCCCCGCTCTGTCCCATTGGCTTGTGCCACTTGCAGATTTTCTGTGTCAGAGTCCTCTGAATAGGGGAGGGAGTCTAAGCCATTTGCCCACCCCAAAAAGACAAGAGGGGAAGGGGAAAGAAGGGGAGAAAAGGTCACCAGTGTTTTTGTGAAGATGGGCTCCTGAGGTTAGAGGGGTGAGGGACCCTGTGTGGGGCTAAAGTGGGGTTTCTGGATGAACCAGAAGGAACGGGAGCAATTGATCACCCAAGTTAACTCTGCAGTGAAGACAGACCCTAAGAGGCTTGCCGCCCATTTTCCAAATGCACAGTAGCAGACAAATATTGGGAAGTGCTACAGCTTAGGAGTTGTGAGAAAAGAAGACCCAGCTATTTCAAAATGGGCACGGACGCTTGTTTTTCTCTCTCTTCTTTCAGGCTAAAGAAGACGACTTTGAGCAGTTTGATTCCGTCGCTTATATCAATGCTACAGAAAACCTGTTGACATTAGGTAAGGAGGAACTCTGCTGAAATGCAGCTATAGCTCTTAGACAGAGGCACGTAATACAGGGAAGCTAAGCATCTCCGAGCTTATGGCTAAAATCTCTCAAACAGGTTTCAAAGAGAAGGCACAAGTGGCGCCCCTATGCAGGAGAATTGCTCCCCCCGTCCAGTAAATTTCCTTGTAGAAGTTCTTATAAGAATGCTAATAATGCTTAGCTCTTACACAGTGTTTTCATCAATAGATCTCAAAGTGTTGCAAGAAAGAGGACAGTATCACTATCCCCATTTTACAGATGGAGAAACTGAGGCTCAGACAGGTGAATTGACTTGTTCAAGGCCATCCAGCAGGTTAGGGGCAGAACAGGGAATAGAAACCAGGTCTCCTTAGTCCCAGGTGTTGGGAGCAAAGGCCTGACAGACATTTGCTCTGATTTAACAGAAATAACAGAGTAATCAGAGGTTATTTGGGGTGTAGCTCCATAGCTCAGGGGTTCGCGCATTGGCCTTGTAAATCAGGCGTTGTGAGTTCAATTCTCCTTGGGGCCTGTGTAGCAGTTTTTGGCTGGGCTGGTTGTCCCCTAGTGGTGAAGTGTGTGTTGGTGCACTCCATATGTTTATGGAATTATGGTCATAAGTGTGAATATAATGTAGTTGAAAGATGCTTTTTTTTGGAGTGCGGGGGGGGGGGAGAGAAGGGATAGCTCAGTGGCTTGCACATTGGTCTGCTAAACCCAGGGTTATGAGCTCAATCCTTGAGGGGGCCATTTAGGGATCTGGGGCAAAAAATCTGTCAGGGGACAGTACTTGGTCCTGCTAGTCTAGGCAGGGGGCTGGACTCAATGACCTTTCAAGGTCCTTCCAGTTCTATGAGATAGGCATATCTCCATTTATATTCTTAGTTTTGCACATATGTAAGAAGGATGCAATGTAATTGTATTTGTGAGGAAAACTAAAAGATGCAAGCTACTACAGCACTAGAAGAAACTGGTATGAGCAGGGGCATTGAGTTATATGGGCCCATGGTGCCCAGGCTCCAGCAAATTCAGGGCCCAGGGGGCCCAGCTCCACCAGTGTTTGGGACTGGGTCTCTTCCCCGGCCTCATCTGCCACCCCCACGTGCCTTCCCCAGAGCATCCCCCGGCCCTGCATGCTGTCCCTGTGCACCTCCCCTGAGCGTCCCTGCCTGCCTGGCCAGTAGGCAGAACATATATACACAGAATATATATGCACAGTACATAGGTATGTACTGTGCATATATGGATGGGTTACTACAAAAACTAAAAACTAATTTCCCCATGCTAATTTCTCCCTACTGTTACTTACACCTTCTTGTCAACTGTTTGAAATGGCTCACTCTGATTACCACTACAAAAGTGATTTTCCCTCCTGTTGATAATAGCCAATTTACACTTTAATTGAATTGTCATGTTAGAATTGCCCACACCCCCGGTAAGGCAACTCTCATCTTTTCATGTGCTGTGTATTTATACCTACCTCTGTATTTTCTACTCCATACATCTGATGAAGTGGGCTTTAGCCCCCAAAAGCTTATGCCCAAATAAATGTATTAGTCTCTAAGGGTACGTCTATACCACTCACGGATTGGCGGGTAGTGTTCAGTGTATCGGGGATCAGTTTATTGTATCTCATCTTGACGTGATAAATTGATCCCCGAATGCGCTCCCCGTCGACTCCAGAACTCCAGTTCCGCAAGAGATGGAAGCGGAGTTGACGGGGGAGTGGCAGCGGTCAGCTCACCACTGTGAGGACACCGAGGTATGTCGATGTAAGATAGTTTGACTTCAGCTATGCTATTCGCCTAGCTGAAGTTGTGTATTTTAGGTCAACCCCCTCCCTCCAGTGTAGACCAGCTCTAAGGTGCCACAAGTACTCCTCGTTGTTTTTGCAAAAAAAGACGTTAACTTCCACTTCTGTGCTCCAGTGACTCTCCTAATCCTTGGTGGGACAGATTGTTTTGGGTGCCCAAACTCCTGCTCTTCATTGTTTAAAGGGGCTGGCAGTTTGCTTCCATATTGGCCAGTGTTTTATTTCAGCTTGTGTTGCTCAAGACTGGGAAGTGATGCTGAAAATTAACATTGAGCATTTTACAAAAAGGAGCTCTGAATAGCTCAAGAGGTAAGTAATAGGGAAATAGAGTCTTCTACTTTGACTGCCACCCAGGTTAGTAGTGATTAAAAGTTGTTACTGTCTGATGGCTGTTCACTGGTCCTTCTATGAAGTGACTTTGATGGCCTTAGGCGAGTTCCTAATGGTCACGGTTACACACCACCAAACAATCACTGGAACTGGTACTGAGACCAGAGAATGAATCGCAATGGAGACTGAACTCATAGAGGTGATCGGTCCCTCTAGAGCAGGCTTGAGGTACGGTATGACTTTCACTGCCATTACCCATGATGCACCTGATGTTTATATAAACAGGGGACTTTGGTTGCCAGGGTTGTCAAGCAGGATTCTCTGCTTGATGTCTCCTTGCGGTTCTGAAATTGGGCCAGCTCATAAGCTCAGGGAGGATGAATGACCCACTAGAGTTTGACAGGAAGCAGCACCTTTATTATACTGATAGCTAAACTCAAAAGAAAAGGATGGGGGTCACACTCCCACTCGCATACTCACACTCCCAGATCAGGCACACTCCCACTCGCATACTCATACTCCCAGGATAGGCATGGCACTGGAGATGTCAGGATCCTTCAAGGTAAGTGTCCCACAGGGCAGCGATGGATGGTGTGATGAAGGTAAGTCTTCCCGAGGCACGATTAAATGCAATGCAGCAAACCACTGGTGAAGGGCTTTCACAGTAGGTACAATCTTGTGAGTGCACTCCTGAACACACGGCCTCTTCTCCTTTTAAGGACCTGCTCCTCATGACCTGTGACTAGAGATCACTTGGCCTTGTCTGGTTGGTCACACTCCACCTCGGGCAGTGTCCATGCATTGGGCATGTGATCACTGCCTAATCAGAGTCCCAGACACCTTGTCTACCTGGGAGCTCTTCTGATCTTCCAGCTGCTCAAGCAGCCCATTCATCCCACAACCATTCCAGGAGGGAGAGGTGGGGGAAAGCCACTTCACAGGTATTCAAAGAGGGAGAGGAGACAAAAGGGGAGGGAGGAGGTGTAACAGACCTTTTGAACCTACAAGTTATACAGAGCATACAGATCACTGCTACTCCTACAACAGTTCCCTCATGTTGCACCTTTTCACTCCATCCCTGTTCATTTTTTGTCCCTCATATTCAGTTAAGCCCTAAGTGCTGCCCCATTACTCATCTGAGGGGACAGGCCTCCTGTTGCTGTGGGTTTTGCCCATTTCTCAGGATTTAGGGGCCAGTGCTTTTTACCAACACTAAATTCACTTATGAGAGATTTTCATGACAGCATAAGGGAGTTAGCTGACCATTTTCCATTGACTTTCTGTGAGAGCTGGGCCCCTCACTTTGTCAGGCCTCTTTCTTTCTTTCTTTCTTTCTTTCTTTCTTTCTTTCTTTCTTTCT
>ML677344.1:3841561-3937750 GCA_007922305.1 Dermatemys mawii | reverse complement strand
TCTTTCTTTCTTTCTTTCTTTCTTTCTTTCTTTCTTTCTTTCTTTCTTTCTTTCTTTCTTTCTTTCTTTCTTTCTAAAGGCTAGAATTTCAAAACAAAACCATATAAATGGTCGTTAGAAATAAAATCTGATTTGTTTTTCTCTCAGAGAAAAACATGGTCCCTCTCTCTCCTGCCAGCTGGGTACCTTAGCTGGGTCCACAGCAATATGTCAATTGTTCTTTCAACCCAATTCATTTCTCATATGACTTTTTTCTCTTTTTATCCATTTAGAAGCTTTTCGTAAGTTTTCGGGGCTAAGGGAACTAGAGCTTTCCTTGAATGGACTAAGAAATCTTAAAATCAGCGCTGGAGACTTTCTACACTTGGAAGTAAGATCAGAGGGAAGGTGGAAACCAAACTCATCTTCTATCCACCCACATTTAGAGTTGTCATAGCAAGGTCTAACATATTATTATTGAATATTTGTTATTAACATTATTTAACAGGGTATTTAGATTTCTTTATGGATATTATAAAGGAAACCTGAGCAAATTGGTGAAGATGTGGGCAGAAAATATAATGAGGAATTCGATAAGGAGATTTTAATCTCTTCACCTTGAGCACAGATGTGATTCCCATACTCCACTGGTGACAAGAGGGAATATAACTGTTGGTTAGTTGTTACTCAGTATTCACGTGATACCTATGTTGGAGATTAGTAGGATGAAATGATGAAGCCTTCAGAATTGCTTTGAATTCCCAGGCTGGCTATTTTTAGGCATCTTTCATTCAGACACTGTGAATAAGGAGCATTGAAAAGGTTTTTCTGATACTTTTATGGGGAAATGTTATTTTTAGATACAATTTTTAAGAGTTTAACTAAAGCCACACAGCTACATTCTTTAGAGCTGTTCTTTTAAACCAAGTATGTTTGTGATTAGAGGAGGGAGCATGGTGTAGTCTTTAGAGCACAGGACTGGGAGCAAGGAGACTAGGTATTATTCCTGGCCCTGTCAGAGGCATATTGTGTGACCTTGGGCAAGTCAAGGAACCGCTAAGTTTCCCAGTCCCCTGAGACCTCTGTGCCTCAGTTTCCCAATCCCCCGAGACGTCTTCCATTCGCAAGCCAAGCTAGGCTTACACTTCACACACTCAAAATCATTTTGAAAGTGCTTTGAGATGCTCCAGTGGAAGGTGCACCAGAAGTACAAGGTATTATAAAAATATTTCTGCTAATGATGACTCGAAAACTCTTCTGTCACAAAATGTTCCTTTTTCAGTTAACAATTTCTGTTCCCCTGTTCACACCTGAACTGTTGTCACAGGTATCAGATGCATCTGAGCAAGGGCTCAATGCTGAGTTTTTCCTGCAAAAGTCTGAGCATCCTCCACCCCCACTGACGTCACTGGAAGTTGAGTGTCCCCATCACCTCTTAGGACGGGCCTCACTGAATATTACTTACTTATTATTATTTATTAATATCCTGTATATATAGGAAACCATAAATAATTCCAGCAGAGGGGCAATGTAAGTGTTTGGTTTTTGCTACATTGGGAATTTCTTTTACATTTCCTCTAGATACTGGATCTTTCTTATAACAGTTTGTCTCCTGAGGATGTTCGGACATTGGGAGTTTTGGCTCAACTTAAGGTTCTTCATCTAACGGCAAATGGACTTAGATCTCTTCCTTCTGATCTGGCAGTCTCAGAGAAGTAAGTCCAGAAAGAGTGAGAATCGTGAAGCATTATTCATTTGATCTGAATAAAAAGACAGACTCTCACTGTGCATTAGGAGTCTTTCTGAAATGTAACCATGGCAGTGTGCTGTTTAAAAGACATGCTATTGTGGGTAAGGTGAGGATCATGTAGCAGGTTACATTGTTAATATGACTGTTGGACGGCTGTTGTTATGCGTGGCAGGCCAAGGATTGAGCTTGTCTTGACAGCGATCACTTCTTACCTTGAAAACTGAAACCTGTTTTTTTTGGGGGGGGGCAAGAGAGAGGGGAAAAAAATCCCTTGGTGAAAGAGCCTCATGGCTGATGGCAGAGGGAGTGTAACCCCCCTACTCCCCAGAAAATACAGAGTTGGCCAGCAGGTTAGATTCCAAAAGCACACCTGTTTATCGTGGAAAATCCAGCTCGGTCAGTTAGCTAAGGAAGAGCTGTGTGAGCTGCAGACTTCTCTCTGTCGGTCAGCTCTGAAATGGAGCTCCACTAGCAACAGATGCACGTGAGACCAAATATTCCCCTTCGCTCCCATGTAGGGTGACCATATGTCCCAATTTTGTAGGGACAGTCTCAATATTCAGGACTTTTTCTTATATAGGTGCCTATTACCCTCCATCCCCTGTCCTGATTTTTCACACTTGCTATCTGGTCAACCTACTCCCTGGGTCATAGGGAAGGACAGAGGGTCCCGCCCCCTTACTAAAGCCTTGCACACAAGGTGCTAAACACTCTGGATACAGTTCAGCAAAGCACTTAAGCATGTGCTTAGCTATAAGCATGTGGTCAGTCCTATTGACTTCAGCCCCAGGGAAACCATGGCACCACCTGTCCCCTGATCAAGGAGGGAGAAGAACCTCCCAACACCCAAGTGTTGAGGTTTATTTAACAGCGGCCTCCCCTAGAAATCTAGGCCCTCCTCCCATCCCTCTCCCCTACCACTGCACGCCCAGCTGCTGCCTCACAACCCAGAGCAGAGACAGAGGGCCAAGCCGGGAATCTTTGTATTGCAGAATCTTATCTGTGCATCCAACAGCTTCTCCTGTGTTGGCTCGTTCCTCTGTCTCCTGGGAAGTTCTGGGCACTTACACTTCCATTGAAGTCAAAGGTCCTCCACACCTCTTAAGAGCAGCCTGTGAGCTCTATGTTTCTGGTCTGAATCTGGTAATTATCCCAAGTTGTTACTATCTGGCTGTTTGGTTACTAGTGAGGGGAAGGCATGGTGGCCTAGTAGGTAAAGCACTGGAGTGGGACTTGAGAGACTGTGGTTCTGTTCCCACCTCTGTTGCTGAGTGACCTTAGGCCAATTCACAGCCCCTTTCTGTACCTTATTTTCTCCCTCTGTTAAATGGGGAGAATGGTAATGATACTGACCTGCTTTGTGATGGACTGATGGTAAGAGCTAGGTGACGTCATTCCAGTTTGGAGTGGTCAGAGGAGTCTTCTCCATAACTGGCAATAATTGACCCCTGTGCACAATTTCCCTCTCATCCCTAAGTGTCTCCTTGTGGCTGGGCATCCTGATGCTGTGATTACCTACCCTCTTGAGCCCCTTTGGATTCAATAATACCCCTCCTTGGGACTGTTTCTTACCAAAACATAGTGTAAACAATCTGTAAGAAAACTCCCAAAATATGGACCATTTATCATCCTCAGTTGTTAAATTCCCACAACATCTGAGACATCAATGTAGCATATACCACAGTCTGACATCTTCCACCACATCCATGCTCTTCTTTGGTCATAGAATACCAGGGTTGGAAGGGACCTCAGGAGGTTCTAGTCCAACCCCCTGCTCAAAGCAGGACCAACCCCAACTAAATCATCACAGCCAGGGCTTTGTCAAGCCTGACCAGTCTCATGGTCCTCTCCTGTCCTTTTGCTTGGACAATTGCTGCAGCCCTTCCAGATGGGGTGAAGCCCTGCTCTTCCCAGCAGGCACTTCCCCAGCCTCTCTGCTTGGAGTTCATCCTCACCTGGGGACCACCCATCACCCCCCAGTTCCATTAACCTCTCATCTCAGAAAGGCCATCAGCTGGGCCCTTCCACTGCTCCTCTGGCCCTCAGTCCTCTCTGGTGTCAATGTGGAGACATCAGTGGGTAAGCCCCCCTTATACTCCCCTGCATTCAGCTCTATCTAGCCCTTGGCCCCAACTTGGAAGTCAGCAGGCACCTCCCTCTGCTGCTGCCTTGAGCCTTCTCCAGTTTGGAGATGTCAGCCGGCAAACCTCTCACTTACTTGCCTACCCAGAACCTTCTACAGCCTCCTTCAGGGGTCTTCTCCCTCTCTATTCATGGCTTCCAAAGCCAGAAGGGATCACTGGGATCATCTAGTCTGACCTCCTTGATAACACAGGCCATAGAACTTCCCCAAAATAATTCCTAGAGCAGAGCTTTTGGTAAAACATCCTATCTTGATCTAAAAATTGCCAGTGATGGAGAATCCACCACAACCCTTGGTAAATTGTTTCAATTACCCTCCCTGTTAGAAAATTTACACCTTATTTCCAGTCTGAATTTATCCAGCTTTACCTTTCAGCCATTGGAGCATGTTATACCTTTCTCTGCCAGACTGGAGAGCCATTAGTAAATATTTGTTTTCCATGTAGGTAATCAAGTCACCCCTTAACTTTCTCTTTATTCATTTCAACAGACTGAGCCCTTTGACTCTACTGCTGTTATGTTTTCTAATCCTTTAATCATTCTCATGGCTCTCCTTTGAACCCTCTCTAATCTATGAGCATCCTTCTTGAACTGTGGTCACCAGAACTGGACACAGTATTCCAGCAGCAGTTGCACCAATGCCAAATACAGAGGTAAAATAACCTCTCTACTCCTACTCAAGATTCCCCTCTTTATGGATCCCAGGATTATATTAGCTCTTTTGGCCACAACGTCACATTTTTAAGGGAGCCCAAGCTCAGCTGATTATCCACAATGCCCCCAAATCTTTTTTAGAGTCCCAGGATAGAGTCCCCCATTGTGTAAGCAGGGCCTACATTCTTTGTACCTGGTTGTATACATTACATTTAGCCATATTAAAAAGCATGTTCTTTGCTTGTGCCCAGTTTACAAAGAGATCAGATTGTGCTGAATCAGTGACCTGTCCTCTTCATTATTTACCAGTCCCCAAATTTTTGTGTCACCTGCAAACGTTTATCAGTGAGAATTTTATGTTTTCTTCCAGGTTATCAATAAAAATGCTAAATAGCAAAGGACCTAGAACCAGTTTGTGTGGGACTCCACTAGACACACACTCGCTCGATGGCAATGACCTCTTTACAAACACATTTTCAGGCCTCTCAGCCAGTTTGGAATCCATTTAATGTAGTGCCATGTTCCTTTTATAGAGTTCTAGTTCTGAAATCAAAATGTCGTGCGGTACCAGGCCAAATGCCTTACAGAAGCCTAAGTCTGCATCAGCACCATTAGCTTTATCAACCTAACTTGTCATTTCATCATAAAATGATATCAAGTTAGACTGGCTCTGTTTTCCATAAGCCAATGATTCTTCCTGCCCTCTTATTAGGCCAAACTGAGAGCACGTGTTCTGGTATAGGGGAGCCTCATTAGAGGGGCCAGCCACCCTATGATAACCCTCTTGTTGGCTGCTGGAATTAAAGGGCCAAGACTGATATTTATTAGTTAGTGTTCGCATAGAGCTTAAAAGGCAGAAAGCCTTAGGATTTGTATAACTATTTACTCACCGGGGGATAAAAATCAGTGATTTTTTAAAAATTAGGGAAAAATCAGATTCTTGTCATTTAAGTTGGATTTAAAAATAAAGTGATTAGTTTTGTCTTTTTAAAAGCTAAGACATTTAACAATTTTCTGCTTAAATTTGAATTTATGATAAACTACATAAAGGCCTAAACTTGCTACAATCTATTCATATCATGTAAATAAACATAACAAACATACTGAGCTCACCTCATAAACTGAGCATACCTCATAAACTCCTCAGAAACTCAAACTTTTTTGACTAAAAAGTTAACAGCTGCTTTTACAGAAACAGATTAACGCGGCTGCTAATCTTAAAGGCTGCTCTTTGATAGATTCAATCGGGGGAAACGTCTTTAACTTCTTAGCTAAAGCACAATATTCTGTACTGCTTTAAGTTAAGTGTCAGGATCATTTTCAGTCTTTACAAAGGAATAATCGTTGATACTTCTTTTTTCTAAATGTCTGTATTTTCCTCTTTCTGTGTGTATGTATAAGTATGTATGCAGAAAGTCTTTTACATAGTTACTTTTAGTCTCCAAATTCCATTTCATAGAAATACTTTTATTTTAATATTTGTAGTCTAGTCATCAGTCATCTAACATTGTTCAGAATGTAGCGTCTAGTGTAGATTTCAATAATTGGGAAGTATGGGAAAAAATACAATAGTTTTATTCAACTACTACTAACCCTCCGCCACCAATCTTAAAAATGCAGTTTTTATGTGTATTTGATATTGCATTTCAATTTTCATCCAAACAAAGCTTGATACAAGTAAAAATTGAAAATAAGAAATACATCATTCACCATTTTCTAGCGTACTTTTGCCAACTCTGATGATGACTCACTTAAAGCCCTGGGCTCTTGGAGGGAGGTGATTATATGAGAATCTTAGCTTTCATCTGAAAAATAAGAAGTTGCTAGCCCTCCTGGTTGCAGAGAATGAAAATGTGACCCAAGTGAAAGCTCAAAACCCAGAATCCAACCTGTATTTTATTTTTAAAATCTCTTGATTTTTAAGATAATCTTGTATCAGAGGGGCAGCCCTGTTAGTCTGTATCCACAAAAACAATGAGGAGTCCAGTGGCACCTTAAAGACTAACAGATTTATTCGGGCATAACTTTCGTGGGTAAAAAACCCACTTCTTCAGATGCATGGAGTGAAAATTACAGATACAGGCATAAATATATATATTGGCACATGAAGAGAAGGGAGTTACTTTTTGAAGATAATCTTGTGATTTTTGGGGGGGGGGCTGACTCGTTATTTTTGAATGTTTGGGGTTGTCAATATTGCTGACAATAAAAAAATGGAGACATACCAAATGTAAATAAATGTTACGTTGAACTGTAGAATTGCTTGAAGAGATATGTACAGTTGTAATGTATCCTGCTCGTTAGCAAAAGAAGAGTACAATATGTATTGCAAAGGTTATATTTAGCTGTAATTAATCAAATTAACATATTTTAATGGTTATCACAGCCAATGAGAATGAACTTTTCCTTGGGAAAATATCTAAACGTACACATGGAAAACATCATTAAAATCAGTTGTTTAAATCCAGGGTGTCTGCCTGTTGATTTAAACTGCGATTGAAACCAATCCGTCCTGCTGACCCTCCTCTCCCCCCTGCGGTGAGGAACATTTGTGGGTGGTGAGAGGGAAGCGTGCGTTGCTGCGGTGAATACTCTACCTGTTCGATGGAGAGGTCGTCAGCGTCACTGTCCAGAGTAAGGAAAAGCAAAGAATCCCTATGTAAAAATGAAGGGTTGGATTTAAAGAGCAAACACACAGGGAGAACTTCATGTAACTGACCATGATTTAGATTCCGATCCCCCTAAGCCTTTGCTCCTGTGGATAGATCTCACTCACAGGAACAATGCCATTGAAATCAGTGGGACTGCTCCCCTGGGGGCCTAATCGTTAGGGGTACTAAGCACCAGCAACTCCCATTGACCTCAGAGGCATCATGGGAGTTAGAGTGATCAGCAACTCCCAAGATCAGGCCTTCAGTCCTTGCTCAGACAGCGCTCCCATTGAAGTCAGTGATCCTGACTCTGGGAATTTGACTGAGTATGGCCCTTAGGCCCAATCCTGCTCCTTTGATGCCAGTGTCAAAACTCCCATTGTCTTCTATAGGAGCAGGATCTGCTTCTTAAGGATTGTTGCCAATAACATGCTTACAACCATCTTTAACATCTCTAAACCATACCAGAAATATGCTTAATGCCTCTAAATCATGCCAGTGACATGCTTAGAGCTATCTACATATCTAACCCATGCCAGAAACGTGATAAATGCCAGTAACATGCTTAGAACCATCTAATCTTGCCCATAACATACTTAAACAGCTATTAATATTGTATTAGCCCTTTATAAACCATTTAAAAATGGAGTCTTAATGAAGCCTGTATTTTAAAAATGTAATGTGTTAAGTCCTAGGTTCATGTTTCTGGTTGAATCAGTGAAGATCTGTTTCTTGCATAGCAGCCAAAAATGTCTTCTCGCCACCTGTTTGATTTATTAACGAAATCCCTTTTGTGCTTGCAGTGATAGCCCAAGTTGTTTAAGGTTTCCGTCTCTAGAAGTCTTGCTGCTGGATGACAATCATCTTTCTCACCCGAGCATCTTTGTAAGTCTGGCTAATCTCCGCAGGTAAAGAAACCATCATGCTGCAGGTGTTTCTGGCTTCTTTTGGCACACTGCCCATCTCTGCTAGCTGCCGTTAGCAACACGTTGAAACTTAAAAAACAAAAAAAGTCTTTGTAACTCATTTAGGGTATATTCCTTTCCACTTTGTCCAATCTTGGGAACTGTAGGTCAAATGAAAACAGCAGCAAAGTGACAATGAACCCTTGGCTGCCCTAAAATAAATGGGTGGGAAGTAATTCAGAATCATGCCAAGTGCTTTTGCTCATGTCTCAAGGCTCAGAAATGATGGATTGGATCAGATTGCTCTTCCCATTTTCCTTCCATGGGTTTAACTGCCTCAGGTGGACCAACTGGGTTATTTTAGTCCAGTTGAGTTACGGAAGTCAGTGGGAAAAGTCCCTTTGATTTATTATCAATATTAGCTATTCATGCAGCCCACTGATGGTGTGCACAGCATTCTAGAGGCATCTGAGTTGAGGAGACCAGTCGGTGCAGAATCAGGCCCCAAGGCCCTCGCCAAGGGGGGGCTAACTGCTACAGTAGAATCATGAACACAGTGGTGTGGGCTTTACACTTGTTGTGTGTTATAGAGCAATAGGATTTGAGAAGGTTTTTGACGAGGGAGGGGGCTTGTAGGGGGCATGCAGCAGAGCAGTATGGAAAGCTTGGAGGGAGAAGGAGAATGGAGTGAAATTTTTCAATTGAAACTTTTTTGATGAAAAAAGCAGATTTGGGGCACAAATTTGTGTCCATTTTGCCGAATTGTTTCAATCATAAACAACCAAACAAAGTAAAATCCAAAAAATTGGAACCATTTTGCTCTGACATTTTAGAAGCAAAACATTTTGATTTTTTGCTTCAAAATGACTTTTTGTTTCCAATTTTCCTTTAGTTTTATTTTTTTTAAAATCAAAACCCTTAAACCATGGTCAAGATTGAAAGGGGTTTTTTTATAAGTGTTTAAAATGAAATGTTCTGTTAGACCTGAAGCAGTTTTTTCCCCCTAACTTTTTTATTTGCTGCAAATTTGAAAAAATGTTTTTGATTTAACCTGAAATAATTGTTTTCAATTTTTTGGAATTGCCATCAACCTGAAAGCTCTAGTAAGGAGTATGTGAACAAGCCAAGGGGAGCTGGCAGGAGAGCATTTTATAATAAAACCCTGCACTTCAGAATGATCTGATAGCCCTTTGCAAACATTCACGAGTCAGAAACCACAGCACCCTGTGAGTTGGCCAAGTGTTGTTATCCCCATTTTACAGGGAGGCAAACTGAGTCACAAAGCGGTGAAGTGTCTCATGCAAGATTACTCAGGCAGTCAGCGGCAGAGCTGGGACTAGAATATAGCTACTGTCAGAAGACAGGATACTGGGCTTGATGGACCTTTGGTCTGACCCAATATGGCCGTTCTTACATTCTCCTCTGACTCCTTGTGCTGACATTAATCACTAGATTATATTTTTCTGCAAGCATTTTGGAACTGTAAGTGGCCTGGAGGTGGTGGTTTGACCTGAATTCAAAGAGAAGCTCTATAGGTTATTGTTCTTCCTCAGTGCAGACATTCCTGGAGTAGAATTGCATATTGTCTGTGAAGTTCTGAAGAGAGGAGGATGAACAGACTGGGTTGGGACCTGGGATTAGGTATCAGGAGCCATTCATTTTATTTTGGTTTCTTCAACAAATTTCCTTTGTGACCCTGAACAAGTCAGTTAATCTCTTTGGGCCACAGCTTCCCCGTCTGTCCGTTGGGGATAATCATACTTACCTTCCTCCCAGCTTAAATTCACCAATGATTTTAAGCTGCTATGGAGGTACAAAGGGTTCTGTTCTTACAGCAGGATCCCAAATACCTCCTGATTATCTCAACACCTCCTGATTTAACCAACTGCCAGCCCATCTTCCTGTCTGTTAGAGCCCAAATAACTGAGCAAACGTGGGGTCACTCAGGCTACAAGACGCTGAGTCTTTCCTGTGAGCGGAGAACTCCCATAGACTTCCGTGGGAGGGAAGGACCCTCAGCACCTCACATGAGCGGGTCTGTGATTGTTGCCTTAGCGTATTTCAGCACAGACGAAGATCTTTGGGAGAAGCGGCTCTCTCTGAGACCTTCCTGTGTCATTGTTATTAAGAGGTACAGCGTCCACAGAGCTCAGGGGCAGTTTCCCACTGCGGGTGCTAGTAACAAGATTTCGTTGCATAGTAACTTTCATTAGGCTTCATGGTCACTTCCTCTTCTGATCAGCCTGAAGCAGCTAAACCTGGACAAGAATGGGATTGCAGAGGTCCCTTATCTGCATCAAATGGAGAGTTTCCAGTTCTCCCTCCACCCATCATCGGCAAAGATGCAGAGTCAGGCAGAGACAGGCAGCTTTCCGTCTAGATTCGGACAGAAGCACGAGCAGCCATTGCAAGGCCAGCTGGTGATGGAGAATGAGCAACTAGAATATTTCATTTTACAAAACCACCAGGATACGGACAGGACAGGTAACAGCTCCGCCTTTCATCCCCAACTCTCAGGACCTGCTCCCCTTCCTGTTGAAATCAGTGGGAACGTTGCCATTGATTTTAGTGGGGGAAGGATCAGGTTTCTTAATCCACAGCTGCACCTTTCCAGAGCCATGTATCAGAGAGACTGCATGCCATGAGTAAAACAGCAATAGCATGGAGAATAGTGTGTGTGTGTGTGTTTGTTATGTAGGGGGAGGGAGGCGAGGGAAACAGGTAACTCAGAGAACGCCCTTCATTATGAGGTCAGACAAGGTGATCTTAATGGTCTCTTCTGGCCTTAAACATCTTTATGGGGTGAAATCCTGGCCTCATTGAAATCAACAGCAAAACTCCCATTGACTTCAGTTGGGCCAGGATTTCACCTGTGGATTACGGTGCAACCAACACGCCCATTATGTTGAGGCCTTGATCCTGCGCCCTTGACATCAATGAATGTTTTGCCATTAGGCCCTGAGCAATACTAATTGCTATGTTGTTGGCAGACTCAGCCAGAGGCTGTGTTCGTCATGAAGATGGTTTCTTCCAGGCTCAGACCGACACTGCGTGTATCACTTCCGAGTCCCCTAGTTACAGGTTAGGCCAACACAAAACACAGCTCTGTTATTATTTATTTATCATTTGTAATATCACAGCACCCAAGATCCCTTTTAATGGACCAGGACTCCCTTGTGCGAGGTGCTGTACAAACAGAGAACAAAAAGAGCTGACCACCTACGTCCCATGCAGTTGTATTTAGAAGCCCGTGATTTGTTTTGTGTTTTATTACAGAGGTTGTTTTTACTTCTGTCTCTCGAGAAGCACCATTGCTGGTAAGAACTGTTTGCTGGCTTATAGAATCATAGAACTGGAAGGGACCTCGAGAGGTCACCTAGTCCAGTCCCCTGCACTCAAGGCAGGACTAAGTGTTATCCAGACCCTCCCTGCAGGTGTTTGTCCAACCTGCTCTTAAAAACCTCCAGTGAGATGACGGTCTAGGATGTGCATTCCAAAGTTCCCCTTCTCAGGTTCTTCGCTTTAGCCGCATTAGCTTCTTTCTGCCTTATTCTTTAGAAGCCCTTCTGGGAATGCCAAGGCCTTAGCAGGCTGAATGATTTCTGATCAGCAGCTTGTCGTAGCCTGGAGTCTTGATCTGCTAAATTTCGCATAACCTGTGAATGTTTCAGCTCTTAAGTCTGCTGTGTACGTTTGAAATAAATCTGTAGACCATTTTGCTGCGTAGTGCTCCCTATACACAGTGAAAGTGAGTTCTAACGGCTTTAGTGTCCGGTTGAGAGGAGTCCAGAGTTCTGTCCTACCACTGCCATTTTCTTACTCTGTGCACACGGTCAGGTGACGTAGGTGATAATTTGGCAATTAGGTGCTTGAAGTTAGGCTCTGAAATGTGTATTTAGGCACCTAGATCAGTGGCCAGATTTTCAGAGATGCTAAGCACCCACAACTCAGCTTCGCTCTCTCTCAGGTTACATCTATGCTTCAAGCTAGGGATGAAATTCCCATCTTGAGGAGATATACCCACGCTAGCTCTGATCAAGGCGAGCACGCTAAAAAGAATGTAGCTGTGGTGGTGTGAGCAGTGGGAGGGGCTAGCTGTCCTGCGTACATACCTAGCATCATGGACAGGTATGTATTTGGGATGGCTAGTCCTTCCTGCCACTCTCTGTGCTGCTGTTACACTCAATTTTTGGAATGCTAGTTCACTTAGCACTAACATGAGTATGTCTGCTTGAGCTTGGAAGCACACCTCCAGCTCCAGTGTAGGAGCATGTGTGCACGCACTCACATAGGAGAGAGAGTAGTTCTGATTCCATCCAGTAGGGGGCAGTTCATTACCCATTTCAAATATTAAACAACAAAGTTTGATGTATTTAAACATTCTAAGATTAGCAGCTGTGTTAGTCTGTATCCTTAAAGAAAACGAGGAATATTTGTGGCACCTTAGAGACTAACCAGTTTATTTCAGCATAAGCTTTTGTGGGCATAAGCTTCGTGGGCCCACGAAAGCTTCTGCTGAAATAAACTGGTTAGTTTCTAAGGTGCCACAAGTATTCCTTGTTTTCTTTAAAAATTCTAGAAAATTCCACCAGAACTCCAACATTTAATGCAATGTCTTCATTTAAAGCAGATTTAGTGCACATTTCTGTTCCTGTTTAAATAACACATTTGGTCCTATTAACTATCCCAGCAGGAGCATTTTCTGAGGAAGTCTCTCTGTTAATTTCCACTACTCACAGGCACTTACAAAGTGCCTTTTATGCACGATGTCAACAGGCTTTACAAACATTCAGCAGTGAGTGAGAGAAAAATGTCAGTATTATCACCAAAACAGTTGTGTCATTCAGTGGTTGGGGCAGATTTTCCTAAAATGATCATTCCACTCTCCTTTCAGGCAAGCTCTCATCAACCATGATAAAATATTGAGATTTAACCCATCACCTTAGACTTCAGGGTTAACACCTCCTTGAGACTGAGAAAGGTCTCTGATGGGGTGTTCACCCTGCAGCAGCACTGAAGGGGTTCAGGTGGCTCAGAAGGGCCCAATTAACCTTATAGGCCACACCTGTGGGAGAGTCTGGCTTGACTGATAAGCATTAATTGAGGTTCAGGAGCAGGCCGGGCTTGTATAAAGCCAGATGTTGAGAGCAGAAGGGGCCATCAGGAAGAGTCTATAGTTGCTTTCTGGGTACAGAGAGGTGGGTAGGAGGAAACCCAATAAGGAGCAAAAACCCTGGTGTTCTGTCCCTGATGGAAGGGGTTTATCCGGAGGAGTTGTGGAAAGAAGTAGCCTGTGGAAGGCAGAGGAGGAAAGAGCAGTGAGGATTGATACTGTGGAGACCTTAGCTGCTGATTTTAGGATCCCTGAGCTGGAACATGGAGGGTGGGCTCGGTTCTCCTACCCGCCACTGGGGTAGTGGGAATTATAGAACACTGCCTGAGACAGCCCATGGGCAGATTGTCTGGTGGGACTTGGCTACCCTGGAAGGGGAGTGACGTAGCCAGAGGGCTGAGTCACAGGGAGCACCCCGAGTCCCGGAGAGCCTGTGGGGTGAGCGAATGACAATCAGAAGGGGGCACCAATCCATGCAAGAGCTAATCCCCAGGCCCAGCCATGAAAAGGTGTCAGAGCAGAGAGAGAAACCGGTTACAGGGCCGTTCACCTCTGATAGCTATTGGTTTTCAGGCTACCTGTAGGCTCAAGTAGAGATCACAGCAGTGGTGTGCGTGGTTCCTATCTTGAAGGTTTTCATTACAACTATAAGGTTAGAGATTTAATTTATTTTAAATGAATGCTTAGATTCTGGAGCATAAGATGCAGTCAGCAGGGGAAAGTATCAGCTGGCTGTGCTGCCTGGAGCCAGGCCAATGTGAACCTTGTAGATATAACAACGGCAACACACCTGACCTGTTACAAATGGGGAAACTGAGGCACAGAGAGGTTAAGTGATTTGCCCAAGATCTAGCAGTGAGTCAGTGGCAGGCCTGGGGATGGAACCCAGAAGTCCTGAGGCCTAGTCCTCAGTGTTAACCATTAGGCTTCGTGTGTTATTTCTTTTTTACCTGGTTTAATTCCATGAGTACTTCGCTGATCTACAGCGAGTGTGGATTTTTTATGGTAATTGGACTGGAGTTAGATGTGATCATGTCCTGCAGATCCTCGGCAGCTCTGTCTATCTCTCTCTCTCTCTCTCTCTCTCTCACACACATCATTTCCCCTCTTCCTGTAAGGATGTTTTCATGGAGGGAAACGACCGTTCATGTCTCGCCGACCCTGGGACTCTCCCGGTCAGTTTCAGGAACACCGAGAGCCAGGAGATTACGCCCCCCCTTCCAGAACTGCGCTATCTGAGCCTGGCCAATAACAAGGTAAGTCAGCCCCTGTGGTTACAGGATGGTGCTGTCTGTTGTCGTCAGGGCTAAATCTGGGCCTGTCAGGGGATAGGGGAGCCATTATTTTGCTGCTACATGCAACCCGTTGGTATGTTTCTTGATGGAACTGGAAATACACTCCCTGCGGAGACTTGCCGTGGCCAGCTGTGTTCTGCTGTACCATGGGATTGTAAGAAACATAGAAACTTCTGTCCCCTTGTTCTGTCCTAGGCACTTGCTGTCCCCTCAGTGACTCCCTCCTGGCCTGGTGGCAGGCTCTAGGAGTGAGGCTCTAGGAAGCACTGGGAGGCAGAGGTCAGGCCTAGGGCATTGCGCCAGTGTCAGGAGCTGAAGGCCCTGTGCCTGCTTCAGGGTGTGCTGGAGCAGCACCGGTAGGAGTGATCATTGCTGCCCCTTTGCAATCAGTGAGCTCTAGCTCCAGCCGCTGATTGTTAGTGGGTGCAGAAGGGCGGGTGCCGAGCCCGCCGCTGCCCTGCCACCTCTGGCACTGCTGGTGGTCTCTGTGCTCAGAGAATGGGACTGGGTTGTGCTAGTGCCCCCTTCTCCTCCTCCTTACACCCCCACGCACAATCAAGCTAGAGTAATAGAGCGGTGCTTCAACACCACCGCGCTAGGCGTGGTAGAGGGATCCAGTGTGACTCTCTCTCTCGCCTGGCTGCTACGTGAGCACTGGATCTTCCCGGTCAGACTGCAGGATGGCTGATGCTCCCAGGAAAACCAGATGTCAATGGAATTGTTCATCAGTTATAAATTATGATTGCAGATACACCCTCCTCTTTGCTCATTGAGACAACACTTCCCAGCACGCAGTGTGGTCTGAGCTGCTGGACTGCACATCCATTCAAGAGATGAGGGGGGCTGCACCCCAGCCCTGCCGTCAGCATTTACTCGGGAAGAATACTGGCTGCGCAGGACTCGAGCTTTGCCCCTCAGAGAGCGTACCTGGCTCTTACAGGGCTTTCCAGCCATAGATCCCCAAGCATTTTACAAAGGAAAGCCAGAATCATCATTCCTGTTTTGCAGATAGGGAAACTGAGGCACAGAGCTGTGACGTGACTTTCCTAGGGTCACCCAGAGGCCAGTGGCAGAGCTGGGACTAGAACCCAGGGTCTCCTCAGTCCCATTGCAGTGCTTTACCCACTAAACAGCACAGTCCTCTCTGTCCCCAAATTGCTGCCTCGGGGATTCAGCCCATTAGGTACCTTTCTGATGACAGTAAAAGTTGAATCAAAGAGAGCACACGTGAGCAGGGAGTGCTGTGGCTTTGTATTTTATCTTGCAGATCAAAAATGAGGAGGACCTGCTAGCCGTGGCTCTCTTTCCCTCTCTGATGGAGCTGACCTTCCATAGCAACCCTCTGACCACCCTCAGGAGCGGTACGGGACCGGCCAGAACCCTTCGGGGTCTGGCCCTTTAAGAAGAAGGAAAACCTGCAGGGCCCACTTCTGCGCCCCTGGAGTCAGTAACAAAACTCCCCTGGAGGTGCAGGATCAATCCATTGCTCCCCGGTGCTGCTCATTTTGAAAAGGGGCTATTTCCATGGGTTGCCTTGGTTTTGCTGCTCATGACAGCTGGCACGGATAGAGGAGTTGAGGGGTTAGAGCAGCTGTTACTTTAAACTGCCGGCTGCCTGCTCAGATCTGAGAGAAATCCTGTGGGCCTTAGTATCCGTGATATCAGCAGGGAGATATTCAGGTTTTCAGTGTCCTGGGCCAGGGACGTGTCTCTGGAGAAGGATTGGCAGGGTGTGCCATTGCCCATAAAGAGATTAGCCTGTTACAGCCCTTGTGCTCTCCTGGACACTACTTCTGTAGCTTTAAGCCACTCCAAAGTCTGCGGGGAGGAGGCAAGGCCTGGCCTATGCCGACACACCGCCCAATGTGGAGGGGAGGAAGCCCTGCGAAATCTAAGGCATGCGGAGCTGGAGCTGAAGGGAGTTAGGTACATGACTGCACTGAGTTTCCAGGAGTCGGGAACCTAACTCCTTTAGCTTGCTATGATTAGCACTCTAGTCTCTGAAGTCCCATTGCAGTGGCCGATCAGCTGCTTCTTGCTGATAGCCCAGTGAGGACTGGGACACATCCATCCCCAGCTGATGCGTCTCATCGTGGCTCAGTGGAACTACACTGAGGATCTGCCCCAATGCTTTTACAGATTAAAGCTTCAATCCAGCTGCAGCCGCTGGAAGCCAGCTGGAATCTCTTTATGGCTCATTGTCTCACGGCATGAGTCAGTCCAGCCCCTGCTAGCCTGGAGAGCCTTGTCCTGGAACTGAGCAAAACGCAGGCTCTAGAAGAGAGAGTGCCAGGACAGATACAGCTGATTTAACGCAATCCTCTTGTTTGCCAGGTGATCCACCTTTGCTAACCAGTTTCCTTCAGCACAGACTGGGGATTAAGCTGATTAGAAGAAAGATTTCACAACTGGAGAAACCACATGTCTTCATTCCAGTCAAGGCTAATAGAACGGTATGAATGGATCAGTGTGGTAAACGCAACCATGGTCCCAGGGAAGTCAGTGGTAAACTCTCATTGACTTGCATGATTCTGACCGTTCCTTGCTCACTAGCGCCTAGCTGACCCGGCATTTCTAATCACTAGCCAATCTGCAGGGCGCAAACCATTGGCGCTAGTCCTGTTACCTATTCAAAGAACATGTCCACGAAGGAGGGTCCAATTATTGTGTTCACCTGATCCATGTCCAATTCTTAAGAGCATAGGAGGAGTTCACATCAGCCCAGAGCAAATACTGCAGCACAGAGTTTGCAGTACTGAGGGAATTGTGCTTCTCTCTGGCAGAAAGCTGGAACTAGTGGAGCGAAGGATGTTCTGTCCGGTGGCACGAAGGACAAGCCTCACCCACCAGCCACTAATGAGATGGTTTGAAGTTGCACGCTAGCTGTTCGTTCATTCCAAATATAGTCCAGAAACTGATACCAATAGGCACAGAGAAATATGACAGGCTTCTAGCCCTGTTGATTTTACAACCCAAAGAGTTTACCATCTAAATAACATACAATCCCTAGCATGGCCCCAGGTTAAGAGAGCACTAAAGCACATGCTTCATTTTAAACAGGTGCGGAATCCCCTCTCTGTTAAGCACTGCAGCTGGGTAATGTGACTTTCAATATAATTACATGGGGCCCTTCCATGTAGTGAACACAGCAGAGCATGCGGGACCCGACCCCCAATCCAGAGGATCCATAAAGATGAGCACCCCACTATATGGAGGCAGGAGCTGGTCTCCATGACTGACTCTTTCCAGAAGGGATCCTTGTGATCACGTAGTTTCACCTTGTGTGTAATGCAGGCCACAGACTTTCTCCCAGTGATTCCTGCTCTGTGGCTCCATCAGGGTCTGAGCTGCCATTGGCAAAGTCTTCCTATGGCTGCTCCATGGCAGGTGGGCAGCTTTCAGGAGCTACCGATGGATCAGGCAGGATTTACTCCTGCCTGCATTTCTTGCAATAATGAATAAACTGCCCCGGAACATCCAGCCAGGGCTGCATCACCCCAACATTTATGCTGTCCAGCAAGCGTATTGCCAGGGAGCTGAGTGAAGACAATTTGCTTCCCAGTCTCTGGCAGAGCCTAGCACAGTCCTGACACTCTGCTCTCACAGTCTGGCTGGGAAGCTGTGGAATAAAAACATTCCTGCAGAATGGCAGTTAAATTCTGTTGTGGCTGAGCAAAGAGATAACATGGATTGCTCTGGCCTTGGGAGATGGGGCTAAACTGTTATAACCAGCCTAAAAATGGATCGAGATGCAGAGAAGGGCTATTAGGATGATCTGAGGAATGGAAATCCTACCTTATGAGAGGAGACTTCAGGAACTTGGCTTGTTTAATATGACCCAAAAAAGGCTGAGGAGAGAGATGGCCCCTTTCTATAAATACACCCGAGGGATAAATACCAGGGAGGGAGAGGAGTTATTTAAAATCAGTACCAGTGTGGACACAAGAACAAATGGATATAAACTGGCCAGCAGGAAAAGTAGATAAAAGTTTCTAACAATCAGAGGAATGAAGTTCTGGAACAGCCTGCCAAGGGGAGCAGTGGGGGTAAAAGACATATCTGGCTTCAAGACTAAACTTGATGAGTTTACGGAGGGGATGATATGAAGGGATGGCCTAATTTGGTATTTAATTGATCTTTGACTATTAGCAGTAAATATGCCCAGTGACCTGTGATGGGATGTTGGATGGGATCTGAGTTACTACAGAGAATTCTTTTCTGGGTGTCTGGCTGGTGAGTCTTGCCCACATGCTCAGGGTTCAGCTGATCGCCATATTTGGGTTGGGAAGGAATTTTCCTCCAGAGCAGATTGGCAGAGGCCACAGGGGGTTTTTGCCTTCCTCTGCAGCGTGGGGTATGATTCACTTGCTGGAGGATTCTCTGCACCTTGAAGTCCTTAAACCATGATTTGAGAACTTCAATAGCTCAGACATAGGTTAGTGGTTTATTACAGGAGTGGGCAGGTGAGATTCTGTAGGAGGTCTGACTAGATGATCATAATGATCCCTTCTGACCTTAAGTCTATGACTTCAGTAACTCAGCAAGAAGTTAGGGGTCTATTGCAGGAGTGGGTGGGTGAGATTCTGTGGCCTGCAACAGGCAGGAGGTCAGACTAGATTACAATGGTCCCTTCTGGCCTTAAAGTCTATGAGTCATACCCTGATGCTGATGCTGGCTGTGTCTGCATTCAGGCCCTGCCTACAAACACAGTTTATTTATTAATGCCACCGCCCCTTCCAGAATGGGTCAGAAGTCCTATAGGGTGCTCAGTATTTGCCAGGGGTCCGAGAGCTCTGTAGGTTCAGCCTTTACTTCTCTTCCAGGTAACATCACACGTGCCAAAGCTTCCAAAGCAGCCGCTGATGCTGGAAGCTCCCCTCGAGTCCTTCTTCTGGAAACTCTGGTCGGATACAGAGCGGGGTCAACTAGAGGAGTCTGAGGAAGGCTCACATTGGTTGAGCCGGTCTGAGCCTCTTCCACCCATCAGCCCAGCGTCAGGACAGCAGCACCAGGAGCTTTATGAGGATGCCCCAATGCTTGGTAGCCATAGGGAGGTGCCGGAGAAAGAGAAATGTGATTCCAAGCTTGGTTCTGACAGCGCTGGAGATGACATTGACTTGTTCTTTCTGACTCAGGTGTGTGAGTGTGTGCTGTGTGTCTGCCTTGCCTAAGCCAACTTCACCGGTGAATTCATGAGTGAAGGATCCAGCATTCGAGAGCCAAAGGCTAGTCCAGACATGCTCAGATGGTGGGAATGACCTTTGGCGTGCATGTATCTGAAGGGTATTAGTCAGAATTCTCCATTGACAAGCCAGCTGGAAATAGAAAGCCCAGCAGGAACGAGTACAACAACATACACAGCTGTAGTGTTAGTGGAAACCAAAAATCAATTCTCTACTTTCCTGGTCGTGATTGCGTTTAGAAAGGTCGCCTGGTTGTAGGTGGTTAGGTGCTTGGTAACTGAATATAGAACCTTGCCCTTGCCGTTACCGCTTCAAATCCAGCCCATGTCATCAAAAATCATTAATGTCTAATGGCCCTTTACTGATGTGTGAAACAAGTTGGTTGTTGCTTTTCTGTTCCCACTGGGAAAGTGACCCCATCACAAAAACCATTGGCACCAATTGATTCCCTTATTAGACGTCTCAGCAGAGACCACGTCCAAGAGACATGGAAACGACTTCCCACCTCTCCTCGAGGTGTTGATCCAGATCCGGACTGAGGTGCATTGGCTGGGCAGAATGGTGACGTTCTTGTTAGTTATTTGGATTGCAATAACCCCTACAGGCCCTAATTGTGCTCTGCCCTGTACACACATTGCACACGGTCAAAACTGTCCCCAACCAAAGAGCTTCCAATTTCTGTAGGGCACTTCCTAGTTTACACCTGGCCAGGGATAGACTTCAGCCTTCTGAGCACTCAGGCTGGCACCTTTCATGGCACCAAATTCCCTTTCAGAAGGGACGACGGCAGCTTTCCAGACACCCTGTCCTGGAAACGTAGCCCTCATGTTGTGTATGCAAGTCAGCGTGGTTAAAACAGTGTTCTGAGAGGGAATGTGGTCTAGTGGTGAGAGCAGGCTTCCAAGCACCAGCACTGCTAACTTCTGCTCTAGTGACTGTGTGTGTCTTCGGTCTGGTCTGGCCCAGGATTTTTCCGATCTGAAAACAATCACATAAACAGGGCTGAGATGAGCTCAGGTGTGGTTACTACTTGTTGTTTAACCTTAAGGTTGGATTGTGGTAAGAACAACTAAGCAGGTTTTAGCCTTGTCTGAAAAATCCCAGGTTCGCAGGGATAATACACGCTTCTCCAGGGGTGTTGCGGTTAAATGAACGCTTGGAGCGTGTTATGATATTAGATGCTATACTTTAAATGATTAAATTTATGATTACAATGCATTCAATTAGGAAATCTCGATGCATGACATTTGGATGTTTAGAGGCCATTTCTACCCTCACTTAAGCCCGAGTAGCCCCAAAGGGCTATGCAGTTGCAGTTGATGCAGCTGGTAGAATTCTGCTCCGAGAGATCTGCGTCCGATCTAGAGTTTGGGTGGGGTAAAGGCAGGTTTTTGGTGGCTTGTTTTGCAATGAAAAGCGCCTGTTGTAAATTCTTTCCCCTGGCTGTCTGAAGCTGGATGATGCGGATGACATCCCCAGCTCCGTTTGGAGACATGAACTGGAGGAAAGAAAAGGGAAAAGGAAACACAAGCCCAGGACAGCGGGCAGCTGCACGTATATTCCCACGAAATATAAAGGCTATGAAGAATTGCTCCATGTGAAACCTGACCCCGAGTTCCTTGAGCCAGTGGGTAAGTCAGGAACGCTGATTTCTCTTGCTCAGAAATGCTTGTTCTGCAGGTCGGATGAGCTGATCGGAAGGGTCTTTTCTGGCCTTAAAACCTCTGAATCTGAACCTGCCTTTGAACTTTAGGTTAGCAGGTGTAACTGGGAATCTGAACAGTCAGTAGAAAGGACCATGTTCCTGAAGTGCCTCTCTCTGCCCCTGAGCAAGATTGGTCTTAAACTGGTGCCTTTGGAGTTTTCCAAAATAAGAGTAACGTTCATTTCTGGGCAGGTGGCCAGCACCTAATCTGTGTGTCACGTAAGTCCCTCTCAGCCCGAAGAGGCTGGCCCTGATGCAGGGGTGCATTCTGGGTAAGTGGAGTGAACCTGATCATCCTTTGGCCCAGGATCTTATGCATCTCTCTGGTCTGAAAGGCCAGTTCCTTTGGCTAGTTCGGTACAATTCAGTCTGTCAGCTTCTGAGCCCCCCAAGCGTGAAAAAACAGCTGGTTAGTGCTGGCAGAGCCAGCAGGGGCTAGAGCAGGGGTGGGCAAACTACGCCCCATGGGCCACATCTGGCCTGCAGGGCTGTCCTGTCCAGCCTGAGCTTCCGGCCGGGCAGGTGAGCCCCAGCCCCTCCCCCGCTGCCCTCCCTCCCCTGCAGCCACACCGCTCCAGCCCACTGCTCCTGCCAGGGAGCACTATAGTGGCGTGATTGGCTCCAGTGGGGGGGGGGGGTTGGATAAGGGGCAACGGGTCATGGGGGGCAGTCAGGAACAGGGAACAGTTGGATGGGGTGGAGACTTGAGGGGAGGGTAGTCAGGGGAGGCAGATTGAGGGGGTGGGGTTCCGGGAGCGATTAGGCGTAGGGGTGTGGATACAGGTCGGGGCTGTTAGGGGACAGGGAGCAGTTGGATAGAGTGTGGGAGTCCCAGGGGAGCCTGTCAGGGGCCTGGGGTGTGGATAGGGGTTGGGGCAGTCAGGGGACAGGGAGCAGGGAGAGTAGGTAAGGGGTGGGGTCCTGGGGGGCAGTTAGGGTGGCGGAGTCACTAGAGGGGGTGGTCGGGGACAAGCAGGGGGGCTTAGATGAGGGGGTAGAGTCCCCGGTGGTGGTGGTTGGTAGTCTCTGGAGGACGTAGTCAGGGGCCCAGGAGCACGGGAGGGTTGGATGGGTTGGGGATTCTGAGGGGCAGGCAGGGGGCAGGAAGTGGGAAGGGGCAGTCAGAGGGCGGGGGCCATGCTGTTTGTGGAGGCACAGCCTTCCCTCTCTGGTCCTCCATACCGTTTTTACAACCCCATGTGGCCCTCGGGCTAAAAAGTCCCCCCCCCCACACCCCGGGCTAGAGGCCCTGTGCTGCTGCAGGGTCTCATACCGCAGTCTGAGACCCTGGCCACAGGGAGCCACTGAAGAACCCATGACCCATTTTGCAAGCAGAGGGGCATTAGCATCGGGGTCCTGGCTAAATTCCTGGTCCTCAGGTTCCCCCGCCCTTTCAGCTGGCTGTGGTATTCTCCACTTCCTGAGAAAAATCCTGTTCTCCCACGGGTTGAGCTGATCCACGCAAGTGAAGTATTTTTTTTCCATTGCTAACTACACACTGAGCTGGGGGTCTGGCTGGTATGGCCGAGCTGAAGCCCCTGTCTCAGTTTGCTAGTTATGTGCCAGTGAACAGCAGAAGAAATGGTCCGTATTCCCTCCCAGCCCAGCCAGGTCTCCAGTGGCTGCCTTGAGCCTGTGCTGCACTTCACAATTGGTGCAATGGCGTTTTGTCATTGGTTAGCCAAAGCAGAGCTCCAGCTTGCCCTTGGGAATGTTACCCTTGTGAAGAATCATTCTCTAGCCTGTGTCGAAGCTGGTGTATGGTGTGGATTTTAAATAGGGGCTGAGTCGTACTCCAGAATGGGCCCTCTTTTAACGGTGAATAAGGTGTAGTCACGTAGCTGAAGTCGAAGTATCTTAGTTCGACTTACCTGGCCGTCCCCATAGCGGTGAGTCGACCGCAGCGGCTTCCCCATCGACTCCACTTACTCCTCTTGCGGAGCTGGAGTTCCGGAGTCGATGTGGAGTGTGTTCAGGGATCGATTTATCACGTCTACACTAGATGTGATAAATCGATCCCTGATCGATCGATCTCTACTCACCGATCCGGCGGGTAGTGTAGACATACCCCTACAGTGTCTTGGGTACACAGTCTGTAGATCCGTTGGTTAATGGCGGTGTCATGAAAGCAGCTAAAGATGATTCTTATCTGATTACTATGGGAAGGCTCCTTGAAGAGCTCTGGAAGTGCTAAGTCTAACTGTAATTGTCAACCGCAGCAGGGTTCCCTCAGCCACACCTATTTCCCTCTGTTCCTAGGAGTGCAGCAAAACGTCCAGGCGCTGAGGCGTGCTCTGAAACAGCCCCTGGTGTATCGGGACTCAAAGGCCAGGCTTGACAGTGTGCAGAAGCCGTACGTGCCCAGAAAAAAGAAGGTAAAACATTTAGGCTTTGAGGCCAGAACCGTTATTTTTGTTCTCTGTCAATATGTGGAAGTGGGTCCAAGCAGAACTTTGGATCCAACCCCAGCCAAACTGGGCTCTGAACTTGGTAATGGACTTGACTGAAAGCCCCAGATCTGAATGTCGCCCCAGTCAGATCTGGGTCCGAATTCTGTATCACCTCTTATTAAACCCTACATCTCTTTTCATGTCAGGCTCCAAAGCTTGGCCCAGTGTTATCAGATACCTTCTAGTCTAGGCGAGTGGCTCCCATCTCCCGCTATGTCGTGTGACAGGCTTTGGAGGCTGGTACAATAAGTTTCCCTTATTCCTGAATGAAGAGTTTCTGTTCAGGGCCCCAGCTTATCCTTACCTTTCGTGGACTCTTTCTCCACCACGGCCATGGCATGCTCCAGACCCCCACCTTGCCGTTACAAGATCATTCCAAGCTCAAGCGGGACATGTCGCTGGGCCTGGGCTCACCCCCCGTTTCATCTGGTACCTGGGCATAGTTGCCCAAAAAGGTTGGCAGCCATTGGTCTATGGTTTAGTGAGGAACTGTCCATCTCCAAAACATTGACAGTAGCCCACCAGGATGGGTAGATGCTAAGGAGTAAATTCTTACATTGCAGTAGAATGATGCAAGAGCCACATGGATTGGCACGTCTGTTGCATGTCTGGGACCAGCTTCGCTCAGTGCGACCTGAGCCGGGTACTTCAAACGGATAGGCCGTGTGTCCAGTGAAAGCGCAGCTTGCCGGACATTGCAGGGCAGTGTAGGGGAATAGTGGAAAAGGAGCAGGGACGTGGACTGTTCCACCTGCTCGTCATTGACTGCTTCCCTTGTAGATGGGGAAGCCACCTGGCCCTCCGTCTCGAAAGACTAAAGCCGAGATGCTGGAAGACGTCTTCCTAGCCATGAGAGGCAACATGAACATCACAGAAGTTCCACTAGGTATTTTCCCCTCTGCATTTCTGCTTACTTGCATGCAAAGATTGTGATAGGACAGACCTGTGCAGAGGTCGGAAACATCTGCATTGTGAAGTATTTGAAATTCAGTGTGTGTGGTCGAGTGACTAAGGACACTGGATTTGGAAATCAAGTTACCTATGTTCCACCCCTGATTTTTTGACAGAGACTTATGGGTGACCTTGGAAATGTCCCTTCTCCGTGCCTCAGTTTCCCCCATCCCTCTAGGAGGTGCTGAGTATCATGTAGAAGTTGATAGCACTCAGCCTGTTATAGAGTCAGACCCGTGACAGTCAGGGTGCGCATGTTCCTCCTTGCTGTGAACCAGGAACTAATCATGAACTGTGCCCTGCTGGCATCTATTTCCTTAAACTAAATGGAAAAATGGCTTCCCAACGTGGAAAAGTACAAACCCTGGTAGGGAGCAGAGTGTAGCTTCTGGGCTAATGGAGCCCATCCTGCTGCAGGTTAAACACCACAAACCAAATAGAGGCACTGTGGTAAAATTTCCATTCTAAAGTCAATTTTTTTCAGGTTTTATAATAGAATAATCCTTAGAACAGGGGCCACCGCATCAAGTCCTGTAACTGGCCTTCACCCCACTCCGGTACTCCAGTCAGCCCCACTTGACGGAGGAAGGAAACAGAGGCAAAGGGAAGTGACTTGTCCAAGGCCAGATGAATTGGGATTTGAACTCAGGAATGCCAGGGGCCCAATCCAATACGTAGGCCATTTAAACCTCTCTAGCTCCAGAACAGAACCTTTCATCCCAAACTCTCCTGTTTGTTTGTGCTCCCGATGCAGCAAAACCTAGCGCAGGAAGAAGCGGTCCCATTTGGAAGTGGTTTAGTGAGTGAGGTTCTCCAAACAATGTAGCTGGTGTCCAGCTATCTATGGACTAAACCAGTTTTACTGTATGGGCCCAATCCTTGCAGTCGCTGTTGCCTACAGTAGGAGTTGCGGCTGAGTTCACGGGCTCAGACCCGACCATATTTTCTGTACCAGAGATGGGAGGGAAGCAGTAAAGATCAAAGTCACAATGAGATTTTAAAAGACCAATTCCAGGGGAAACACAGTGCGATCATGCTTCTGATCTTCCCTAGTGTCTGTTTTGAGAAAGAAGAAATCCAACCGGAAGGAGTACCAGGAGGCTCTGGGGTTGATGAAGGAATTCCAGAAGAAGTACAAGGCTGCTTTGGAAACTTCCAATAAGGCGATTTGCAAGGAGAGTGGGAATATCCCAGAGCTGGGGCAAAGCCCAACTCGGGAAACGTTCGTCAAGAGTGAGGAAAGTAAACCAGACTCTCTGCCTCAGGATATGGATGAGAGCGAGAGCCTTAAATGTTACCTACCGGAGGAGAAAAGTTCATCCCGCAAGAGGAGCATGGTAACATTTGCTTTGTAAACTTGTCTGCGGAGAACAGGAGTGTCCCAACTTTTGTGTTTCTTTCTAGATATATTTTTGAGTTAGTTTTATCGCGAGGTTAGTGCACTTTTAGTAGCGAGGGTTGAAAATGCAGAACAGTGAAAGGGTTTGTGTGTAACCTGCCAGTACAATTATGCTCACTTGAGTCCACATTGTTTCACCGATTGCAGCTGTAACTAACAACCAGCTCACAAAACACCTGGTCAGTTATCACCCAGCTGCTGCCGACTGGGTGGCATCTGCTGCGATAACGTGGTTATTCTGAAATAAGGGATCCAGCTGGCTAACATGCTGCAGGTGCGCAGGCACCTGTCCCACTGCCGGGACTGACGGGGGCGAGTAGCAGAAATCCTTCCAGCACCCAGCGTGCAATGCAGTGACTCTAGATGGGTAACAGTAAGGGTGGCTACAAGCACTCGCCCTATGTCCACCACTCCCCAGTCTGTATAGTATGTGGGTGAGGGTGTCCTTCATAAAGTAGTGAAAACAGAGGGAAGGGCAACAAATGGAGCTGGTTTCACAGGTTGCCATACTAACTTCAACGCATCTGAACTGAACACTAATTAACCCTGCCTGGTTACACGCACGTATGTGGACTCGGAGTTCTCTTCCCATGCCCCTCACACCTCAGAAGACCCAGTCCAGTCCATAGGGGTGCTGGACCTAGGAACCTAACGCGTTCAAATACTTATATTTCTTGGCATAGACTAAGCATGGTGACGATTCAACTTCATGTAACTGAAAGAATCATTCTGAACTAGGATTAAGTAAGAACTCAAGACAAAATATTAAAACATTTTCTAAGTAAAATATTACACTCCAGCGCATGGATTTTTGGCACGTTTCATGGGTCACACCTGGCGCATTACCCCTCAATCATGCACCTGTATATTGGTTGTGTATCCCAGTGGTGTCTTTCCCAGAGCCGGAACTGTATTTGTGAAACGTGTGCAGCTGATCCACTTTCATTTCTAAGGCACGTGTAGTAACTCAGGTAACTGCTGGAAGCTCATCCAGCATTCAGATTTTAAAACAGGTTACTAGCCCTTTGCTCCAACCGGGTAAGTAGAGCAGCTGCTGAGGTCACCATGCTGGGGATACAGCAGTAGCCCAGAGATTTTTAAAAGTTTGGCATGGCTCAGAATTGAGTTAGGAAAACGATGGGTGGGCTTAGTCAAAGGCCACCATCATGCTTAAAATCAAAGCCCCTCAACTCCAGAGGTGCAGTGGCAGGGCGAAGGAGCGCCATCGTCAATCAGGAACACCCATCGCTACAGCGGCTGCGGAGCTGTTACAGAGCCGGTTGCTCTAGTCCGTGTGTTCGGGTTTGTACTGAAGTACTTCGTGCAGCACTCATCAATGCAAAGACTAATTTTCCTATCAAAGGCAGATGTTTGATAGAAACAATCACAGGGCTCGTGGGGAGTGACCTGGAGGAATGATTAAAAGAACCAGCAGGGCCGTGTGGGTCAAATTCAGCCCTGAAGGAATTCCAGGACACTTGGCCTAATTTCCCCAAATAAAATCTAAAATGGTGATAACGCTCAACACGTGCAGGGTGGGAAGACTGGAAACCCCAGAAGGGGAAGATACTATAGCGCATTCAGGGCTGGTGGGCACATTTTAAAGGGGATGTTGAAAAGTTGAAGGGGACACAGAAGAGCTGTTAAAAATGATTTGAGGCGTGGATGTGAGAGACTGAAAACGCACAATCTGTTTTGTTTATCAAAAAGAACGAGAGGGGTCTTAATCAGAGCGTAGAAACACCTTCACGGAGAAGAGAGCAGCTCCTAAGGGCTCTCTTAATCTGGCAGAGAAATGTGTTAATTCCCAGTGCCCCCTGCAGCCTGAGAGGGAACACGAGTGTGTATACATCTGGATCTGGGCCAGCAGGAGAAAAAACCTTGGCCCCTTTAAGGATTGCTCCTCTCTCACCTCCTTGGGGGCTGGAGGGGCACTCTGGCACTGGCTGGCTGGACAGAACATGATGGTTGGTTCCCACAGTAGCAAGGGAAGGGTTTAGAAGCCTGGCACCATGCCTGGGGGCAGTGTTCTGTAGAGAAAAGCTCCCCCCACACTTGGGATCAGAATACCAGGTTTCTGAATGTGCCTGTTGCAGGCTGGACACCTTTCGGGAAGAGCTGTTTTAGTCAAATGACAGCGCTCAAGCCTGGGTTAAGCTGGAGGCCAGCCCAGATGAGCTAAAGGTCTCTTCTGGGCTTGGGCTCTGCGAATCTAACCTTAGCACAGGAAGCGTTCCAATGGCCCAACTCCAAAACCCTCCTCTCCATCTCATTTCTGCAGCCAGAGTTGGCTCCTGGGTGGGATGGCTGCTGCGCATTAGAAGGAGCTTGGTGGAGCCCGCCTTTCATTCTCCTCACACCTCGCTGATGGTATCCTTGACTACACAGCCAAGGTTCTTGGTCTCAGCTATATTGCTATTGGTGACTGTACCCGAGCCCTGCCTCTGCTCCCCCTGACTGCAATGGGAACAGAGGAAGACTATGGCAAATGCCAACCCCAAGCCCTGGCTGCACTACGAAAACAGCAGTTCAGCTCTTAACAAGGGGAGGGGACCCTCACCTACACAGGCTGTTTGGACTCACGGTGTCATTGTCTCAGCCCAAGACCAGTCCCACCCTCAGAGCTCTCGTCTGCCACTTTACCCGTGCAGGCCAACCACACCCACCCCAGCCTTCCCTGGCAGCACTGGCCTGATAGTTACTTTGCTACATGAACAACAGGTTTTGTTATGGCAAACTGCAAGTGTGGGCAGCTGTTTTTTTTGCATACAATTCACTAGCAAACTTAGAAGTCTGGGGCTGTAAGAGGTTAGAAAAGACACAGGGACCACCGGGCTTGCTAGTATTCACGTGCAGCAACGTCAAAAAAACCAGGCAATTCACTACAAGAACCTTGTTTTATTCTATTTTAAATTCTGCCTTTGTTCTGGGATTAGAGCCCTCTCCTCTCCTGTTAAAATGTACAAAATCTCTGTATGATTAACACCGGTGTAGTTTGGGAATTTTTCACTCTGCTTGAAATAACAGAAGCCACATTATGACAGAACCATGTCCCCACAAGTTATTTTACTCACACATTATACACATGCAAGTAAATAAGCTTTCAGTAAACTCCAACGTGTTTTATAATGTTCTGACGAAGCCACAGTGGTTCAGCTGAGACCCTAAATGATCTTTTGTCTTTTACTGCACTGGTTTTTGAACAGCAAGTTGAAGATACACCAAAGCACAATAATTTAAAGCATTTGGAAAAAATGTAGCAACATCTATATTTGTTTTAAACAGTTTGACAGTAAACACCAGAAAACCAGGCATACACATGATCCCATCAGCTAAACGATTTTTTCTTTGCATAGTGAATAGCTAATTCTATATCTGTTTGATGCGTTGCAGTGTTTTAAAAATACGGGGAAGAAAAACATTTGCATCAAACTCATGTACAACATGGAGAGAGACCATTCCAGCTTCTGAGCTACAGTTCAATCAGCGGACACGGTACAGGTTTGCGCTCATTGTGAAGATCTACCACAGATCCCATAGAGCTAGATCAGTGACTTTCTGGACCTTCATGTCCACATGCAAAAGCTGAACAAGGAATGGTCTTTAGTTTTCATCTCTCGTTCCCTTTAAACATTGGAAAGGATGGGTTTTGATGAAATATTTTCCCACTGCACAGGACAAGCTCCTTATCAACCTTCCACTTGAAAACTAGAAGATGGCAAAGAGGTCTGGAAAGTCCAGCAGAGAGCACTGCAGGGCTATCTCCTTGATACATGGCTAAAGGCCTGGTTTTAAAATCAGTTATAGATTTTAAGGCTTCTACCTCCTCTTTGCTTTCATTGACAAAAGACAAAGAAGCACTTGTTTAAGTTGTACTTCAAGACTACTCCATACTGCATGTACAATACCATTTGAAGAAAAAATACTGACAATATAGGACAGTGTTATACAATCATCTTTTGCACAATCCATTGTTTTGGCACTTTTCCTTCGTGTGTTTACTGATGTCTGTAGTCACTGACACCCCCTCCCCCCAAAAAAGAGCCTTAATACATTTTTTCCCCCCATCTAGAAATCTACAGAGTCAGAGTTGGTTTAAAGTCCCATGGCATCTTTGGCAGATTCAGTCATTCACCTACTGAACAAAATCCCTCACCCCACCCCTTCTGGTCACAAGGAAGTGCAACAAGCAGTGCAATTACATCACCAGCAACAGGGCCCCCCACAGCTAAGCCCCATTTTAGCTTACAGGAGGGCAGTAAGGTGAGAGACTTTCACATTTTCGAAGAATTTGTACATGCCTTCACCCTCACACAAACTGCAGGGATTAGGTTCAATGCCTTAGAGAATGTCAGATCAGAAAGGAGTAGGATGCAAAACAATGGCCAAACTAGAGAGATTTTTAATAAAATCTTTTGTTGTTTTAGTGTCTCCAGACACGTGGAGATCTTTGACTCCATCCACGGTTCTGGTGTCTCCACCAGAGCCGCTGTTTTACTGATACATCTCACATGGCATTAGTGGCAACAAAGGAAGTGCAACTTTGACCTTTGACTGCATGAGGGGCTGGGAACTTCCGTGGTTTGAAGTGCAGTTGTACACAGTACCATATTTTTTACCCCAGCTTTTGTAGTAAATAATAAACGCACTGTTCATGTTGAAGTAGTAAAACATTCCAGCAGGCTCATCAACATTCCATCAAGTTGTGTCTCCGGCCTCCCAAGCTAAGTGCACACGGAGATGCACCAACCAGGTGTCTGATCCGAAGCCCAGCAGAGTTAGTGAAAAGACTCTCACTGACTTCAATGGACTTTGGACCAGGCGGTATGGGCCCAATCCTGCTCTCACTGACTTCAAAGGGAATAGGACTGTGCCTATTCTAGTACACTGCAAATTTTGTCTTTCTTGATCTTTAAGCAACCAGAGGAGGATTGCTTAAAGATCAAGACAGACAGAAGGAGGATAAAATTATAAATATAAACTGTAGTTTTCTTTTAAGAAAGGTTGAAATTAATGGACTAAAATCCTACACTGTGTTTTGTGGACAAGTACCCCTTGGAATTATTAAAACCAACCCTGACACATTATTTAAAGATGCTACTGCATACGAGTAATAATGTCTCTCAAAAAAAGTGACAGATTTTTAGGATCCACAGTTACTCCACATGAGGATCCCGAAATCAAAGGCCTCCTTAAATAAATACTGATACAATGGACCATACGCTGTAAGGGCTTTTCTATTATGGTCCAGACCTGCACCCACTGAATCAATGGGAGCTTTGTATTAATTTCAATGGGATCAGGGCCTTGGATTAATCATGTAACAGTTTGCAGAGCAGGGCCCTTTGTGTGAATGACCCATACATAATTGAAGTATGTAACAGACATTCTAGCCTGGTTCTTTTCTATCAAGCTACGTTATCCTGAGGAACTGCCTAACTGAGGCAATGGCTCCTGCACTTCCATTGATTAAAAAACCCCCACACAAAAGGACACTGGCCTAGGTGGGTTGGACTCAAAATCTCATTCTAAGGAAAGATACATTCAGCTTGTGAAACCCACATCAAAGTGAGTTTCTCAAAAAAACTTTTGTTTTAGAAAAAGCCAGCAGCCCAGGCTTGGAACAAGGCAGGGTAATTGAGTGAGGAAGCCCGTTTCAAGGTATTCACTTGGGCAGGGCAGGGTGAGAGGGATGCTGAAAGAGAGACTGGAAAAAAGAAAAATCAAGAACACACTTGGATAGTGTAAAAAAGCTTTTGCTTGGGACAAAACTAAAGGAAATTCAGGATTAAAGCCTGCTGTTCCATCCTTAATGTACTCTGCTGTTCACAAGTACTGATGAGACCAAATGTGACCATCAGTAACTCTGACCCACGCAAACCCAAAAAGACTTCAATCAAGTCAACGACTTGGCAGTTTCCTTCCAATTCACTGCTGACTTAAGCGAGTGCAATGCAAATCAAGTCACTGGAGTTATATCAGCTTTAAATCAGCTGTGCATTTGGCCCAGAGAGTTGCAAGTGTGTAACTAAGGGCAGAATTTCCTCTCTGAAGAGGATACAACAACACACAACCCATGAGCTCCAACAGTTAGGCACAGCAGTCCAGTCTAAGAGAGTGCAGAAAGTCACCATCAACTTCCTGGCTTCACATATTAATTGAATAGCCAGTAGTTTGTGTGTGTTAATAAGAGATATATATTATGTCATCATTACTACAAGATTTCTCAAAATGAAAGTGTCAATCTGTTGAAATATAGTATTTAAAATATATAAATTTTATCCATTAAAATATAAGATTTCTTTTTTTTAAAAAAATCCAGTTTAAAGCAGTAAAAAGCTTCAGGGTCCTTGTAGTTATATGGATAAGTGGCAAGCCGGAGATAAAACCAATTCCTTTGTTGCAAGGAAGGCAAGCCATTCATCATCATTCAAGATGGAAGGAGAGAATAAAAGACACGGCAGAAATAGATGAACAATTAAAATCCTTTTACATCAACGTCATTCGTATGCTGCATTAGCTGAACCTGCCTCCACACCACAAGACAGCTGCAAGTTTCACCAACTGCTTGGTGTACCGCTGGTTTAGTGTGTTTCAGGTAGCTGTTTAAAATGCTAGTGTCACTGGGTAGGAGCAGCAACAAGATATTAAGTTGGCAGACTCACGTTTCTGAAGGGGGAAAAAATTCCCCTGAAAGAACAGGAGATCCATTGTCTAGAAATTCAGGCTTCAGAGTGACATTTTTGAGCCTCTTACTGGTGGTAATCAAGAAATTATTTCACTTAGCGAAACAATTGTGAAGACAGGCCGGAGGTGAAAGAGAAAAAAGCAGAGATCCTTTGAGAAGGAAGCACACCCATTAACAATGAGCAAGGATATTTATCTTACCTAATGCATTGATCTATATTCCATGCCATTGGCCCAAGAGAGAAAAACTAACACCCTCCATGACATAGGCAGACTTCATCGGGCTGCTTCAAACATCAGAGTGATTTGGGCCAGATTGTGGCATTAAGCTCAATAGTGGGAATTCTCACTTTGAAAGGGATTCAAGTGGTGATTGCCACATGCGGGGTGGAGAACACGCTCTCCCCTGGATAGGGTCCTGGGCTAAAAAAAGAGTTCTGGGTTCTATTCCCAACTCTATCACTGACCCTGGGCAAACTGATAGGCTGATGTGTCAAATGACTGGATGCCACTGTTCCTGGAGAGCCCCGTTTGGGAGCCCTACGGAAAGAGCTTGAAAAGTGTTAAGCACCCCCAGCTCCCAATGACTTCAACTGGATTGGGGGGTGCCCAAAATTAGCAGCCGTTTTGAAAATTTTAACCTTTGTGCTTCCGTTTATACATCTCCAAAGAGAAGATAATGGATACTTACTGCTACCAAATGCTTTAAAACTTCTGGGTAAACAGTGCACTACCACTGCAATGCACACAGTCCCCAGCCCAGCTGCGGCTGGTTTATACCTACAGAATGAGCACTAGACAGGGCTCCCATGCTGCCAATGTCAAACAGACTCATTTGGGTGGCTCTCTTCCTTCCTAAATGTCTAAGATGAGTAAAACCATGTTGACTGGTTTCACCTTCGTGCCACCCGGAGAGAGTGGGTTGGAAGTATACCCTTTACCTTTTCTTTAGAGCTAAGTTTTCTGTGATATTACCAAATTGATTAACTAGTTTTCAACAATGCATTTTCTGCAAAATCCTTGGTTTGCAGGTCTCCTACATTTCATTTGGTCTCATTAAAATAACCTCTGATCTACACTGTCTAATGTATTTCATTTTTTGTGCCCCTGAATTGTATCCACTAGTGGTGTATCCATTTGCTCCTTAGGACAAAAAGGAGAAAGCCTGGTTCATAGCCTCTTTTTTAAGGGGTCTCATTGTTACAAGGTTATCACAAGCCAGGGAGTTTACATCACTATGGTATAACTTATGATCCACTCACAGTATCTGGCTGCAGAATAAGGAACAGAGTGAAACAGGCACAGGATTGGGGTGTTGGAGAGAAACAGCCTATATGATTTATGTAAATGTGTTTTCAATCCCTAATTTCTGTCTGACATGATACTGTAGGCTAGACAGTGGATTTACAAGATCCTTATCACTGGGTTCATAGACACATGGTATCCCATTGCCTTAGTAAGATGGCCACCACCAGCATTTAACTCAGAAATGCCACCTTCTATGTTTAAGTCCATTTCAATGTATACATAGTGAGGATCAGTTGTCTTTCAGAGTGATGGACAAAATGGGACAGGTGAATTTTTGTTTTGAATCTGCAAGGACCCTGGCTTCAGTGTGAACTGGATCTAAAATGTCTTACCATCAAAAAGAAAAAAAAAATTGTTGGGGGATAGTATGACAAGAAAATAGTTCCTATAGGATATAATGATAAACCTCATGTCCTCTATAAAAGGCAACATTGTTCATAAGTGCTACTTTGCGCCTGTAGTGCTCTTTGACCGCAAGAGATACTGATCTACTCTTCCTTTCCGCCTATCCATAGTCCTGTTTTCACTGTCAAAAATTCGCTGCAGTTGTAAGGCCAGCCTCCTGTCTTCCTCCTCCTGCTGCAGCTTCTGTTCCATCTCCCTCACTAAAGGATCGTCTGTGGCCAAGCCCATCTCGCCAGCTGTCTGCCTCAGTCTTTTAACTGAACCATTCTGCTCCAAGTGCTTTGTTTTACAGTGTCTCTTTCGTCCTCGTCTCAGCGAAGGGGGCTGGTCGCCAATAACATTTTCGACCGAATTGCAGGTACCGTTTTGTACGCTGATCAATTCACTATTGTTCAGGTATTTAAGCTGCTTTTTTCCTGCTGTCTTAACAGAAATTCCTAGCATGCTGTTCCCTGGCAGAGCTGGGTTGACTCCAATTAATCTTCTGGTCATTATTTTTGCCCCAATACTAAGACAAGATTTGTCCAGATATGAATTTGTTTTTACTTCAGACACATCTGACACTTGAGTGTTCAGAGAGGTTCCATTTGATCGCGTATCTAGTTCAGAGGAATTGCCATCCATTGTTAAGGCCTGTGAACAGTTTTTCTTGTTACCAGCCCTTTCGAGCTTCACTTCACTGATCGAAGGGAAATAATCTCTCTCTGTGTTTGTGTGTGCCACAGTATCAGGTGGAATTTGATCATTTAACATTCGTGGCTGTTCTTTATTGGAGTTAGCGATGTCAGGAACCAGAAAGTCCTCTCCGGTCTCTGAAGCCAGAGATGTAAGCGTAGCTTTACAGAGAGTCTTTTTAATCTGGCGCTCCTGAAATATTTGCTCCCATTTTTTCAGGATTCTGGGACTAGCTTCATAGGTGGTTGGTTTCTGCAGGCTTCGGTTCAGGTTCCTCGGAGTAGACTTTATAATCAAAGGACTCAAGACTTTGCCGTCAGGAAGCCTCTTGGGAGGAGTGCATGGTGAGCAGACAATAGGTTTGAAATGATTGAGCTCTTCTGAGATACTGTCATTGCTCTCAGGGCTGATCGATCGCTCCGGCTTGTGCAGGATGGAGAGTGACGAAACGGAGTTGAAAACCAGACGCTTTTCTGCTGTCAAATCTGGGGCAGAGAGGCAGCGATTGTTTTGGGTGGATGACAAAACTCCAACAATGGGAGTGGACACATTGGTCACCGATGGTACCTGTAAGACAAGTCACTGGGATTAGAAAGTTTGTCATTGTGGTGATCTAAAAGAGGGGCTAGAGTAAAGAGTGAAATGGATGGATCGGCAAGAAAACAGGAAACGCTGCAAATCACTTCAATAATTAACTAGACCACTAGTTCCTAATCTTTCAGACAACTGTACCTGTTTATCAGGCCACAATGTCTGCTGTACCAGCCAGCAGCCTCACCCACCTTCTCCCTCTCGGGCCAGCGACTTCCTTATCCGCCGACTTTAATAACGAGCACTAAGTCCAACTTTCGGGCTAGGCCTTGCAGTCCTGCTTGCCTTCCATTCAGCTGGGCACAATCTAATCTGGAATGCAGCCTGGGGTGCTCCAGATCCTGCAGCAAGTCAGACTAAGCGACTGTGGCTGGTTAGAGCACACTGAACGCCCCACAGGTAACCAGGGAGCACTAGAATCCAGCACAGCCTAAGTCCCAAATTCATCCTTAGCACGAGGGCTGTGCTTAGGACATCAAAGGAATGGAGAGTAGCTAGCCAGAGGGGTGGCAAAAGCTCGAAGCACAAGAACGAAGAGAGGTTGAGGACCATAGAACTAGACTAACTCAAAGACAATTTACCAAGGGGCGTGATGGATTCTCCATCACTGGCAATTTTTAAATCACGGTTGGATGTTTTTCTAAATGATCTGCTCTAGGGATTTTTTGGGGGAAGTCTTGTGTGTTATATGGGGGGGGGGGGGGTGTCAGACTAGATGATCACAATGGTCCCTTCTGGCCTTGCCATCTATGAAGCTATGGCATTCATACTAGCAGCATGATCGTACTGCCAGGGGCATGCCATTTACAGGATGTAAACCAAGACATTTTCTGGTCATCAACTGATTTATAAGAAATGGCTGATCCAAGTTTTAACGCTCTCTTACTGCAAAAAGCGAGAGAGAAAAGCCTGGCCAGATGACACTGAATAGGGTCAGTTAAACAAATCCTCTCGTGCATTATCAGCACACAAAGTATGGTTTTCAGTTTGCTAGTGATTAAGCAACAAGGGAGCTGGCAGCAGACGCTTCTTAAGAGCAACACGGCCTGCCACGCTCAAAGCCGTTTCAAACACTGTCACGTTTAGGAGTGTGAGGGCACCCAGCTACAAATAATGCAGAGTGAAAACTACATATACACACCTGCAAAGACAATTTTCCTTTTCAAAGTCAAGAAGATTTTCTGCAGTGCTTAGCCCCTGGCACTGGAATGATTTTTCTTTGTTCAGCTTAGAGAGAGGTGATTGTAACAAGCTTATGCCTCTGGAGTTAATTTAGGTTGTGGAACATCCTTTCAGTGGAGCACTTGTTCTCCAGGCAGGTCCACCCACATTCTACTTAAAAACAGATCTGGGAGCTGGGAAGAGAGATTACTTTGACAGTGCCTCATTCTGGACTCATCCAATTCACATCAACTTCAATGGGAGTTAGATTAGGTCAGAGGGGTCTCAAATTTCACTGCACCATGAGCTCCCTTCTAACAACAAAAATTCCTACATGACTCCAGGAAGGGGAACTGAAGCCTGAGCCCACCCAAGCCCTGCCGCCCTGGGTGGAGGAGTAAAAACCTGAGTGCCCCTGCCCCAGGTGGGGGAAGGAAAAGTGGGGGGCGGGGGGCAAAACCGAAGGCCAAGGGCTTCAGCCCCAGGCAGGGGCCTGGAACATGAGCCCTGCCACCAGGCCCTGGGCCCCAGCAAGTCTAACGCCAGCCCCGGCAACCCCATTAAAATGGGATCATGACCCACTTTGGGGTCCCAAATCACAGTTTCAGAAGCACTGGATTAGGTCATCTAAGAGGATCCTTTTTAGGCCCATGACCTCAGAGAGGTCCACAGTACTTTGGACCTTGTCAGTAAGACTATTTATGTCACCTGAGCAGGACCGACTGAGGATCTCCCCATGGCGCAAGCAGGGTTCCCCACCACATGGTTATCCCAAGGATTCCTTAGACTTCCGACCGTTACTAGAGGCTTAGCATGATTTCTTTCCCCATTTGAGGAATGAAGCTGAAGCTGAAGAGAAGAGGATTCAGTAAAGAAAATGGACAGTCCCAGTAAAGGAGACAGATGCAGGCAGGAGAGAGATGGTTCCTTATTCCTTCTTGAACAAAGTGAAGCGCCGGGGAGAATGAGATCATGAAGATCTGTAGCTGGACAGGGAGATGTGGAGGAAGAGTGGAGCTTCCCTTTGGCACCTGGAGGTGAAGGCTCAGATGGATGTAAGGTGCAGCGGGAGGGAGGAAGGCTCTGGAGCATGGGCTCAGCCAATGGCTGCAGGGGACACCCCATCTCCATGCAGGAAGACTCAGCAGAGAGTGGAGGGAAAGGAGGAGAAGAGCCAAAGGGCCATAGGTCTCATAAGAAGGCCCTGCCACTGAAGTCCTTTGAAGCATGCTACATTCACCCACATCTCCTACCTTGACTGGGCTGGGCCTTCTGAAGTGGACATGAGGCACCTGGTACTTGGTGCGACTGGACTGAGTAACACTGACGGAATCCAGTGCTCGATGCGGCTGCTGACAGGCACCAGGAGCCTGCAGGCCAGAGAGGCAGAAAACGGCCCAGTATGTAGAGCGTAGTAGTGGGATAAAAGCACAGAGCGCTATCAATCACATCACTGCTGCTGGGGAGACCAAATCCTGTGGCTGATGGTGCTATAAAGGCCACAGAGTCTCAGAAATGGTGCAAAGGAAGAAGTCTGTCAGATGCGCAACAGCAGCCCAGTAATTAGGCTGGAACAGCAGGAAGACATTTGCCTGAGCAAATCATGGGTTGGATTTTCAGAGGTGCTTAGGAGCCACAACTCTTAATGAAGCCCATCCGTACCATAGGCACTCAGCACCTCTGGATATCAGGCCTCATGTTCTACCCCTGCTGGGCCAGTAGCACTAGTTCATTCACAAACAGAGCCCCACTGACTTCACCAAGCGCAAGTCTAGACCAACTGTTCCTAGAGAGGCGATGTAAATTAGTGATGGTGGACAAGGAAGGAGACAGAGACCAGGTCAACAATAATTTCTGCTCCACTTTAAAACTGATCTGCAAGGGGTGTGGGGCAGGAGTGGGGGGATGGAATAATTTTTTGCTAAAATGCAGAGGTTAAAAAGTAGTTTGGGGGTGGGATGGAGACAGTTTTTTTCAAGTTTGTGAGATTTATTTTTTAAACAACCAGTGAATCAGGTTTGAAAAGCAATCTGATTTACAAGAAAGGAAGTGGAGAACCCTTCTAATTCCCTGTTATCACATGATGCTAGCAAAAAAGTTTGCATGTTATCCATTTTTCCGTTCAATTACATCCACCCCAGACTAGCAGTCAGCTCCTGCTGCAAGTCGTGAGGGACTGATTAGCCACACAGATTTATCATCATGCCTCTGCTGACAATTTCTTTGACCAATAGACAGATGATCGCCAAGTAACTGTCACTGTGGAGCCTTCAACAACATTTCTATGAAAGGTACAAACTTCCCCCTCACCGGATTGAACAGATTTCCAAAAACATCTGGTACCTTTGTTCTGTTGGCGGGGGCTGATCTCTGCCTGCTCTTTGATCGATCTTGAATGGTGTCATTGCAACTCTGACTCCTTTCCAGTTTGGAGGTTAGGTTCCTAAAAATCAGGGATGTGTAAAACAGACTATGTATTAACTTAAAAACAGCAAATTTCATGGCACTATCCAGATGGGCACATAGCACATTCTGCTTATATGTGCCAGTTCCTTGTGTCGTGCAGGAGGTAGAGGTTGCTACCAAGACAGAATCTAGCTTGCACAGGACACCTCCAGACTACCAGAGCAGGGGGAACTTGGAGGGAGATTATGACTGATCTGTTTCCTTGGCCACTGCAACACCACACAGCTCTATACCCAGGGCTTATGGCAAAGCCACAATTTAGCCCTGAATAAATGCATGACATTACAGAAACACTTGGCCTGTCCCACCTGATCGCCCCCACTTGTTACATTTGATGCAAACAACAAGAGTAAAGTTATATAAGCAGCTCCTTGGAGCAGGGGCCCACTCTTGACATTTGTGCTGTAAAGTGCCCTGCCCCTTTTGAGAACTGTATAAACAAACATCTTTATATATGAACCTACCATGTAGATCTTTATAGACTAAAGAGACCATAAACGTAATGAATTTTACAATACATCCTTCAAAGGACACATACCCAATGCATTAATCCTCAAGAATTCTATAGGAACCAGGGGACAAATAGATCCTATTCATGATCAAAGGTTTAGAAAAAACTAACCTATGAAAAAAGATTAAAAAAAGGGGGGCATGTTTAGTCTTGAGAAAAGCAAACTGAGGGGTGACTTGATAAGTCTACAAATACATTAAGGGCTGTTATAAAGAGGATGGTGATTGTTCTCCAGGTCCACTGAAGAGAGGACAAGAAGTAATGTGCTTAATCTGCAGCATGGGAGCTTTAGATATAAACTAGAGAGTTATTAGTTAAGCACCGGAACAGGCTTCCAAGGGAGGTTTGGAATCTCCATCAGAAGTTTTTAGAAAAGGTTGGACAATCACCTGTCAGGGATGGTCTAGGTTTACTTGGTCCTTCCTCAGTGCAGGGGGCTGGACTTGATGACCTCTGGAGGTCACTTCCAGCCCTATATTTCTATGGATTCTATAATTATATTTTACCAGTTATTCAATACTAAGTTTTCTAAAACAGCAATAACTTATTTTGGGCTGTGGTGACTGCTTGAATTCGACTTAGGTATTTCAGGGATGTTTAGAACAAAAATTGAATTGAGCAATATTTATGTTTATAATGGACAGCCAGTGTGAACTAAGTCTGTTTCTTACCCTGTCAGGAAGGCAAAAGAATAGGTGCTGCCTTTGGAGACAAAAGCCGACCGATGTGTGTGTTTGCTCTGGAATGGTTCTTCATTCTCTGAATCCGAGAGGCGTTCAGGAAACTGAAGTTAATAAAGGAAGAATCAGCTGGCATACACAAAAAAGTCACTCAGGAAATAGTTATTCCTTGAGAAAATGTTTTGAGTCTTCAAAAGTGGTGACATTTGAAGTACGTAAAGAATAGAATGCGAGTGCCAGCTGGTGTATAGAGTCACAGATCTATTAACTTCCCTTGAGCTAGAGCAATTTATGTCAGCTGAAGATCTGGCCCAATGTTTTTGCCACTTGAAAAAAAAAAAAATGAAATCATATGTGCAGCTGTGGTTCAGTGATGAACGTTTCATTATCAAATGCTACAGGACTCAGAGCCCAAAGTAAGTCATCCAGCAAACAATACTAAGGGAGCAATAGCTCGATATCAGCATAACCTTTATCAACCAGCAACTATTCTATGGTACTTTCCACACAGTCTATGACTGATATGAGCAAGAGCCAAAGCTAAACAAGAAGTTACTCTTATCATGCTGCCATATATTCCCCTGATGACTCATATTATATACATCTGTAGATGTATTTCTACAAGTCTGTATGTGTGCGAGAAAGAAAGAGAGGATACATGCAATGGTATGGTTTGCTATACAGGTTTTATCACCATGTGTTTGAAATGGCCATATTACTCATGAGTAGTGAAGCCAGAAACGAGTAAAACAGGTCACTCCAAATGGGAGCCAATAAAAGCTTCATTCCACATCACCTGTATTATAGATAAACTATTTTAGGAATGCTTTAGAGAGTTTTTAATATGTTACTGGGACTATTTTTTGTATTCCTTCCCCCTAGAGCCAGGTGCCGTAGTCACTATGGAATCCAAATGGACAATGCACAGAAGAGTTATTCAAACCTCTAAAAGATGACCTAAGGGAGGTTTTCTATAGCTAAAAATACCACAACTGTACAGTCCGGTATCTCAGGTCCTTCTAGGGCTCGAAAGGAATCAAACAAGTTCTACAGAGAAGCTAGAGCTCCATAAGAACGGCTATACTGGATCAGACCAAGGGTCCATCTAGCCCAGTATCCTGTCTTCTGATAATGGCCAATGCCAGGTGCCCCAGAGGGAATGAACAGAACACACAATCATCAAGTGATCCATCCCCTGTTGCCCATTCCCAGCCTCTGGCAAACAGGCTAGGGACACCACCCCTGCCAATGACATACAGCTCCTAGTTTCAGCTGTACAGGAGTCAGAGACATTACATCATTTTTTACATCTAGAAAACGGATTACTGATCCAGGACTGAATCCTGTCAGGCCTGGGTAGGTTTAATGCTATATCTGGGGTGGAAACAGTGTAGTATTTACTTACACACTCTTGATTCATTTTAAGCATTAGTGGTTCATCTTTTTTTTGCTGTTCTTCCATCTTCCTTTTTCCCACTTCCATGTCTTCTAGAATAAGCTTGTGGATCAGATCCTCAGATGTTTTTTCCTCTTGTAATTTTTCTTCCCTCAACTGGCAATAAAATAACAAAGGAGACAAAATACTTGAAATAGGCTATTAAGACAAGCAATGTATTTATTGAATTAAAGATGGAACTGGGAGCCAGAAAATCCTGCATTTTAATTATGGTTTCTTACAATAATTCACTGTAGGAAAGTTCCTTAATCCTGTCACATGCCTCAGTTTCCCCATCCATAAATAGGGTCATTACTTACTTCGCAAGAGTGTTCTGAGGACAAGTTTTTGAGAAGTGTTTTGACACTAACGCACTATTAAGTACTAAGGCTATTACTGTCTTTCCATATCTTAAACTGGCAATGGCGTTATTAGGACCAATATTTGACACCGCCTTTTTCCTTGCATCTGTTTGTAAAGCACAATAACAAATAGTTCCGCATACTTAAAGACAGCCACTTATACATGATCCTACAACAAAGGTGCAATGTGGAAACATACAGTACGCGCGCACGCGCGCACACACACCCACCCACACACACACACCCCCCCACACCCATCTCTCAAGCAAAGATTTCAGTTTTGATCTTCAAAGGGGTTATAATGAAGTATATTCACATTAGACGTTAGACACATTGACAGTATCCTTTAAAGTTAATCTTCGACAAGGTTACAGTGCTGCCTCCCACACCCAATATTGGAGTTTACAGACAAATGTTGGCAGGAACCACTTAGTGCATCAACACCACAGATCAGGGGGGTGCCCAAAGTCTAGGGTGGGGGTGCATTTCATATTTAATCAATCAATAGTAATATTTGCCGATGGGATCATAGAAGATGTTCTTTAAAGCCATAAGGTACTGCAGCTCTCCAGTGCTATTCTCACGCTCCCTTCTCCTGAGTGCTCTCCTTCTTCCCTTCCACCACTTCTAAATTTGGTCTAGAAAAATATGAAAATAAAGCTTTTGAGCAGTGAATTCCCCACCCAGTTTCTAGACTTCTCTCACTTTTGGACTCTCTCTAGTGCTTTCAACTTCACCAATTTCTTGGTCCATAGAGATCGGCTGCAGAAAATATCCTGAGTGACTGTGATGATTTGTTCATCGTTGAACAGAACTGTTAATTCCAACTACAACGTCTTAAGTGCCATATTTTCTGGTTTTCCTTTAGTCATTAGTTTGTTGCATATCCCCTCCTGGCTATCAACGTGGTTTTAATTTACAGAACAAATTAAATGAGTGAACATGCTAAAAATTGTAATGAATGCAAAAATACTTTTGAGTGAAAAACTATTTTTAATGTAGAATATTTCAGAACATACTAATACACAGTATTTAAATTAGTGTAAACAAGTGTGCTAAATACTTTGGAGATATGCACAAAGACCCTGCCCTGAAGAGTGTACAATCAATGGCCCCAATCCTGAAACTGTATCTGTGCACGCAGAATCCAAACGAAGTTGGAGAGCTCCACGCAGAGTTCTCATTACAGAACTGGAGCCTAGAAAGGCAATGTATAAACACTGGATGGGGGAAGGGGAGTGAAGAAAGGAGGACAGAAACAGGAGCAAAAATTGTATGACCAAATGCTGATGTTGGGGTTGAGGGTACATTCTTTTGATGCATAGTTTGTTAATACTTCTCAGGAGAGGACTAAAGTAGTTGGTCTGAGTAATATAGAACCTTGCTATAGACTCTTAAGTCTTTACTCAGTAATGGGAAGTGTGAATTAAAGGGAGTCTGCTGTATTTGTTTTACTATGGGACACAATCTCAGAGGTTAAAGAGCCCTGTGTACAACGATTTAAATAGGGGTAAATAAACCACGAGTTTTAAAAGTTATATCTGGAAATCCTCCATCCCTTCTCCCCCAGAATTTGTAGAAATCCACATGGAATTATCTATTTGTCTTCTAATCTATATATTTTGATTTTAGCGTTCAGGTACAGTGAGACACACAAGAATGTTTAAAAACTTATCATCTTACTGAAACAGACAATAAGAGGTGCAAAAATAACCTCCATCAACAGAAAACACTCAGGGTTATCTTCCTTGGATATTAAGAACAGCAGAGTTTTACAAAAATCTTACAAAAAGAAAAAAGCATCTCTTGTTGACACAGACATTTTGTGCTCTATTTTGGAGATGATACATCTCTCCCTTAAGCCAAAGGGTTAATGCTGGCATCCAACAACATATTTGTACAAAGGTAACTGAGATCTTTGTTCCCATCTGACCTAGAAGTACGCAAAGTTTGCCTTACAGTATAAAGTTTGGAAGCCAACAGCTCCAAATTTGGCTTGGAAGTTACTCTCCATGTACCCTTCCCCAAATACACCCATTTGGATGTAGTAGCTTCTGCAACTAGGTCTGTCAAACCTGAAGCGGGGGAAAAGGGGAAAATAAAAACAAAAAGTCCACCACCAGAGCAGAAACAACTCGTATTCTAATTAATGGGAGATTGCCTGGGAATTTAGGCCCAAAGTTTTTGTTTGAATGCAAACAGTCCAGGGCAGCATTTACAACATGAACACTGCACCACTGTATTAAGGCATGAGGAAAAGAAAAAGCGAAACAGACTAGCTTACTTGTAACACCTAACTTGTGAGAAGTAAAAAGAGCAGATTGCTAGAAATTTCAGTTTTGATAATCTCAGATGTTTTTAGCAATTATAAGTAACTCCTCTTATTTTAACCTAGCAACGTTCTTTTCATATCCCAGAGGTCTTGATCATTATGCTCAGAGCTTCAGAGAATAATTTCTTGAAAGTAATCCGAAGGAAAAGGGTTGGTTTTTTAAAGTGATCAGTCTTCTCATTTCTTGATATCATAAATACTATTCCTATATGCTAAACATATATATCCAGAATCTGTGAAAACACTCACATTTGACATCTTCTCTTCCTTGAACCTGTTCAGGTTTATGTAGTCTTTAAAGGTGCCCTCTTCTTAGGTAAAACTGCTCTGTCTACCCCGCTGCTGAAAAGTGACATGTCAGCACATGCCACAGGTAGGAGTTTCCCTACTGATTAGAGTTTCCAAGGAAAAAATGTGTGAAGAGAACTGGATGCAACTATAGATTTACTCAATATTACAAGGCCTTCTCCCCTCAACAAAATACAAGTACCCAAAGCAAGTTGCTCAAAACAAGATTTTTTTTTTTTTTGGCTTAGTAGGATGGAAAACAAATATCTAACTTTACAGTGTGCCAGTTTATCCTGAAACAAAGTCATCCATACTGACAAGAATAGTATTTTACTGTATTATCAATACTCTTCAGTCTTCAGTAAAACAAATGGATGGAAGGAAGGAGAGAGGGAGGGAAGAAAAAGACAGACTACATTATATTCAGTTGCAAAGGGTTAAACTAGGGTCAATATTTAGAATTTCTAAGGTGTCATATCTTAAAGAAAAACGTAAACACTTTAAACAATCATTACTCACACTTATAAGAAAGGTAAGGAAGATAAGCAAGTATCATCCCCATTTTACAGGTGGGGAAACAGACAAAGGTTAAGTGACTTGCTCTAGATTAGAAAGGGAGTCTAAGGGTATGTCTACATTGGCAGAGTTACATCGCTGGCAGTTTTATCCTGCTCAGAGAGCGCTGAAGGGAAATGGCTGTTGTGTGTTCACACTGTCAGCTGCCTGCACAATAGCATGTTCACACTTGTGGCAACTTGCAGAGGTATTTGGAGCGGTGCACTCTGGGCAGCTATCCCACAGAGCATCTCTTCCTCTTCTGCCGCTAAGAGTTGTGAGAAGGTGGAGGGGATCGTGCGGCATCCTGGGTTCTGTTCCATTGTCCCATGATGCACTGCTTCACATCCCAGCAATCCCTGTGCTTCCGCCCGCATCTGGCGCCATTTTCACCAGTTTGTGTACTGCGTGCTCTGCCTCTTCTGTCTGCAGGAACGTTTCCTGCATTGCTGGCCAACACGCTGCTCGCTCTCACTAACACATCACAAATGGCATGGAGATATTCCTTAAACTACAAAGGCAAGAGGAGTTTGACATTGATCTTGCCAGGTGTATTAGCTATGGCATGAGATTGCTTGTGGCATTTACAGAGCTGCTGATCACCATGGAATGTCGCTTTTGGGCTCAGGAAACAAAGACTGAGTGGTAGGAGCACATCGTCATGCACGTCTAGGATGATAAGCAGTGGCTTCAGAACTTTCAGAAAGCCACATTCACGGGACTGTGATCTCACCCCAGCCCTGCGGCACAAGGACACAAGAATGAGAGCTGCCATATTGTTGAAGAAGTGCATGGCAACTGCACTGTGGAAGCTGACTACTCCAGTCTATTACCCATCGGTTGCTAGCCAGTTCAGAGTGGGAATGTAGACCGTTGGAATTGTGTTGACGGAAGTGTGTAGGGCCATTAATCGCATCTTGCTCCAAAACACCATGACTTGGGGCAATGTGCGTGACATTGTGGAATGCTTTGCACAAATGGGCTTCCCTAACTGCAGAGAAATGATAGATGACATGTGTATTCCAATTCCGGCACCAGACCAATAGCCACCAAGTACATTAACTGGAAGAGGCACTTGTGGATCACCATGGGCGTTTCATGGACATTGATGTAGGCTGGTTTGGAAAGGTGCATGACACACACACCTTTCAGAACGCTGGTTGAGGAAGGTGCAAGCAGGGACTTTCTTCCTGGTCCATAAGATCACCGAAGGGGAAGTCAAAATGCCCACTGTGATCCTGGGAGACCCTGCCTACTCCTTAATGCCATGGCTTCTGAAGCCATACCCTGACAGCAGGAAGTAACGGTTCAACAGGCTGAGCAAGTGAAGAATGACCGTTGAGTGTGCTTTTGGCCATTTAAAGCCCACTGGTGCTGCCTCTATGGGAGGCTGGATCTGGCCGATGACAATACTTTGATGCTTATGGCCATGTGCTGTACGCTCCATAACTATGAAGGGAAGGGTGAAAGCTTCACTCAGGGCTGGACCGCAGACGCTCAGTGCCTTGAGGCTTAATTTGAAGAGTCAGAGACCAGGGCTATTAAAGGGGTGCAGCACGGAGCCATAAGGATCAGGGATGCCTTGAGGCAGCAATCTGAAGCTGAAAGCCACTAATATTTGTTACTATGCTCAGGAGTGCAGTGCTTGTAATGCTAGGATGTGATTGTGATTGGTGCAGAAGATGCACTATGAAGGTATAAAAAATTGCCTGCTGCTTTGCAGGGCTCAGTTTGCTTTCAATGAATGGAATAAAGATTGCTTTCAAACCAAAACAGTTCTTTTATTAAAAAACAACCACCAGAGGAGTGAGACACACAAAAAAAACCTATCAGCACTGTGGGGGATGCGGGAAAGAGAGGGTCCCAGGAGGATGCATGGTCCCATGACAGTGAAACATTTGTGTATGCCCAGATATCATATGCAATCTTCTCCTTTGAGTACAGTGCAGCAGGCACCGTACTTCAGCAGGGCTAAAGTGCAGAGGGAAGGGTGTTGAGTGCAGTGGGTACTGGGAGTCTGCATGGCTGGCCTGTGACAGGCAGGAGTGGAATGCAGCAGGCACAGACTGGAGCCAGGAGGTTGATAAGAGTGTGTTGGCAGAGTCTGGGGGGAGCACGGGAAGGAGTTTTGTGGCAGCGGCTGCAGGGGAGGGCAGGCATGGAGCTGCTCGGTTTGCAGTGCTAGCAGTGCCTGGAGCATGTCCGCTTGGTGCTCCATAAGGTTTAAGATCCGCTCTGTGGCTTCATTCTGGCGCACCGCATTCTCCTTTCGATCCCTCCTCTCACTGTCCCGCCACTCCTTCAGTTCTTGTTTTTCAGCTGCGGAGTGCATCATGACATCACGCAGAAAGTCCTTTTTAGTTCTTTGTGGCCGCTTTCTAATTCCATGCAGCCTTTCAGCTGGCGATAACAAAGAGAGAAGCTGGGCTCCCAAGGTCAAATATGTGAAGCCCAAACGCAACGTTTTCCAGAAGCAGTCTTGTCTGCAACACACAGATCACCGATTCAGTGATTTAAACACAGCCACTATTCACATACCTGTCACTAACTGGCTGACACCAGGCGAGCATACGAGCCACACGCCTCCAACATGGTGAGTAACCGCAGGGGCGGGGGAAATCAGTGTTCCAGGACCGTACTGTACATGTGTTCTTGGGGAGAGCCGGCACTGTGTGGGGAGAGGGGGGCATATAATCATTCCTGTCCCCACATTTTCCACAGGCTGTGTTTATGATGGAAGATATCTCGCTGCTGAGAGTGAGCAGGGAATCAAGGGAGGGTCTTCTCCAAGACTGCGACTTCCGCCCTGGCCCTTATGCGGCTTGCCAGTGTGCAGCAATGGTCCACCCAAGTGACAGCACAGTGGTGCAGGAAAATTACCCTTAATGGGGCAAGAACCCAAGCAGCTCTGCCAAAGAACCTGCGGCAGTGGATTGCCCAGTATCTCCACGAGAGTTTCCTGGAGATCTCTGAGGCAGATTCCCATGAAGTGAGGGAGTCAATCAACACCCTGTTCTGCTGCTCAGATTAGGCATATGGTGGTGTGCGCATCATACAGACCTAAGCTACTTTCTGCAACCCTCTTGCCCCCAACAACTCGCTTCAGTGATTCCCATAATCAAAGCCACTTACCAGGGGCCTGCTCTTCTGTTTGCGCTTTGATAAGATCCAACAGCTGTGACCGGCTAGCCTCCTCTGGGGTAGAGAAGAGCTCCTGGCTGCATGCATCTCTGACCTCCAAGTCGGCCTCTGCCTCTGGGTCTCCCTCCACATCCTCGTCCAAGATTTCCTCCTCCTGGCACTGTCCAGTGGCACGCGAGCCCTCGAAGAATCCACAGTGGCCTTCTCAGTGGCGGTGAGGTTGCCGTCAAGCATCACGTCCAGCTCTTTATAGAACTAGAAGCTCACAGGCAGAGCCCTGGAGCAGCGGTTCGTCCCCGGTACCTTAGGCGTTCCGCAGCTCCTTGCCTCCGAGCCTGCACTGCAGCGTCCCCAGTCGCGGCCTCGCTCTGTCATGCATTGTTAAATCTGTCCATAGGTATCATAATTCCTATGGCTAAAGCGCAACTGGGACTGGACAGTCTCACCTCCCCAAATGCTGATGAGGTCCAGCAACTCAGCACTGCTCCAAGCGGGTGATCACCTGGTGCATGGAGCAGGCATGGCCACCTGGAAAGATGCGCTGAGACTACTGCACGGATCTCCGAGCAAACAGGAAGGGGACTTGCCCTTTCCACAATGATTGTAAATCCAAATGATACATCTGTCTGTTTTAGCCGTAGCTGCTGCTGTGGCAGCCTTGAGAGATGCCCCTTTCACACTTGCAGAATGCCTGACTCCGATGAGGAGGACTAGAGAGGCCCTGTTCAATGAGAACCTGCAAGCCAGTACTGCACTGGCCAGCAAACAAAAGGCCTGGAAGTAAACCATAGCAGACTGCATGGAGAAGGAAAGGGGAGACAGGAGAAAGGTCCAGGAATCCCAGCAGGAAAAGAACAGGGAGATGCACCAGCACATAATGGGTGTTCCCTGGCAGCAAACACAAATGAGGTAGACCCTGGTGGACCTACAGGTCAAAAAAAAAAAAAAAATTCCGAGAACTCCTCACCCTTTGCTGTCCTTGGAGAACTTCATGGTAGCAGCTCCCTACACTCCCCCCCACCCCAATATTCCACGTGATATCAGGGGCCAGGATTCTTATCCCTCTCGCTCCACCAGGGAACAAGAAAAACCACAGCTTCACATACACACCAGCAGTGGTTCTCACAGATCGGTGTAAGTAGCCACGATGGACTACATTTGTGCACTGAAATGAACTGAAATGTTTGCTGCCTTTCCAATTTTAAATTTCCATTCTCTGAATTTATGTTGTAAGTTTACCCATTTCTTGCATTTTTGCACTGTTTTTGCCACTCAATGAAGTTCTACTTGAGGAGAATACAACTATCTTTTTCAGTTCACAACGCATTCTGCAGAATGCATAGCAGTACTCAAAATACACAGTACTTGTAAACAGGAAGGACCACACACGTCATAGATTCAGGAAGACAGTCATTTATAAACGTACAGCAAGCACTACACAATTCTTAGCAGCACCCAAAGCTCCAGGCCAGAGAACACTGCAGCACAGAACATTACTGTTGCGGACTGTTCCTGTGCTCTTTCAAAGCCTCCCTCAACAGCACAGCTCCACACTGAATCCTTTCAATGGCCCTTGCGTCTGGCTGTTCAAAGTCAGCAGGCAGCCGCTCCAGCTCCAGCGCAGCCTTTTCCCCCTTTGCCTCACAGCTATTGTGCAGGACACAACAGACAGCTACAACCAATTTGGATCTCAGTAAGAAAAATCTCTCATCTAGTGAGTCGACACTGCCAATGTCCTTTCAATTGACAAAAAGCACATTCAACTATTACTCTGCACCTGTTGAGCTGGTAGTTGAATAGTTCCTCAATACTGTCAAGATGGCCAGCTTACAGCTTCTTGAGCCAGGAGAGCAAGGCTACTCTGGGTGCCCCAGAATCACTCCTGGATTTCAGTATCACTAATGGTAAGCTGATGGTTGGGAATTTATGTCCTTGCTTGCACTTTCTGAACTGTCCTGTGTTCTTAAATATGCAAGAGTCTTGCACCTTCCTGGACCAGCCTACCACACAGATATTGCTGAAGCATCACTGGTAATCCACCAATGCTGACATAACCATAGAAGAGCAGCCTTTTCTGATGACGTGCTCTGTCCAAGGTGCAACAGAAGGGATGTGCGTGCATCTATCGCCCTAATTTGGGAACCCCATTGCTTTAAATCCCATCCACTGTGGCCTACATGTTGCTAAGAGTTATAGCCTTATGTAGCAGGAGACAATTAATGGCCCTACACATTTTTAGGACAACAGCCCCCACTGTGGATTTTTCTACTCCAAAATTATTTCCCACTGACTAGTAGAAAACAAGTGTTGCAAGCTTCCACAGCGCAAGTATCACTTGCTTCTCAGTTATCAGTCCAGGTCTTCTTCTGGTGTCTGTGTGCTGGAGTGCTGGGGCGAGCTCAGCGCATAGACCAAGAATGTGGCCTTTTGCCTCCGAACATTCTGCAGCCACTGCTCATTGTTCAACCCTGCATTAGGATGCGATCCCACAGTACTTGTTTCTCTGGCCTCGAAGCAGCACTCCACCATCTGAAGCTGCTCTGTGAATGTCACCAACAACCTTGAATTGTTTTTTTTGCTATGTTCTTCAGCAAACTGTCCTCCAAGAAACCATCATGTCCACCACTGGTACAGTACTTCCAGCAGGTCTGCAAATTCAAGAGGATCATGTGTCCTGTATTTGCTGCATTTGTGAGAATAATACAGAGGTCTGCCAGCTCCATGCTTCTGTCAAAGACGGCGAACACTGAAAAGTGCCGCACAAGTTTGTGAGATTAAAAAAAAAAAAAGGGGGTGAGAAAGTTATGGGATATGGATGGCATTATAGGATAGAGAAAGTTGTATGCCTAGAACTTAACCCCTAAGCTCCTAGAGATCCTGGGAGACTCATTTCTACTCTACAACCCATTGCAAAAAGTTCCCAAAAGGCATTGCACCAGATGGCAATGCATGGCACACTGGGATATCTATCCATGACATGAAGCCTTTTTCATCGACACAAGCACTCCTGGTGAACATGTGTAGCGCTGATGCAAGCAGCAAAGTATGCATGCGCATGAATGATATACAAACTCTGGAAGTTATACCCTAACGTAACTTGTGTCAATCAAAGTTTGTGGTGTAGACATGTCCTAAGATAGCAGTTCGCTGGTTCCAAAACTACTGACAACTGCCAAGATTTTCTTGAATTGACTGAATGGTAGGAAGGGATAAATGACCTTTGTTTTAGAAAAGAAAAGAATGCTTTGAATGCTCCATATAGGTAAGCAGGCATATCTGTAAGGATTCCAAGTTACTCTGGAAGAAAGTCACAATTAAACAAAATACTATACCTTCCTCAGCTGGCTTTCATATTCCTCACGCAGTTCCCCTGGTTTGCTTAACTTGATAGGTGCTCTGAATATAAAGTCTAGGAAGAAAAGAAAAAAGGGAACAAATTAAAGTATGATAACTGGGAATATTGTCAAGCTACCCTTCTTACACTGTCTTGCTCTCCCAACTCAATACACAAGTGTTCTGAGAGCGAAGTGCCAAGCAATAACACTGTGCTGTTCTATAGTACTTTTAATGCTCTCCAAGCATTTTACAAGCAATTAAGCATCATAACCCCCCACGGAGGTGTTATCTCCATTTTACATGCATGTACTCAAACAGTAATTAAGCAACTTGCTTGAAGTGTCACAGTGAGTCAGTGGCAGAGCCAGAAATAGAAACCAGTACTATACTCTACTAGACCAAACTAGCAAAATCATCTACAAGTCTTTACTTACAAAGGCAGTACAATATCCTTGTTCCTACGTCTCTTGCTTCCATTTAAACAAAACTATTCATCTCAACATATTTTCTAAATTTTGTTTAAATAGTTGGTTACATTCATCAACATACCTAGGAGATCTACATTCCATTCACCTACGCAAACATTTTGCAATGTGACGTCTCAATTAGCTGTCTTATTAACTATAATTAGAAAACAGAGCTTTTGTTTTGTTTGCAATGCACTGAGTAACTTCAGCATTCTTAAGACTCTCACACAATTTATTCAACTCCCTAGTACACTAAAACAAAACTAAAGAAGTAGAAACAAAACCAAGTTTATCATATTGGTGAACAATCACTTTTAAGATTTCAGAGTGGTAGCCGTGTTAGTCTATGCCAGCAAACACAACAAGGAGTACTTGTTGTTTTAGTCATTTTTAAGCTTCCACAGCAGTAGGTTTTGTTACTCTATTTTAAAGTTCCTAATGTCAGCTTTAAAAGCCCCACCCACTTTTATACAGCACAAGTCTGGACAAGTTACACTCTAGAGTCAGAGAAATTTTTAAGAGGAATCCAACAGAGAAAGCAACCCAAAAAACCAAACCATGTTTCAATCCGAGTTCACCTACTCATTCAGGAAATACCTATGATGCAGCATTAATACAGGCAAGTTAGGCCTATTTTATATAAAATGTATGAGGGTTTGTTTTTTGTTTTTTCGCTTCTATACTTTTCTTCAACCATCCCCAACCTCCACAAAAAAAAAAAAGTGGGGGGTGAAGTGTAAAAGGTTTTATGAAATAATACACAAACAGTGCAAGTCAGCTTTTTAGCAGATTCATTCCTCAAACATAAGCAGGCACAGGAACATATCTCTCAAACTTCAAAGCTCACAACTGTGTAACTAACTTAAAAGAACACAACAGTCTCCAGACTACTAACTAATGAGGTCCTACCACTCTTTTGTACCTGCTTTTCAGTATCAATATCTACATAAGCTTACTTGCTTTTACAGTCACTTGCCTATCACAAAATTTCAGCCATGCCAAAAACACATACTCAACTGATAGAGAGCTGGCTGGACAGTACAGGCATTTTAAAATTGGACAAAACTCTGAATTCAACTCTGTCGTCTTCCATCACTTTGCTGTCATCATTTTCCAACATTTTGATACAACAAAAACACAAGACAAGGGTGAATTTGGGGCATAGATCTGGAGCTTCAATTGTAAATGCTAGAAAAAAGGAACCAGTATTGCCAACACCAAAGGTTCAAAAAGCAAAAGATGAGAATTTCAGAAATAAATTTTAGGTTCATTTTTATTTGTCCTTCTCATCTTTCTGCCTTTAGGGAGCAAACTGTCAAGTTTTTCTGGTCAACCATTAATTCTATAAACTTACATTGCTTTTTTTAAATGAAAGCTGAAATTCCTTTGTCACATGACTTCAAGAGTTACAACTAGAAAAATATGAGACTTGTGATAGCTTCACTAGTGTTGACAATTCTGTCCCCTAAGTTTCAGCCTCTTCTTCCTGGTCAGCCTCAACCTAACAGCTTTTTATTTGTGACTAGTCACATGGGTTAAAGTAATGGAAAAGTTCCACAGCTGTGCCAAACAGTTTTTCAACTGTGTCCTTGAGCAGCTCCAGTTCTTTGCTGTTAATTTTATCAAGCCAGATTTCTACTGAGATGGTGTTGCATCAATAGAACCTGTAATATGCCAAAAATAACCTTGAGTTGCATTTGAACATTTAGGACTAGTCTTTAAAAAAAGACAAATTAAAAAAACCTTGAGTTGCACCAGTATAACTACAAACATGATGCTAAACCAATTCAATTAAACTGGTACAACTCTGGGTATGGACATTCTTACATCAATTTATAATCTGTTTACACTGGTTTAGTAATCCAATATAAGTGAGGTTTAAACTGATATAAGACTATGCATACAAAGTTACACTGGTTAGTAAGTTGGTTTAACATCAAATTGATGCAACTGTGTGTGCTTATGTGACTTCACTATCTCTCTGTAAAATCCCTTACTATGTAAAACACTTTGTGTGTTATGAACAAAGTCCTTATACCTAGTGTATTCACCACACTTATGATATCTGGAGTCAAATATAGACAGACATGAGCCACACTCTTAGCCACAAGTAGAGCAAAATAGTTGTAAAGCCAGTTTAACTAGCCACCTAAGAATTCCTCTGGCACTATGGAATCCCCATTGCTGCAGAGCCAGTATAATCAGCTTTTCACCCTCTGTCATAGCTTCCTGTGCAGGGGCACAGCTAGAGGAGAATATTCTGGCTATACCTGGCTGCTCCTTGGGCCTCCTAACAGATGGGTACAACTTACCACCACTGCAGAGTAGCTGTAAGTTGTGCAAGAGGCAGAAGCTGTCCCCGCAAATAGCTCCAGGACAAGGTATGGATGGACATGATACTGGCATAGTCACTTTTGCCATCCCTACATACACCCGCCCCTTGGTTTCATGCACTGTTCAGACAAAGCCACTAATCTAATTCTCAATCTCACAAAGAACCTGTTGGGAAGTGGGGCAATAATCTTCTCCCCACCTTAAATGAGGCTGACCGTGGACATGGAAGAATTCATCTTTAAACTTTCAGAATGTGCTTTAGAATTCTATTTGATTGCTACTTACATAAGAAGGCTCAGTGTGCTGAACCACCATATATTATGGATTTAGGAAAACTGGTCCTCCCTTCAATTTTACTTTTGTTATATGAAAAATGCCAAAAACCTCCTTGACACACTCTTCTCTACATTCTTGGATGACAGCTTCAGCCATCTGGACCCTGAATTGTATGGCTATTTTTTCAGACACAGAATCAATAGTAAGAAGGAAAGCATTCTTCCCTGTACAGATGTTTGTAGACATTATTATATAATGTCTTATCTTTAGCCAATCATCTTGCATTACTATCAATACTGATTTTTAAAGGTCTTTCTTTAATTTTTCCTTTATTCCTCACTTTCATTATGGGGCAATGGACATTTAAATCTGTCTGGATGTATAGCCTGGAAAATGTCCATCAACTGTTTCTTTACATTCTCACTTACTTTGTACTATGTTAATGGCAAAGTAGTTGGCCTAAAAGTTCAAGAAATTGCCTTTCAGTTGTTTTAGTACAATCCCTGATTGATCTTTGCCACTTCTTGTATAAACAGAAGAGGGGACCAGCAGAAATTGCTTCTGAATCAAACTGATGTCTGGGAGCTGCCAGAAGAGCTGGAATGAGGACTTAATAATCATTGTGGTAACACTTTGATGGCTATGATAGAATCAAAAGCATCTCACTTATGGGATCAAACTCAACGTTCTGCATTTTTATTTAAAAAATTTTTAATTCAGTAGCATATTTGACCTGCAAGAAGCCAAACAGATTTTTTGCATGATTTGAGATGACCACACATACTTTCTATCGTGTTACTTAACACTGAGATTTTACGTAAGAATAATTAAGTTTTTGTAACTTCAGTCTGTTCACTCACTCATTACTTCTTTCAACTTTTGGTATGCTGACTCAGATAAATTCACACACAGATATTTGGTGGTCACAAATCGCTTGTCTAGTATTGATCAGCAGCTTTCACATTTATTAGAGTTAGAATGAGAAACAGCCACCTAGTAAATTCAAAAATATGAAGACTGAAAAATAAGATGAACTAGCTAGCTTTATATGGAAACATCATCAGATGCCATGGCAGCACTTTAACATGGCTGTGTAGTTGCAGCACGAGCGCTGTAAAAAGCCCAACACACCTCCACAAGGGAGCAGCTCCCAGCGCTGGTGCACTGTCTACACTGGTGCTTTACAGCACTGGAACTTGCAGTGCTCAAGGGTGTATTTTTTCCACACCCCTGAGTGAGAAGGTTGCAGCGCTGTAAAGTGCCAGTGTAGAGAAGCCCTTAGACCACTTCGTCACTCTAGGAAGTAGGCATCATAAAAACTTTGAAGGTCTCCCTGCTTCCCTTTTTTACATTTTAAAGTAGTCAATGTTTTCATTCACAAACAGAGCCTAGTACTTTTAAATATAAATTATGTTTATGTAAATATTTCAGTGATACAGAGATGCAGAAATGGGGGCAGCAGGAAGGAAGCCCTGATAAAAGAAATAAATAGGTTTTATTTCCAGAAAAAGAACAGATTTTTCACAACCTACAAAAGATTTAAGGATGTCAATATTGAGCAGGGAAAGGAATTCCTTAGAACAATCCAAGGACTATAACTAGGAGCTAAGGACAGAAATCAAGAAAATTTATGCTGAAAAAAAATCAATAATTTCTTCCTGAAAGCTAGATCTAGTAAGTAGCCTGCTCTCTCAAAGAAAGTGGTGGAAATTCCATTATTTAACTAGACTGGGCAGAAAACTAGAGAATGCACTGCAGGGAAGAATCCTGCAAAGACAGAAAGAGAGAGATTAGATGACCTAATAAGTCTTTTCCATTTCTAGGATAGTAAAGATGGTCTTAGAGAGGAATTCATTTCTCAAACCCTAGCAAACATTTACATTATCCTAAGGTTTAGTCAGTTTATGCCATATAATTTTGTAATATCCCCAAAACATGCAGGCAGTAGAAGATACTAACTCCCAGGAGTCATACTCGAGCAGCAGCAACCAGAGCAGCATTGGGACAGAGGGATTAGGCCATCAGAGACCTACGATGCTTTTAGAACCCCCAACACAAAACTGAAGTATAACGAAAATACACAAAAGAGGAATAAGGGAAGGTGTAAATGCTGATTAGGGACTGAAACAGCCTTGGGAAGGAGACATACAGAAGGGTGAGGCAACAGGCTAGCATTAAAATATAATAAAAAGGGCCAGAGAGGGTGATAGAGAAGCACTTTGAGTCAGCAGTGGAGGAGCATGAATTGGCTGAGGCCAGTGAAATAGAAGGATTCATATATTTCAAGGCCAGATGGGACTTTGTAATAATCTCCAAAATCATCTGCATGCTAAAACTTGACAATAGCTAGGCAGCAAGTATGGTGAGACTGCTGCTTATCATGCTGACCAATACGGTCTCATTGTTTCCTTCTGCTGACCCATCTGTCAGCACCCACCCGTTGTCTGTTTTCTGATTGCAAACTCTTTGTGGCAGGTACTATGTCTCTTTGTTCTGTGTTTGTAGAGTGGCAGGCACAGTGGGGTCCTGGTCTATACGCAGGGTTCATAGGTACTCCTGAAATACAAAATGATCTACTCCGACCTCCTGCAAAACATGAACCATAGAATTTTACTCAGTGGTTCCTGATTCCAGCCCAGTAACTTGCAGCTTAACGAGATCAAGTATTTTAGAAAGACTTCCTATCTTGATTTAAAGACTGCAAGTACTGAAGAAATTACCACATTCCTTGGTAATCCGTTCCAATAGTTAATTAGGGAGATGGTGGAAGAAGGGATAGTTCATGGGGGAAACAAAAGTAAGTAATAAGATTAGTACCTTTATGTTTTGCTCACATCTGTGTATTAGGATTTGTCTGGCTTGAATTTTTAGGTTATAAATTTTTCAGGGTAGGGACCTTGTTTTATGTGTGGGTACAGCATCTAGCATAACGGGGCCTCAGTCCTCACAGGAGCATTAGGGTGCTTCCACATAATAATGTAATATTTGCAATATTACCAGGAAGTTAACAAACAAGCACCCTTAAACTGCAATGCTAAATGCAGGCCTAAATTGTATCTAAATTACTGTTATTCATTTTTACTATGGCAAATATTAGCATAATGGATAAAGCAGTCTTCTTAAAAAAATCCTTGGGTATAATCTGTGCCCTCTATAATAGGCTGATTCTGTACCAACATTATCTCTGCTTGTTATGGCCAGCAGAGAGTGAAATAAAGATTTCCCCAATTCAATTACCCCCATACTAGGATAAGGAAGTCACAAAAGTCCTGCTTCTTGAAGCTCTTTCATAAGTAACATGCCATTTTATGAATTACAGTAACTAGAACTGGGGGTAGGCTTCTCTTTGTAAAGAGATATTCCTCCTACCTAGAGAAGTTTTGGTTCATTTTTTGAATGCAGCAGGAGTGAAATGGGCCTTCACCCTATAAAAGAGACAAAGCCCTGAACAATTGCCAAGTGCTTGTGTGGAGGGGGAAAGGAAGGGGTTTAATTCAGTGTGTGGGTGGGCAGGAGGTGGGGTCTAAAACTATACTTTGAGTTATCGATAACTATTTTCATTCTAATACATTTTTGCTTCTAAGTGCTCTATATTCAGTTGTTCCAATCTCTGCTGAGAATGGGGTATCAAAAGCTGTCTTCAGCTAGGAGTCATTGTCACTCGTACAGCAGCTCCCTCCTTCTGTCAGTCTCCTACTCCTTTACTATAGCTCTATCCCTCACTTGACACTGTTTGTGTCGTTTCTCCCACTGGGGGCAAGTCTACACTACAGCTAGGATCAACATTCTGAATCAATCCACCGCTGGTCGATTAAGCAGGTCTAGTAAAGACCCATCAAATCAAATGCAGATGGCTCTCCAGTCAACCCCTGTACTCTACCTCCAACGAGAAGAGTAAGGTAAGTCAATGGGATCCCCCCACAACCTGGTAACACAACCTAAGGTATGTCAACACCAGTTATGTTATTTATGTAGCTGGAGTTGCGGAGCGTAGGTCGACTTACCATGTTAATGTAGACATAGCCTGGGTCCTTGTCTATCCTGGGAAATGGACTGTTTAGAGCAGTGGTTTTCAAACTTTTTTCATTTGCAGACTCCCTAAGAAATTTCAAATGGAAATCTTAGACATAGTCTACGGACCCCTGAGGGGTCCACCAACCACAGGCTGAAAACCGCTGTTCTATGATAATGACAACCTTTTGCAGATCCCTTGGGCATAGTGTGCAGACCCCACATTGAAAAGCACTGGTGTAGACAGAAGCCATACTAACAAATCAAATGTTAACTATTATTTGGCTTTTGTACGAACAAGACCATTCATGTTTAAAGCACATTAACTGGCCAAGGTAGCTGAGGTAAAATGTTTTCAAGCTACCTATTTTTCAAGTGTATACAAGGACAGTAAGGGCAAAACTGTTTACCATCATCCTTATTAACACACTTTCTCACAAGATGCTATTGCCCAGGCAAAAACACAGATCTTGTCTCTCATTTGTCTCCGTTCTTACACAGAATCATGTTTCTTTGCCCCATCAGTGCTTTCACAAAAACAGAAGCACAGTGAAACTGACATGATCCTCATACATTTCATTGCGCAGAGGGTTTTCGTCTGGATTTCTTCTGTTGGCAGTTAGCCTTGGGTTATGCATTCCCATTCCCATCCCCAGACTCTTAAGGAATTTATCATCTTTGTTCAATGGTAAAAGTTCTATTTTATTTTAGTATATGCCCAAAATTAAGTTCTGTTAAAAGGGATTCTACAAAACTTAGTTTTAGTTTCAACAACAGAATGCTCCCTCATCAGCATGAACCTCCTGGACACCATTATCAGATTCAACAATGGAACCCTACAAACTACATCCAAGAAATCCATGTATCACCACACTTACCTTCATCGACTGGGGCCAGGTCTACAGTACGGATTTCAGCACAACTACGTCACTCAGAGTTGTGAAAAATCCATACCTCTGAATGATGTAGTTCTACTGACCTAACCCGGTGTAGACAGTGCTATGTCGGCAGGAGAAGCTAACTTTAGCAGAGGAACACCATTATTTTAGCAATTCCCTTACACGGTTTCCTCAAATTTTTAAAGCTAAGCCCAGTTCCCTTTCACCACTGCAATTTGTTGAAGACCTACCCACAACCTGTAGACACTCAAGGGGGAACATCATTATGAAGATCTACACAATCTACTTTAACAATACTGACATACTGCTATTGACATATTACTGAGGCCATGGTTACACTGGCACTTTATAGCGCTATAAAGCCCCCACGAGCGCTATAACCTCCTCTCCATCCACACTGGCAAGGCACGTAGAGCGCTATAACTGCTGAGTTATAGCGCTATTATTAATCCACCTCCGCATGGGGAATAAGGGCTGTAGCGCAGCTGCTGTAGCGCTACAGCAAGGATGTGGACACCCACTGCGCTACAAGTAATCTCTGGAGATGCCTAGAGCCATTTAAGGCAATTGACGTCTCTTCCCTTTGTTTTGAACTCGGCTGGAGGAATGCGGAAGTACCTCTTTAGAGTTTCTTTCTTAACTCGGCAGATAAGCAATGCAAATGTTTAAGGAGGGAGCCTGTGTGAAAACAAAGCCCTCTGTGAACGGAGGCTCACTGACAGGCTTTCAGAAGAACGGAAAAACCACTGTCTCTCTCCCTCCGCATACACACAACGCGTCCCCCCTCACCCCCCTCGTTTAAAAAGCACATTGCACCCAGCTGAATGCTGGGATACCTGCCCTAATGCGCTGCTCTTAATGCCGCATTAAGTGCCCCAAATGTGGCCATGCTATACCGCAGGAGCATCTGAGTGTGGACATACAATAGCGCTATACATATTCCTGTATAAGGGGACCGCTATAACCTACAGCGCTATAATCTTGTAAGTGTAACCATACCCTGAGTTAACACCCACTGCAAGGCAGAGGGCAGTTCACACCTCAAACTACCCTTTCAGGTTCACTGCATCAGCTACTCATAGGTTTCATTCTGAATGTTGTCTACACAACCATGACAGCTAACAATTTACTTATCTTTTTTGGGGTGGGGAAGCAGAGAGAGTCTAAAAACAGTCTACAGGCTTGGCTACACTGGTGCTTTATAGCGCTCTAACTTTCTGGCTCAGGAGTGTGAAAAATCACCCTTCCTGAGCGCAGCAAGTCTGAGTACTTTAAAGCGCTAGTGTGGACAGGTGCCGAGTGCAGGGAACTGCGCTCCAAGTGGTCGGCGCTAATCCCACTGTGGAGGTGGATTACCAGGAGCGCTGGGAGAGCTCTCTCCCAGCACTCACGCGTGGCCACACTCGCACTTCAAAGTGCTGCCGCGGGAGCGTTCCTGCAGCAGCGCTTTGAAATTTCAAATGTAGCCAAGCCCTACAGCAGCGGTGTCCAATATAAATTGGATGCTAGCCACACTTGTGGTTTTGAATTTTTCTTATCAGCCATGTTATAAAAGAGCCACATTATAAAAAAGCCACATGCATCAGCCACAATTCAATAGCCTATTAGCCACATGTGGCTAGTGACAAACGTATTGGACAACACTGGTCTACAGGTTCATCCATACCTTTAATTCAGGGGACATGGACTGAAGCTCCAGTGCTGATGCTCAAGCAGTGGAGATATGCACTCACAGGCTACAACTAGAGTTAGCAAAACTCATCAACTGGATTAGCAGAATGAATGGATTAGCAATCACTTGTCATGTTGCTTCACAGCAGAGTGTACTAACTCAAGATAACTGCTGCAATGAAGACAAAGCTTATGCTAATGTTTGAGAATCAGAAAGTAAAACTAGCTAATCTGTTTACACTGCCCAGAGTGTAAACATCAGCATTAATGGTGCATTGCCAGTGTAAAAGCATCAGTGGTGAAGAATTATTTTTTTAAATGATCAAGTGTTGTTATAGGTAGAACTTTTAGAAGAAAGTTGTTTGTAGTAAGTGTTCCCTCAGCTGTGTTGCTGCCTGCTTTACAGATAGATGGACAAGGAATTAGCCAAAGGAAGTGATGAATTTAGTGCTAGTAAGCATTTTGCCAAGAAGAGACTCCCTTTGGCATGAAACCTCTCTCTTTTCTTAACACCATACAGATGAACCGACCTTACTTTTATCAGCTACCTAACCTGATGCCAAAGAAAATACCTCAGTAATCATTTACTTCTGGACTATACACTTTGCCAGTTACAAAATACAGTGGAGCCCCAGTATAGCGCAAATCCGGATGTAGCGCGATTATACCGTGGCTCCCAAGTCCTTGTTCTCTGTCCCCGGCAGGCTCCCATGCCTACTTGGGGCAGGGGACACTGGTCCTGCAGCCCCGGAGTCCCCCGTCCCAGCAGGTGTGGGGCCGCAGCTTCTCTCCCCTGCTGGGCAGCAGGGAGGGAAGCCGCAATCCCCGCCTGCCGGGGAATGGGACCCTGCTATAACATGACCCCGCATTTAACGCGATGGGATTTCTTGGATCCCATTTGTCGTGTTATAGCGAGGCGCCACTGTAATTGCCAATCTGCCACCTCAGTCTATAGGAAAATTTTAAATTCCTGCATCCAAAATTGTGGTCATGAGTTTTAAAGACTCTGCACTATTACTTAATCTGAAGCTAAGCGTATACAGAGAAGAGGACTAATACATTATCCACCACCCTGAGACCCCAGTCTGCCCTTCACTGACTTTTCTAAAATAAACTATTTGTTGACTAAATTAGCCAAAAATATTGTAATACAGTAATTATTTTCTTTTCTTTCATTCTTCTCCCCTAAGAACAGACCTCTTAGAACTCAGTAATGAGAAACTTGCTAAAAACTCACCATTGTAATAATGTTGGTTTAAGGCAACTGCCATATAATTACAAGCTTAATTCTAAAGTATTTTGTCTTGAGATATCACTCAGTATCTGACACAATAACTCTGCATTCACTTCAGTGGTAAGAACCAGTGTTTTCTGTCTACTGCCTGCTTACGTTCATAAAGTAACCCAAGTTAGGGTGCTTAAGGGCCTTCCATCTAGGTTTTTTTGCTCAGGTTCCCTTCAGCACACAACCCAGTCAATCAAAATGTAGGGTGATAGGTAACCAAAGTACAGCATGAAGGCAACTGCAGCTCAAGCACTATCTATGCTGCCTACAGATGATGCCAACTTTTTTTTTATTTAACAGAACCTCATAACAGGGTTCAAAAAAGAACTAGATAAATTCATGGAGGACAGATCCATCACAGGCTCTTAGCCAAGATGGACAGGAATACCACCTCATGCCTTGGGTATACCTAAACTCCCAACTGCCAGAAGCTGGGCCTAGGCCACAGGGAATGGCTCACTCTAAGTTGCCCTGTTCTGTTCACTCCCCCTGAAGCATCTGGCACTGGCCACTGTCAGAGACAGGACACTGGGCTAGATGAACCATAGGTCTGACTGTTCTTGTTCAATGGAGTCCAGTAAATTTCAAAGAGTTATTTTAAAGTAATTCTAGGTACTGCTGTTGACCCAGAGCCCACTTGTCAATGTTTGTGGTATTCAAATCACACTGTGTTAGCTATTCATGTTTTTCTCTTCCATGTCAGCATGACACACACAAATAAAATAGGAAACTGATTACCTATTTAGAGGACACAGTACAACTGATTAATTATATGATATAGTTAAATGTAGAAACATGTAGAGAAGTGAAAATGACACCTTTCCCTCTACTCTTTCAATTCACCATTTTAAGAAGTTATTCTAACATTAGCAGGTCAGCTCAAGAAAAAATGAGCGTTTTTTTTTTTTAAAAATTGATCTTGTCTCTTGCCTACAATTGCATTGCCAACCCAGACAGTCTGAGAAGCTACCAGGTCCAAGATGAGCTGCAAGTGTATGTTAAAGAAAGAGGGTTTGCAATCTGTTCTAGCTTACTGAAAGCTTATGTGGCCTTCAGCCTAATGGTTAATTACTGATGTGACAGCGTATGTAACTCTGGATAACAATTTTCCCTCAGTGTAGACCTACTATTTTTTAAAGTCAGTCCTATCAGGCAATGGCATGACTTATGCTGTGAAGCAGTAACAAGGAGACAATGCTAACACCAAGAAAACAATCACAGTACATTATGACAACAAAGTCTTAATCCACCCCAATTAGAATGATGGGGCAAGAGAGTAAATGTTTCAGGCTCTCTGTAGACTGAGGCAGACAGCCTTTTATGGATTATTTATTTGGAAAGTTCACTGTGCAGCTGTGAAGACTAGAAATAACTTTAAAAGGGTGTGCAGAATCTGCACAATGTGAGCATCTCTCTAGACTCAGCCCAAAATTCAGTCACTCCAGCCGCTTTCCTGCGCTCCCATTCAGCAGAATACCACAAAGGGAGAAAGTACAACTCAGTGTCCCCCATGAGGCGAGTACCAAAATGCTAAGAAATGAGCTGAGCCCCAGCAGACTTAACCCCATATCCTCACTATGTCACTCAGTGCATACAACCTCCCATGCCGCACTGTCACCAATCCCGGGGAAGGACCCTCCACAGCCCAGCACCTGGCCCCCTGGCTGAGCCCTGCACACTCTGTGCATGTAACCCCCCACACCCTTAATGTCACTGATCTCAAGGGCCCCTCCATAGCACAGCACTCCACCCCCTGGCTGAGCCCCTCACACTCAGTGCATGTAATCCCCACATCCCAATGTGTCACTGATGCCAGGGGGCCCCTCCACAGCACAGAACCCCACCTCCCAACTGAGCCCCATGCACTCGGTGCATGTAATCCCCACATCCTAACGTGTCACTGATCTGGGGGGGAGGAAGCCCTCCATAGCCCAATGCCCCACCCCCCAGCTGAGCCCCACGCACTCAGTGCATGTAACCCCCACACCCCAATGTGTCCTGCCCCCAAGCTGAGCCCCGTGCACTCAGTACATGTAACCCCCACACTCCCATGTATCACTGATCCGGCCCCCCGCAACAGCGCAGCGCCCCCCAGCTGAGCCCCGCGCACTCAGTGCATGTAACTCCCCGGGCTGCGCAGCTGAGGCGAGGCGAGGCTCCCGCACCTTCGTCCGGCGCTCGCTGCTCCCCGCCTCCTCCCGTGGCGGCGGCCCCGCTCTGCTGCCGGCGGGCCCAGGTGGAGAGGCGGCTGCGGCACAGCGGGCAGCAGAGGCCCGGGCCCTGCAGGCAGCGCTGGAAGCAGGAGCGGCAGAGCGAGTGGCGGCACGGCGGCGTCACCGCCTCCACCAGCGCCTCCCGGCACAGCGGGCACTCGGCCCCCGCCTCCTCCTCGGCCTGCGCCCGCCGCCGCCGGCCCCGCCGCACCGGAGCCGCGGCCCGGCCGCCAGGGCCCGCCGCCGCCATCTTCTCACCCTTGGAAGGGACGGAGCGGAGCGTTAGGCCGCGGCGCCGCCCACCTCATCCATATTCAGCAGGGCAGGGTCGGTAATATTCATGAGCCCGCGCGGCCCTATCGGCTGTCCCCGCCCCCTCGCGAGTCTTCCCTCGCGAAGGTTGCTGGCGTTCCAGTCAGCTCCCTCAGCGTGGGGGTGCAGCCGGTCTCCGTGCCCTTCCCCCACTGTTCTGCGCCCCCACCATCTCCCCTACCTGGTTAGGGGTACCTCTGCTTGTTCTGCCCCTCCCCCAGCTGGGCCAGCCTGTTCTGCGCCCCCAGCACCCCACGATCCCCTCGCCTGCCTCCACCTGGGCCAGGGATACCTTAGCTTGCTCTGCTCCTCCCCCAGCACCCCACTACCGCCCCCTCCCGGGCCAGCGTACCAAGACCTGTTCTACACCGCCCCCACTATTCCCACCTGGGCTAGCCCGTTCTGCCCCTCCCCCCAGCACCCCACTCTCCCTGACTGTCCCCACCTGGGCCAGGGATACCCCAGCCTGCCCTGCCCCCCAGCACCCCACTGCTCCCCTGACCTCTCCCATCTGGACCAGCATCACACCAGTCTACCCTGCCCTGCTTCCCTCCCACCCCCTGATCAGGGTTACACTAGTCTACCCTACCCTGCTGCTCCCCAACCCCCTGCCCATGTCTGAGGCTTCTCATCATTCCCCCTCAGGGTCTCTGCCCCAGCCCAGAGCCCAGGTGTAGTGAAAGCAGGAGCCCTGTTCCCCATTTACCTCAGAAGCAAGGGCTTGGGGGAGAGCTGGAGTAAGAGGTGAGGGAAAGCATGTAGGGGACAGCCTGGGGGAGAGAGCCCAGAGGAAGCCTGGGGTGAGGGGAAGCCATGCCTTTATGCCTTGAAGGGTTGTTGTGATAAGGGTGGGAGTGAGCCTCTGAGTGAGCTTGGGGAGAAATGCAGGAAGCTTTCACCAATCCTTCCTTCTTCCCCATTAGTGGCACTTCTCATCCCCTCTCAGCCTCCACTCTTCCTCATCTCACCCCTTAGCCAGCTTTTACTTCTCTGCTGGCTGGGCCCCAGAAGGGGAGCAGAGGAGCTGCCAAAATCCAACACTACGGTGCTCCCTAGGAGGTGGAAATTGAAAATGATCCCTGTTGCAGGTACAACAGGTCTGCTCAATGCCTAATGCTGCACCGCACATCACATCAGGCAACATTGTCTCTTCTGCTCCTGACCCCTCCATGACCACAATTTCAGGCCTTCATTTCAATACACCCCATAAGCCAGGTCATCCCTCATTGCCGCCTCTGGCTTTGCCACCTGCCCAAGACCGATAGCAAACAATTTTACCCACCACCAGTTGATGCTTAAGACACTAAACCAAAGGTTGAGCCACCACCAGACAGATCACTAGGATGAACAGATGAAAAAGAAGCTAGGCTTACAAATCCCTGCTCAGAACTGGCAGGTTAACAGACTGTCACTCTACAAGGCTGAGGCTTGCTCTCAAATACAGACTCAAGGACCATAAACAAGAGGTAGAGATGGAGTGAGAAACCACAGTATAGATCAGAGAGGCGAGCTGGGCAGCCATGGGGTGAGAGGAGCAATTGAAAGACACTTTCTACTTGTGTGTCCTGAATAGGAGGGAGCATGAAAGAAATTACCTCACATTAGCTGAAATGTAAAGGGATTTTCCAGTACTAAGAGATGAGAAAAACAAAACACGGATGAATAAAATAGGGACACAGACAGACAACATCACCACCAAGTCTGGAATGGACAGCAACAAAATCACAGAATGAGGGTAACAATCCTCCTCCCTTTGCAGATACCACAGTGAGCCAGACACTATAAAGTTCTATTGTTCTCAGCTAACCAGCTGCTTTAAATTCCCATGGCTCTTTAGGGACCTTAAGAGCCTATTCTTACTCTCATCTGCCATAGAACTTAAAGTGCTCCCATGTATACCATGCAGCTCAGGCCGCTCTTACAGCACCGTCTTCCCCCTCTCCCCCCGCCTCCATTAACCCACAAAACGTGAGCTACCCCAAAACCCCTCCTTCACACGATCACTCGAACCCCCCTCAAACAAAGCTCATGTTTCCTTCTCTTTAAAAAGATGCCAGCTACTTTGTTATTAACAAGACTCTTTTCTATTTGCCAAGTCTATTGTGGTTATTTACAACTTCTCTTTCTAGGATCCCAGCCAGATGCTTCTTTTAATATCTTTAAACAGCAACAATTAAATACAATTCTGATCAAACAGAAACAGGCTAAGTCAGAGCTTTTCAAACTGGTCCACGGGCTCCATTCAGGTGGTCCGCAGATAGTTCTCTCTAAGGTGTGTGCCTGGGCAGCTGCGCTCGAAAGAATGAAGGGTCACCTACCGCTTAGTTGCCTGGACCCTGGACAAGATGCACAAGTAAGGTGAGGTTGTGGCTTTGGGGAGAATAGGGGGTAGGTGGGAAAGGGCAGTAGGGTGAAGAAGTGGGTGGGGGGAATTTGGGACGTGCAGGGCTGCGGTGGCCAGAGTAGGAGGCTTCAGGCCCTCCTTCCCACCCCCATCTTGGGGGCTGCTGTGGAGGGGGAGACAGGGAGAGACCCCCCCCTTCCAAGTCCCAGCTCGGGGGCTGCTGTGGCCAGGCAGAGAGGGCACATCCATTGCATTTAGAAAAGTAAGACTATTGACATTAAAATATAAGTTGTGTGCTTTTATTTGTAGAACAAAAAATGTTTATTAAGGTTTTTTTATATAGCATTTTTATCCAAAGTGCTTTACAATAGTTAGCTAACAGTACAAACAACATTTGGAAAGATCATTCAGTGGTCCACCGAGACCCTCAGCAGTGTTCAAGTGGTCCACAAAAAAAAAGCTTTGCAAACTGCTGGGCTAAGCTATAGAGAACCCACACTCCCAAGCATCTATGTTCTCACTCCAAGCTCTCTGGTTTGTGTCTATAAACTCAGGGGAGCTCCATAGGTAAGATTAGCAGGTTATAAACTCCCTGCTGGATTAACTGGCCAGGCAACAAGGGCCAAATGTTAATCAAACCCTATGATTTAACCCTTGCTGGAGCTGGATACACCCCTACAGTAGTGAGTTTTCTTTCCAGGGATCACTATACGCTTCCAAAACTGCCAAAGAGTTAGGAAGACTGTTTCAAACCTCAATCTCACAGCATTACAATAACTCACTGCCGAGCTTGTGCTTTTCAGAACTCCATTCTTGTGTCCCATGAAGTTCAAGCATCTCCAAAAGACAATCTTTTGTCACTGATTTCACCCAGGAATTCCCAACCTTTTTTCATCCACAGCCCCAAAACTGTCTCCTCATGAGGATGCAAGATGGTAGAGAATGAGGCTCTAAGATTAACTAATTTAGAGTCTAAGATCAGGGGGTGATCTCTCTCCTGCCATCCATCACCCCTTTCTGACAAACAGAGGCTAGGGACACCATTCCTTACCCATCCTGGCTAATAGCCAGTAATGGTCTTAACCTCCATGAATTTATCCAGTTCTCTTTTAAACTCTCTTATAGTCCTAGCCTTCACAACCTCCTCAGGCATGGAGTTCCACAGGTTGACTGTGCGCTGTGTGAAGAATTTCCTTTTATTTGTTTTAAACCTGCTGCCCATTAATTTCCTTTTGTGGCCCCTAGTTCTGCTATTATGAGTGGGGGTAGGGATCTTGTCATTTTAAAAATCTGCAAAGCAACAAGCTTAGTTACACTGCTGTATAAGTTCCCAGTCTTGCAAGTGACTGTAGGGTTGCAGTGCTGTGCACCTCTTGAGATCAGTGTTGAGCATTAGCTGTTTAGTTGTATTAATAATAATACAATAGAAATAATTAACTGATGTTCTTCAGATGTTTCACATTAATAATTCCATGTAAATAAGGCAAGCAAGATTTAGCTTCTAGAGCGCGGTAAAAAGAAAACGGGGCAGGTGGGCCTTCGTTACTCGTTGATTAAACAGATAATTAAAAAGGTGGGGTAGCTTTTAAGTATTTTAATCATGGAAGGTGCAGAATTAAGGGGGGCTTATTGGGATGAGGGATGCAAAATGCTTTTCAAATATTTTTTAGTGAGGGTAGCAGAATAATGGCTGATGAGCCGTGAGTGTTTTTGCAAAGACCCCTTCTGCTAGCAGACCTCTGCCAGGGCTGCACGTGCCAGCCTGCTGGGTAGGGAGAAGAGGACAGCCAATAGCTTTGAAAGTAAACAACTCAGGCTCAGGCATCTGGGAGTGGGTGTGCGCAGTAGGCACTGGCTGCTGAATCAGAGCACATGTGCATGCTCCACTGCTGCCACACAAGCCCCTGCGGTTCAGTGTTGCCACGGCTTTCAGCTGCCTGAGAACAGATCTTTGTGGACATTGCAGTGGAAACGTTTCCCCACTGTGCAGGATTTGAAGAGTGTTTCAAATCAGCTGCAGGGGAAGAGCGGTTTTGAATGAGAGAAGGTTAAAGGAGACAGTCTGTGAAATCCTTTCCCAGGAATCAGGGACATCTAGGCCTTGTCTAGTCTCTCGGGACTAGTAGCTTGGCGAAAAGAAGCTAGACAATTGGTTACCTGGACTAGCATTGTTTGTAGCTTCAGATCCATGTGGCATAAAACACAAGCAAGGCACAAGGGGACTCTGACCAGCCACAACTCATGGGCCAGCCAAGAACTGCCCTAATGATTTATGGGGACCCTGAGCGATTGGAAGGGACGAAATTCCCATCTGGCCTGTTATTGGAAGGGCTGGGAGGACCAGAATGCCTCCTTCTCTCTGGTCTTGTTGGTGAGTGATACAAGGGCAGCTTGTGAGTAACAATCTGCATTGGATATAGGGTACCCAAAAGAGCAGGCCTGGCCTAATCTCCCTGAAACTGGGACTACGGGGGGAGGCAAGCAGCTTGCAAACTGATGTCTCTGCCTCCCACACTCTGCAAAAAGAACTTGTGGTTGGATCACTTGGGTGGGCTATAAATACACCTCAGAGCCTGATTTCCTCGTCCCCCCCACTCCACTCCACAAAGGACCGGCTGGGGAAGCAAATCTCTCCTGGCACCTTGGAACTCTAGGCATCAGTAGGTCTGCACTAGGTTTGCATTTTTCAGGCTCAGTCCATGGAGGCTGTGTGGCTGGATTTGCCATGCAGTCAGAACAGCAAGTTGCCTGGGATGAGAAGATTTGGAAAGGGATTTAGGAACCCAAACATGTAGGTAGGTGCCTAGTGAGATTTTCAAAAGCATCAATTTCCATTGATGGCATGCATAGTTCCTTTAAAAGTCTGGCTCTTAGGGGCTAGTGAGGGGCATTCATTTGAGTCTGCCTAACTGCAAAAATACCCCCAAGCTGGCCTGGCAGGGTAGCTTTAGTTGTAGAAAGAGAACACTTCCCAACTCAATCCTAAGGTTGGCTCTGGGTAGCAGAGTAGGGTGCCCTTAAAGGAGCAGAGCCTTCTAAATCAGCAGTTCTCAACCAGGCGAAGGTCCGAGGCCCCTGGGGGGCTGCGAGAAGGATTCAGGGGGTCAGCCAAGCAGGGTCATCATTAGACACACTGGGGCCCAGGGCAGAAAGCTGAAGCCACACCACCCTGAGTGCCGCCGCCTGGGGCTGAAGCTGAAGCCTAAACAGCTTAGCTTCATGGGGCTCCCTGTGGCATTGGACTCCACCCCCTATCCAAGCCCCCCTGCTCCCTGTCCCCTGACCACCCCCTCTAGGGACCCCACCCTGGGACCCCACCCCCTATCCAGTCCCTGCCCCCTACCCCTCCCCTGACTTCCCCCTCTAGTGACCTGGGACCCCACCCCCTATCCAAGTCCCCCTGCTCCCTGTCCCCTGACTGCCCCACCATATCCACACCCCTGCCCCTAACCACCCCCAGAACCCCACCCTCCTGCTCCCCTGACCGCCCTTCCCCCGAGTCTATGCCCCATGCAACTGTCCCCTGACTGCCCCCTGTGAGCTCAGGGGCCGGGCAGGACAGTCCCGCGGGCCGGGGCTGTAGTTTGCCCACCCCTGTTCTAAATGCTGTCCCAGCTTGAGATGGACAGAGCCAAGCTGGAGCTATGTTGGAACAGGGGCCCCCAGCTCAGATACTGTTGCTCTGGCTGTTGAAGAGAGGGCAATGGGACTGGAGCAACCCATAAAAATTCAGCATCCTACGTGACCATCCTGTTCATTACTTGTGATGTTGAGTCTGTTTACCCCTAGCTAGAGAGGAAGGATAGCTAAAGCATACTGTAGTGGGGCAGCTGCCCCACTCCCATGCCAGAGGGGGCTAAGAGTAGGCCAGAGTAGCTGCGTGATTGGCAGCCAATGAAGAAAGGGCCTACTGTAGGCCAATCAGGGCTTAGCATGTAACCAGCCAATCAGGAACTGGCTAGGCAGTATAAGAAGGCTGCCTGGGAGGAAGGCAGTCAGTTGCTCCTGGACCTTCAAGAGGGGAGCACGAGCACGAGCACTGCTACTTGTCAGGCTGCTGGCCCTGAGAGAAGGGTCATCAGGTGCAGAGGGGCTACAGGGGAAGTGGCTCAGGGAGAGAAGGAGTGCAGGATGGCTGCTGCCAAAGGGTCCCTGGGCTGGGACCAAGAGTAGAGGGTGGGCCTAGCTTCCCCACCTCCATATTATACCTGGCTGCTGAAGTGGCCTTGATGAACTACACCTGACTCCTGCCAGAAGGGGCTCAATGTAGGTTGTAGTTGGCCACTGCAGCCAAAGGGCTAAAAGACTGCTGGGAACCTAACCCTCCCCCCTGGAAGGGGGTGAGCGTGGACTTGGGGGTACTGCCAGAGGGCAGTGCCCTGAAGAGGAAGCTGAACGTGAGGAGCCATGTGTGTCCAGATGCCAACAGAAGGCAACAAAGAGAGAGAGATGGATGGGACACGACCAGCAGAGGGTGCTCTGCTGTGAACTGAGCTAATTCCTGGACTGTCCAGTCAGAGGCACCATGGTGATGAGTCACAATCCATTATGCATACAAACAACCAAGATGTTAGGAATTGTGGGTTCTGTCCCCAGCTCTGCCGTGGTCTTTCTCTGTGACGTTCTGCAAGTGACATAGACTTATATTTTCAAATGTGATCGCCCATAATAAGTGGCCAGTTTTGAAAATTTGGGCCTTAACCTCTCTTGTCAGTGTTTCCTCTTCATTAAAATGGGGATGATAATGCTTACCTCACCTGAGTGTGAGGCTTAATTCTTACAATGCTTGCAAAGTGCTTTGAGATCCTCAGGTGGAAGATGTTGTAAAAGTGCAATTATTATTAATCAAGTTTATGAGCTTGTATGCATTGGTCACACTGTGGGATGTTATCCCATTTCTTGGACCCCAGAGTCATTCAGCCAGGAGGCCAATCTATTAAATGTCCCCTTCCAGCTGTTCTCAAGCTGTCATAAGTATACAGTAGCCTAGAATTCCTGTTAACCTGTAAAGGGTTAAGAAGCTAAAAGAAATATGGTTGGCACCTGACCAAAAGAACCAATGGGGACTGAAGATGCTTTCAAACCTGGGGGGAGGGAAAGTGCTTTGTCTGTTTTTTCATTCACTTTCAGGGGGTTCAGACCCATTTCTTCTCTCCATCTGTCTCAGAGGTGGGCAAACTTTTTGGCCCGAGGGCCACATTGGGGTTAAAAATTGTGTGCAGAGGGCCGGGTAGGGAAGCCTGACTCTGCCCCTTATCCAACCCCCCCCCACTTCCCACCCCCTGACTGTCCCCCTCAGAACTCCTGACCCATCCAACCCCCACCCTGCTCCTTATCCCCTGATTGCCCCCTCTGAAGACCCTCCCCCAACTGCTGCCCCAGAACCCCACCTCCTATCTAAGCCCACCTGTTCTTTGTTCCCTGACTGCCCCCTCCCAAGATCCCCCTCACCCTAACCCCCCCCCCAGGGACCCTACCTCCATCTAATCCCCCCACCTTGCTTTGTTCCCTGACTGCCGCCTCCTGAGATTAACCCCCCCCCCCCGGGACCCCACCACATAACCCCCCACCGCTTACTTTAATCAGCTGGGTGCTCCTCGACGTGGCCTCCAGCTAGGGAGCACAGGGCCCAGTTCTCAACCCGGCCCCCAGTCCTGGAGCGCAGGAACCCGCAGCTACCGGCACTCGACTCGGCCCCAGCCAGGGAGTGGGGGGACTGGCGGCTTCCCGCATTCTACCCGGCCCACTGCCAAGGAGCGCAGGGCAGGCTTGGCTCGGGAGGGTGGGGCTGAGTGGCTCCCCGTGCTCCTCCTGGCCCCTGGCCGGGGAGGGCATGGCTGAGCGGCTCCCTGCGCTCCACCCGGCCCCCGCGCTCCATCCGGCCCCCAGCCGGGGAGCGTGGGGACACGCAGCTCCCCAGGCGTGACCCGGCCCACCCACTGGCAGCGCAGGACGGGCCCGGCCGGGAGCGCGGGGACCCGCGACGGGCCAGATGAAAACTGCCGGCGGGCCCCATGTGGCCTGTGGGCCATAGTTTGCCCACCCTTGATCTATCTATAACCTTTCTAAACAGCAACATTAAGTAAATTAGCCAGGTAAGGCCATTTAAATTTTTATATTTGTTTTTTCACTTGTGAATTTCTCAGGTTTTTGGGAGATATCCCTGTGTTTTCACTGTACTTTGAAACTCAGCAGAGGGGGAAGGGATACCTTGTGGTGTGGGTTTTTTCTTTGATTCTTTTTGTGATTGTAAGTGCTTTTCCACTAATTTTTATAAAGGATTTGTTTCTTTCCTTTTTTTCTTTAATTAAAATCTTTCTTTTAAGAATCTGACTGCTTTGTTTTCCATTCTGTAGATCCTAGCTTTGGATCACCTAGCAGGATTAGTGAGGGGTTTTGCTCAAGCCTTTCCTGGGAAGGGAGGTATAGGCTTGGGGGGGATTTTTGGAAAGAGAGGGGGCTTCATGTGGCCCTGCCCCTAGTTCTTGGGGTGATGCTTGGTGGTGGCAGCGTACTGTTCCAGATACAGGAGAAACTTGTGTCTTGGGGAAGTTTTAACCTAAGCTGGTAAAATAAGCTTGAGGGGGGGTATTTCTTTTCTCATGCGGGCCCCACGTTTGTACCCTAGTGTTCAGACTGGGGAGGCAAATCTGATATAAGCTACGACAAACCAATTGTACATTAAAATCCGGATTCTTTGTGCTGCTATCTAAGGACCTCTTCCTGAGCAACTACAATTCACACTCCCAGCTCTTCCAATGATTAGCACCAGAACCTTGTCTGAGTCACTTAACTTTTCTGTGCTTCATTTTCAATGGAAATAGCGATGCTTTCAGGGGTGTACATGGGGGGTGGGAAGCAGGGGCATGCCCCCCAATAATCATCTGGGGCACGTAACTTCTCTGGCCATGGAGGCAGGGAAGAGTGAGCTCCTCCCGGGGCTAGGGCAGGGGGAAGAGAGGGTAGAGTGAGTTCCTGGGGGGAGGGAAGAGTAAGCTCCTGCTGGGGTAGTGGGAACAGTGAGCTCTTTGTGGGGAGGGGGGAGAGCAAGCTCTGGGATGGGGGCACAGAATGTGCCCTCCCAAAAGGGGTCAAATTTAAATTCCTGTGCACGCCCCTGGTGCTTTGTAAAGCACGTTGAGAACTACAGTGTAAAGCACTATGAAAGTGTGTTCTTCCTTGCATTAATTCCATCACATGGGGTCCGCTCTGAGTCCTTTCCCCATACAAGTGCTGAGTATGGTTACTTAGTTAGTGACATAATAAGCTCTTTGGGGTGGGGAGCCATCTTTTTTGGTCTGTTTGGTCAGCACCAAGTACAATGGGATCCTAGTTCAATACTGGTGTATTAGTGTGGCCCCTACACACATGTAAGAAATAATAATTATTGACTTCAGAGGGATGTGTGTACTCCATTCCTCCCAGGATCAGGCCCTAACTGGGGGGATCCTGGGGGAAAATGGACTCCTGGAGCTCAGTGTGATGGTGAATGACAAGAAAAGCATTACTGATTATATATGCCTGTATGGTGTGGCTATTAGGAAAATTTGGTAGGTCTGTGCTATGAGGACTCTTGGCTTGGGGGAGCACTTTTCAACAGAGCAACACATCACATTCATTGTGGAAGTGTGAAATCCAGCTGTGACTTTCCTTCGTTAGTGAGGTCACAGCAGTCTCAGGCTGTGTGTTAATGAGTAATATGAATGCTATGCCTTTCTGCTGTGATGTGCACTGAAGGATCTGAAACACTAGGTAAGAATAGTATCGTTTGCCCTATTTTACAGAAAAGGAAACAGGGCAGTTATGAAGCTTGCAGGTTGATACAGCCAGTGCAGACCCATTTATAGAAGAGGGAATCCTAATAACTAATCCTCTGCTCTGAACAGTGATCACATGTTCGATCGCTCCCTTACTGTAACTGACCTCAGTTCAGCTTGAGCAAGTGTTTAGTGGTTCATCTCATGGCCAGCAGGGGCCAGAACTGCTCCATGAAATGGGAACTGTTGACCTGCCTCCCGCTTCCTGTACCTGAGACAAGGAGTCTGTTTAGGGTGACCAGATAGCAACTGTGGAAAAAATGGGACAGGGAGTTGGGAGGTAATTGGTGCCTATATAAGAAAAAGTCCCCAAAAATGGGACTGTCCCTATAAAAACTGGACATCCGGTCACCCTAAGTCTGTTCTTGGGTAGTGAGGGCTAAGTACAGGGATCTGCAGTGCAGAGGGCACTCTAATTCCTGATACCATGTTGGTAACAGGCTATTAATATTGTGCATCTCTAAGATCATTTTTGTCTTATGCATGAAATCAAGAGGGCCTTTTTATCCCTCCTGCAGAAGGAGCTGTCCCCATTGAGAAGTTCCGCAGAATAACTACATCAGCTGTTGTATTTCACTAGTGATCAACAGTAACAGCCAGGTGCTCTGGCCTTTTCAAAGCTGAATTTAGGCTAAATCATAAGGTCAGAGCAAGACTGTGTCTCCACCAGGATATTTTTACAGAACCAAGCGCACCAGGTGCTCTGTAAAATAATAAGCGTTTCCTGACTAATGACTGTATGCAAGGGCAGACAAGCAGTCCTAACATTTAGGCAGTTAGGTACAATTCTACTCACCCCCATTCCCTTTTTAGGATGGGTTTGCATAGTGTCTAAATATAAATTATGGGTGGAGTGGCAATTCTGGATATTTCGGAGCCTTGGCAGTGGTCAGTCCAGAAAAATATTCAGTGATTTGTTTCAACTATTTAAGCAGTTGGCAAAGAGCTGTAGACTTGAGTGCAGGCTTATCAGCAGGACCTCCTGAATTCTCACCCCAGCTCTGACTAATTCCCTCTGCCACTTTGGGCATGTATCTGAAACCCTCTGCCTCAGTTTCTTTCTCTGCCAAATAATGAAGCCAGTGCGGGGAGAGAGGGGCCCTGCTGGTTCCCAGATCTGCCTAAATGAAGCACACGGTAAATGCCCAAATGCTTTTGGATGGGTGCTAATCAATCTGCCAGTGAAGACTCAGAGGGGATTAATACAACAGTAAATGGCTGCTTTGGGGAGTTATCTGGGACTTTTCCCTTTTTGGTTTGTATGGCCACGCTAGTCGCTCACTGAATCTCTGTGACGGCCCGTCAGCCTACTGGACAGTCCAGTGATTGCGGCACGAGCCTAGAACTTGGGAGACCAAGCTTCAGTGTGCGCTGCCCATTAGCTTATTCACATTCCCCACCTCCCAGTTGTCCTCTTTGCATCCTAATTTTGCGGTCTGAGTGGTTGTAATTTTATACTGTTACATTGAGTTTGTTTTAGCCTCTGTTGTTCAACAAAATGCCACTCAGGTTAAAAAAATAGAACTTGCTAAAAAAAAAGACCATAATTATGACTTTACTATGTACAATGGTAAAATGAAATTAGAAGAAATTTTAGGATTAATACTTGGTATGTACTCAGTCCAAAAGTCAAAGCTGCAGTGCATGCATTCAAAGAGAGTCTCCAGTAGATGTCTCTGTTATACAGAGGCAGGCTTTGCTCTAGTTATTACAACAGACAGTAACGTGTTCCCAAAAAGCAAAGCATTTCCCATTTACAAAGCTGTGGTGGGCCAGATTTGGATTTGCTGCATTAGTGGGAAGCTGGAAAAATCCTCCAAAGTCACTGTGATCAAAACCTGGTCTCAATTCCAAGTAGAGTTACTAGGATATTTCCATTGCTGGGGCTCAGACTAAGAGCTTCTGTTTGCTGCAGTTTGGTAGCTGTCCTCTCTCCTCTTGTCTTTCATTCACAGATTCTGCTTTTCAAACCTTGCCCCTGGATCAGAGAGAGAAGGCTGGTAGTGGTGGTGCATTGCATTGGAGGCTGTGCTCGGGGAGTGGGGGGGTGGGGTGGAGCGGGGTGTCAGCCATTGTTATCCACCAAGTGTGCCCATAGGAGGGAAACTTACTGTAACAGGGTGCTGGCTAGGAGATCCAGGCCCCTGTTAGTTCAGCTCCCTGTTGAAAAGGGAATTAGTTGAGGGAGGCCATGCCAAAATCACCTGAGGGAAGGCACCTGTTGGCCTGATTAGCCAGCCGGCCATATAAAGCTGGCAGGAGTGGGGAGTACGGGAAAGGGAGGAGCGAGTGGCTCTAGATCCCTGATGGCTAGGGAAGCTAGTGTCCCCCAGGGTATTGGTTTGTAGAAATATGTATATAGCAGATGGTGGGAACCGACGCAAACAATAAAAGAGCCCTGGCGCATGTATTCTGGCTGGTCTCTGGCGGAGTTTGTGAGAGGACCGGCGAGGGCCCGGTTACACTTAGACAGTTATTTGACCTGTATCATTCCAATAAATTGAGAACAGGATTTTGTGGGCCTCTCCAACATATACTGCCAGACTGTTTGGACCCTTTTGTCAGAACCTTGCTTGTGTGTCCAGGGTGGTTGAAGTGTTCTCCTACAGGCTTCAATCTCCCTGGACATACAATAGTAGACCTAAAGACAGCCATCCTGCAGCAGAAAAATGTCAAGACCAGACTTCAAAGGGAAACTGCTGAGCTCCAGTTCATCTGCAAGTTTGATACCATCAACTCAGGATTAAACAAAGACTGTGAATGGCTCGCCAATTACAAAAGCAATTTCTCCTCTCTGGGTGTTCACACCTCCAGAACATCTGCTGGAAATGGGCCTCACCCTCCTGATTGAATTTACCTTGCTATCTTGCCTGCATATTTAAACCTGCCTCTGGAGATTTCCATAACATTCATCTGATGAAGTGGGTCTTTGCCCCACGAAAGCTCATGATCCCTAAGATCTGTTAGTCTATAAGGTGCTATAAGACTCTTTGTCGCTTCCCATAGGAAAAGTCTCTGTTTAACCCTCATCATCTAATCGCTGCTCTATGGCCTGAAAAGTGAGGGTTTATAGCTCTTTTTCATTAAAAAGAAATTCCCTGTAAGATTCCTGTTTGCGCATAGGTACTTTTGATTGCAAGAGATTATGGATGTTTGTTTGAGGAACAGACATTCCTCAACTTTGGCTTTAATTTACTGTGAAAGATGGAATGATGTATGGTGTGTGACTTTATAAAGCACTTTGGCCTACACTTTGCATTAAAGAAGCTATTACAAATAATGTTACACACAGTACATCATTCCCTGTTTCACCGGGATCTAGTACTGTACTAGAGTAAGTGTGACTGACACACCATGCTTCCCGAGTCTCTGATGCCAGTGAAACTTATCAGTGCGGAGCAATGAGATAGAGTAATTGTTCAGGTTGGGTGTCTGGCTGGAAGGCACTACTGAGGTTCTCCTCTGAGGCTAAGATACACACCTTCACACAGCTATTGGGATCTTCCTTTAGGTGTGATCTATCCCAAGAGAATGAGAATGTCCTCGGAGATCATTTCCCTATGAACATGGAAGATGTGATGCTCAGATACTGATTTTCATCCAATATTCCAGACAGCATCACTCTCAGTGGACTGCTCTGCTCTTACCAGCATTTGGCCACTCATCCAAATGGAACTGGAAATGGGAAAGAAGGTGGCAGAGCAAGGTGATATGTGAACTGAAACTTACAGCCAGAGGTACCCTCCCTAGAGCTTCTGTATTGCTGATCCACATACAGGTGCTGATTGCCTAGAGACAAAGTGTGTCCTTCAGCTGGTGGCATATGATGGAAAGATGGATGGGATGGGATCTAAGTTACTACAGAGAATTCTTTCTGGGGTGTCTGGCTGGTGAGTCTTGCCCACATGCTCAGGGTTCAGCTGATTGCCATATTTGGGGTCAGGATGGAATTTTCCCCCAAGGAAGATTGGCAGAGGCCCTGGAGGTTTTTCGCCTTCCTCTGCAGCCTGGGGCCTGGGTCACTTTGCTGGAGGATTCTCTGCACCTTGATATCCTTAAACCATGATTTGAGGACTTCAATAGCTCAGATATAGGTGAGCGGTATATTGCAGGAATGGGTGGGTAAAATTCTGTGGCCTGCTTTGTGCAGGAGGTCAGACTAGATGATCATAATGATCCCTTCTGACCTTAAAGTCTGAGTTCCATGCTCAGAAAGGCCCATGGAACCAACTCCCGCCATTGGCTCTGCAGGGAGTCTGAGTATCTGCTCCATTGATTTCATAGCATCTACCTGCTCATCTGCCCAATACCTGGACTGGCTCCTTGGACCAGGTACTGGGCTCTGGATTTTAGCTTTCATTATCATGTCACCTCCAGATGCTACGGAGGGGTATCCATCTTGCTTTTCTAAATGTTAATGTGAATTTAGGGCAGGTGACATGCTAGATGGGCTGAATCCTAAATCAAAGACTGACTTTACTCTACAGAATCAGCAAAACAAGCTGCCTTCAAACTGTCTTGCCAACGTGCTTCACCCTTCTCCCAGGCAGACCACCTCTAGGACTGAGAGGGTGGTTTGGGCTCCATGACCCATTCACTCCTGGGTCTCTCTGCTGAAACTGCCAACACAGAAGCCAGTTAGTGCCAGGTGTGGTGGCTTTTGTGCGGTGGACCCTTGTTCATTACGAATGGGATTGAAGATAAGAGTCTCATGCACGGTGAAGATCTCCTGCCATTGTGGTAATAGGGGTTGTGCACCACAACTGTGCAGCCATTGGTGTCCTACAAAGGTGTTAAGTCCCTCCCACTCTGCCCTATGTGTAGAGTCAGTGGTGTATGTTGGGGATCAGATCACTCCTAAGTGTGTTTTTCTTCCCTGGTGGCTGTTCTCTTGTCTGGAAGAGAATTAACAGCTGTCACCTGTGTCCATGATATTAAAAAGAAAAATCAAAACACCCCAAGGCAAAACTTTCCTCTGTGGGCTGGGCTGCACTAGGGGGGATTTGAACTAAGATACTTCAACTTCAGCTATGCAAATAGCATAGCTGAAGTATCTTAGTTTCACTTACCTGGCCATCCCCACTGTGGTGGGTCAACCAGGGCCACTCCCCTGCCAACTCCACTTACTCCTCCTGCTGAGGTGGAGTATAGCTGTTGATTCAGGGATGGATTTATCACATTTATATGAGACGCGATAAATCGATCCCTGATACATCAAGTGCTACCCGGCAGGTAGTGTAGCCATACCCCTAGTCTCCAGTGTGCTTAAGCTGATGGTTTTGCTTTGCAAGGGCAGGGAATATGTCTTCTCCTGGGCCTTACCCAGTGCAGAAAATACTGTGGTAGCTTAATTAGTAAACTCTTTAAGGGAGACAGACCCCTTTAAGAACGAGGCTCTATGGGAAAGCAGTTGCAGCGTATACATGCTGACTGCACTTGAACATCAAGGGGTGAGTGCTTACAATTGCACTATAGGGGATGTGCTGGTGGTCTGCTCCCTTGACATGTGTTGAAGGCATTGCTGACACCTGACTCCAGATGGTGCTAACTGATGTGGGTTTAGCTGTTTGTAGGCTTTAGAAATGGAATAAACTGCCTTGCATGTAAAATGGTCTTGGGAGTAAATCCCTTCCTAGCCTGCATCTCTTTGTGGAAGCAGAATGAATGAGCTTTTAAATTCTGAGGTTCATTTCTGTCAGAGAGGAAACATCTGCTGAACATGTGGATTGTGAACAGTGACCTCCATGCTGGTCACCTGGGCAGCAATTAATTGCAAGTAGATGACAAATGCAATCTTTGGCACCTGGAAGAAAACAAAACCAGCTTAAAGCTGTTCTCTTCTTTGTTGGATCTGTCAGCCTCCAGTTTAAATTGAAAGGTTCTCATATGACTTGATTGGACAAAGGTTATGAAAAACGCCTTCCTGAGCAATGAAGGGGGCAAGTTCCGGGGTGAAAACTAACAGAGACATTAAGAGAGAGGCCAACACAGGCACACTGAAGCTGGAGCATAGCCATCACACAGACATACGTACACGCTCTATCTTCTGAGGCTCTTAATCCTTACCTCTTCCTCTTTTCATCTTTTCTCTTCCTTTTTCTCTTTCTCCCCATTACTTTCCACTCTTTCCTTTTAGACCTTTTCCTCTCCTTTCTCCCCTGCTCCGTGGTTAGCCCCTGGCCTGTCCATAGGGGGTCCGCCTCCCCTTTCTAGTTCTGAGGGGTGTGGCACTTTAGGAGGACAGGATTGTGGATGAGTGCAGAGTCTCTCTTGCTGCCAACACTACTACTAGGATCCTGAATTTTAAGAACTATTACACTAAGGCAGGGAGGTGGTTGCTTTCCTGAAAGAAGCATAGATGGAGGATTGAATGCTTGTGTGAAAACAAATTGCCAAGTTATTTTAAGGAATTTTCAGGGAGCCTCCATAAGAATGTTTCCAGTTTAGTATTTGTGTCAAGTTGCGATAGTGACACACTTCCCTACCTGGCCTAATGGAGAGAAAAGGAGGCGATATATATTTTTGGTAAAGGAGCAGCACAAAGAACTCATCCTATGCCCTGAGCTTGGATAACTGCTTCCATCACTGAGCTTTGTACTTACCAATCTTCTATCCTGTCGCCCCTCACTCTACTGCCTTATTCTGGCCTGTCACAGGAGCCAGGTGTTCACTGATAAATATAAGTGCTTTTCAAAGGCCACTGCAGGAAATCCCAGTCACCACAGCTCCACTTAGGGTTGTCAATTTTGGTTGGATTTATTCCTGGAGGTTTCATCACATGACATAATCTTTAACTCTGGGAACTCCAGGACAATCCTGGAGGGCTGGCAACCCTAGCTCCACTCGACTTAGTTAACAAACTCTTCTTTATTAATTACAAATAAACCCACAAATGAACTCATTCACTGTTCCTCTAGAGGTGCCCTCTTTATCCTCCCAGGCACAGGGAAGTCTTATTGCAGATCCCAGTTCAAACATCATTCTCAGACATTTCTGGGTCCTACATCCTCCAAACTTGGTCTTACTGCCTCCTTCTCAGTAACCTGGACCCACATTCCCCACTGAGGAGAGTCTCTGGAGTCTTGAGGGTCCATTCCTGGCACCTTCAGCCCAGTCCTGGAACAACCCACCTCTGGCCGGGAAGTCTCAGCTCTCTCTTCTAACAATCATCGTCCAACTGCCAGCATCCCATGGAGCAGAAAAGGCACACCTCCACCTCAACCAAGCTTCACAATCATCTATGTACAATACTGTGTACCAGTATTAAATTATTTGTTTGAAACTTATACTGTGTGTGTATATATAATATAGTTTTTTGTCAGGTGAAATGTTTTTCCCTGGAATCTACCCCCCCCATTTACATTAATTCTTATGGGGAAATTGGAGTCACTTAACATTGTTCCACTCCAGGGATAGCTCAGTGGTTTGTGCATTGGCTTGCTAAACCCAGCACTGAGAGTTCAATCCTAGAGGGGACCATTTAGGGATATGGAGCAAAAATCTGATGGAATGGTAATACTATCTTTGGATATATAAGCAAAAGACTATTGAGTAAGATTAAGGCGGTGGCATAAGAAGATCCAATGTTGGAAGCTGAAGCTAGACACATTCAGACTAGAAATAGGGAGCAAAGGTAATTAACTATTGGAGCAACTTACCTAGAGACATGCTCCCTCATCTAGCATGAATGGAAGGCAGCTATGCTGCTCAGCTGTTCCAACAAGGTGGTGGTGTGATTACCATAGGCACTCTCTCTGTGGGTGCTCTGAGACTGGAACATCCATGGGGAAAAATTGGCAGGTGCTCCTCCTCCACACCCACTGGCAGCCAAGACTTCTTCTCCCTCCCCCAAGCATGCTGTATCCCTGCTCCTTCCTCTCCCTCCCAGTGCTTCCCACCACCTAACAGCTGTTTGACAGCACTTAGGACTTTCAAGGAGGGAAGGGGAGGAGTGGGGATGCAACATGCTCAGACAAGGAGGTGGAGAAGAGGCAGGGCAGGGGTAGGGATTTGGGGGAAGAGAGAGGGGTGGGGTGGAGTGTGGCTAGGGGAAGGGTGGTTGAGCAGCCAATGGGCACAGGGGAAGTTGGCACCTATGGTGATTGCCCAACCTCCATCATAACAATATGCTCTAGCTCAACCAAAATCTTTGGGCTTGGTACAGGAACTACTGGGTAAAATTGTAGCCTCTGACAGACTCAATGGGCAGAATAATCGTGTCTGGCTTTGAACATCAGACTCACTAGATAGTCATAATGGGCCATTCTGGCTTTGAATCTTTGAGTCACAAGTACTTTAGTTTGCTGTGTTGGCAGGCTAAGAAGACTTCCGCCACGGGCCTGGAAAGACAGACAAGTTCTCCCACAAAGCACTGTAAAATGATTCCTAGAGCGGCCCTGCTCAGTGCAGCATTAAGAACCATGGGCTGCATCTCAGAAATCCTAGCACCTGACCCAGGTTAATGCAGTGCCAGCGTGGACTCAGCTATATGGGTATGACTTGAGTGTGGCTTAGCAGGGTGGACATTCACACCCAGGGTTGGCTCAGCTGGCTGCTTGGATTTGGGTACACTGTGGTGAAGATATACCCTGAGAGCAGGATATGTTTCCCGGACTGGGGACATATCAGATGTGAAACTGTTGATGCAGCCTTTGATGTGTTGTAAGAAACCTTCAGTATGGCTTTTTTTTCCCCTACAGAAGGGATAAGGTATTTGGGGGGAAGGGAGAAAACTACACGGTGGGGGAAAAATCCTAGGAATGTTATTCACCATGACGGGATTGGGGGGGAGAGAATATTCCTGGGAAGGCGGCAGAAAGGGAGGGGTTAAAAAGTTTCCACTCTTTCCAAAACCTCCTCACTGAAGCCCCTCCCCTAAGGCAGCCAAGAAGCAGAGGAATTTTACAAAACTTAAAAAAAAAGGGAAAATAAAAAATAAGTGCTGATTTTTTTTCAAATAACAGCTAACAAAGTTCCTCGCTTTCCCCAAAAGGAGGCGTCTTTGATGAGACTAAAACAAACTGCTGGCGGGAGCTCTGTGTAAAGAAGGAATTAGCTGGGTCGTGCGTGTGTCTCCTATGCTGACTCTGTGGCCGCTTGCTGCTGCTCTTAAGTAGCTTTTTGGATATTGAGTCGTTTTTAAACGCTCTGCAAAGAACGTGTGTGGGGTTTTGTTCCCCCCCGCCCTTGAAAGGAAGAATGATTCCTGAAATCAGAGAGCTTTCCTTTTTCCTGGGATTTTTGCTGCTTTTTATTGCCTCTGAGATTGAAGCCAGAGCTCGTAAGTAAAGAGCGATTAAAAAATAAGATATAAAGGAATGATTAAGGATGAGAAGTATGGGAGGGAAGGAGTTTAATGATGGGCACCAGGACTGTGCAGTTATGTGCCGGGGGGAAGGGTTTCCCCAAGAGATTCTATGTCTGCAGGGAATGATCATAATGGATAATTAGTGATCATGAGGAAAGGCTGCATTTGGCAGGAATAAGTGCAGAGATGCATGTGTTACTAGTATGTGGTCTCCCTTATGCTGACAGCAGTGGGTACCAGGTATGAAAACGTACGGTCAGATTCTAATCGGGGTCCCACCTGTATAAATTGTCTTCACTGGCTCTATTGCTGCTTTCCCCTGGTGTAGCTGAGATCAGAACCTGAGTCACGAGGTTGTGAACAGCTCAGTTGCTGGAGACAGTTTTGCCTTAAAGAGCGCGAGCTGCTGATTGATGCTCCAGATCGTGTTAACCGGTCATCCGTACTCAGGAGGCAGAATGCAGTGTCAGTAACATGGCAGTGAACCTCTTGACCCAGAAGAGACTCTCAGATGCGGGAAGTTAGGATTTTTGAGCCATCTGCTTTTGCACCAGTGATGTTCCAAAGATTGAAACCAGCAATGCAAGAGCAGCCCTGCTTGTGGCAAGTCTGTCGTAAGGAACTCGGAGCACGGTGCTCTAATGGATTAAAGCTGGGAGCCTTGTCCTTGCAGCTGTGGAGAAAAAAAAGATGCCCTTCTGATCAGAGGGCATTGCTAGAATGCAGGAGATCTGACCTCTATTCCCAGTACTGCCACAGGCTTGCTGTGTGTGTGATCTTGGGCAAGTCTCTTAACCCCTCTGTTTTCCCATATGGAAAATGGGGCCAATAACACTGTGGTGTTCAGTGTTTGAGCTATGTCATTACAATCTCTAAAAGGCTTAGAGATCCTGCCTTTAAGGTATTGGCTTCATGCTTGTCCAAAAAGTGCCTGCGTGCAGGCGTCAGTGATAACAACAGAAGTGTTAACGAAGTGCAAAGGTTTATTAATAAAGAGGTGGAAGCGTTTGCATTGAAAACTAGTGTGGATGGATTCTCTTCTGTCTAGCCCCGAAGGGAGTTGTTGCCAGTAAAACTTTTGTTTAGAATTTCTTCTCTCTCCCTCCGATCCAAAGTGAAGTGAGTACGGTGCCGGCTCTCATTAAGCGGAGCGAGCCACTGATGCTCCTTTTCTAGAGGGTCGTGTTTTCAGAACCCACATGCTTCTGGTCCACTTGTAAGCGTTTCTGAGATCTCCCCTAGCAGTAGCCTTATGCTCGCCCTCGGCTGCTTGTGCTGAAGATCCTCCATGCCTGGGTCTTTCTCTCATGGAAGATACAGGGCTGTAAGGAAGGTTTTCCAAGGCAAACCCAGGGAACTGAGAATCATTCCACGTTCTGACAGAGCTAATCAGAAGGCAAAAGTATCACTAACAGAACCAATCCCTAGTCTTGGGATAGCTGATACTAACCAAAGAGCTTCGGAAGGGATTTAAAGCCCCATGCTTCAGGGTTTAAGACATTCCCTACCTATTAGGGATTAGGATGAGATTTTCATGGGAGGCAGGTTCTCCCACATCTGCCCACTTCGTGGGGTTTCTTGCACCTTCCTCCCGCGCATGAGGTGCTGTCCATTGTCAGAGGCAGGATCTGGTCTAGCTAGAACTCAGAATGGATCCAGTCTAGCAATCCCTACCTTGCTCTTGCTTCTCAGTGGCAGGTAGGAGCTGCAGATTTCCACTGACTGGCAAATATTCTTGAAAAACAATGGGCCAAATTCCTCCCTGGGGCAACACCACATAATTCAGCCATTATGCTAAAGAAGAGTTTGGTACTAGGCACATAAAAGATTGTTACTTACCTTGCAGAACTTCCTATCCCCACCCACTCCCCCAAGGAGATATTTTTTTGGAGCAATAGTTCCGATTGGAACTGTATTTCTCAGCCTGGTCAATTGCCTGGCTGTCCTTTGCTATTAACAACCTGATTTAGGAACAAGGGCATGGGTGACGTCTTTTTCTAGTCTGCCGTCTTCACCTTTCCTCTTTGCTCACGTTATACAACAAGCCTATTTTGTGCCTTCATAAACCCATCAGGAAGGTTGCTTTGCAGTGGGACATAAACATGGGTATCTGTCTGCAGGTCATGATGCAGGAGGAGTTCCTTCTTTGACATCTGGTCCACTGGCATGGGAAAGCCCTATCCTGCAACCCTAGCAGCTCCTCGCTTTACCTCTGAGTTTCAGTGAGACAGGTTATATTGCTGGTAGGGGATGTTTCTGGCTAGGGAGTTAGGAGATTATTTCATTCCCTGGTATTTACTCACCAGATGCACTAACATCCCAACATGAGATTTGGAAACTGGTAAACTACTGATAATGCAGTTTATCTTATTGAAACTAAGACACAGAGTTTTGCGGCCAAAGTTTATGACTTCTTCGGCGTCTTCGTCTTATTCCCCAGCATATAAAAGTGTTAGGGCTTAATCCTGACCTGAGGTATGTGTGTAGGTGTTGCTCAGATCAGCTGAGCCACTTCACACATGCTTTACCAGCTGATTTTGCAAGGCACATGGCAATTCAAAGTTACATCTCTGAGACCAGTGGGAACTCAGCAGAGGGCTGTCCCAGGACGGAGCAATGGTTTAGCAGGGCTGGGAAGATGGAGGGGTGATGCTCGCCGGGGATCTTACAAGGTAGAAGTAGCAGCCTTTAGCTGGTGAGTGAAAAGAAAGCAGGGCTGACTGTAGACATAACTCTGCTCTTCGACCAGAAGAGGTCTCTCTTACACGCAGCTCGACAGCAGCTACTCCAGCTCCTGCACCTGTTCACTTGTCTGCTTTCAGCTGTCAGGCAGCGAACAAGTTCCAGAGGGTTAGATGTTGTTCTAGCCAAGGGCTTCAAAAGTGATTCAGTGGCAGCACAGGCTGGGAGATTTTAATCTGAGTGTATAGACACACTGTATGTACCAGTCCTTACTGTGAATGTGGGTGCTGTGGGTTCACTCATGTAGGTCCGGATTCTGCCACCTTATGCCCAGAGAAATCACTGGCTTAGATTGTTCCCTTCCAGGGGAAAAGCTGTAGGAGGAGATTTCTTGGGAGGAAGCCTACACGGGAATTTCCTAGCTGAGATTTCCTTGAATCATCCTCTCATGGAGTAGTAGAGTTTGCTCCCCTGCGGAAAAGCTGCCACTGGGATCTGCATGAAGCCTTGTACCTCTGCAGAAGCTCTGTCCCCTCCTCCCCCAATGCGGCACTGCTGGAGCTTTGCTGCCGGCGATTATCCTTCTGGCTGCAGCAGCTCTCAAGGATCCGCAGTGGGATCCAGAGCAAACCTGGCAGTTTATTCACTTCCGAGTGTAGATCCGTGGGGTTGGAATGTGGACAATGCATGTCCTCTGCAAATTCTGTCCCCGGCCCACCCCCTGCTCCCCGGCCCAACCTGACCCCACCTCCTCCCCAGTAAGGATCACAGACAGCACAGAAAGGTCTCGGAGGGTGGGTACAGTGCGTTGGAGTCCCCGAGTCCCTTTTCTGAGAGGAGGGTTGGTCCAGGGATTAAGGCACTAGTCTGGGATTCAGCTGACCAGGCATCAAATCACTGACCTGCCACGGACTGTGACACTCAGCCTCTCAGTTCCTCATCTGTACAATGGGGAGAGCAGTACTGCCCTGCCTCACAGGAGTGCTGGAAGGATAAATACACTGACGACTGAGACAGGTTCAGGTACTGCAGTGTTTGGGGCCATATAAGCACCTTAGTTGGATCAATTCCACGTGAAGGAAGGAGGCTCAGTGCCTGGGTCTGGCTGGGATGATCTAGATGAGAACAAGGGGCTGACATGCAAAGTGAGGTATTACTCAGTACGCAGGGGTCAGCTCTGGCACTTAGTGGGATGATGACTTAAGAACCCAGCCCACTGCATCGCACCCCCGTATACCATGCAAAGCTTGCGCTAGTGCAAACCCAACAACAACGACGCCAGTTCAATCCATACGGTTATTAGACAGTTAATCTACAACGAGCCCAGTGAGCACAGCCATGGCTCCTCGCACTGGGATTTGGAGATTTCTCCAAACTGGGAAATATTCAGTGGACTGGAATGGAGGTTTGTGGTGGGAAACGCGGTCCCTCACAGCTTGCACAAATAGCCTGGTGATGTGTACAGAAGAGGAGGGATGGGCCAGGCGTTAGGGTGCTCGCCTGGCACTCAGTTCCCTGTTGCACTAGAGGGTGTCGCTGCAGAGGTGGGAGGGGCTGGCTGCCCTCCGGATGTAGGCAGCATTTCAGATGGGGACCTACTTGGGGTAGCCTGCCTCTGAGGTTATAAATCCAATATCCAACAGATTTTTGCCCCATATCGCCATGGCCCCCTCACAACTCTGGGTTTAGCAGGCCAATACTCAAGCCAAAATTGGTCAGAACTAGCTTCTCCAGCTGGAATTTACACCTCTGGCTCAAAATGTAGATGTGCCCATAGCCTGGTCTATGCCTCAAATGTAAGTTGACCTAGCTACGTGGCTCAGGGTGTGAAAAATCCCGAGAGACATAATTCAGCCGACCAAAGCCCCGTTCTAGACACTGCTAGGGCGACAGAAAGCATTCCAGACGGTGAGCACTCACATCACTGAAATGGGGTTGAAGCATGGTAACAATTTATCACTACATGGCAAACAGTGCACAGCCTTTTAAGCAAGAAGAGCCGAGTAGCTTAGTCCTTAGAAACAAGGACCAGTAGCTGAGCAGAATGCAATTACCAGCAGTGACGTTAACACAGACCACCAGGATTTGTATCCGTGGTGTTACAGAAAGTGCCACGGAGGGTGACCAAATGTCCTGATTTTATAGGGACAGTCCTGATTTTGGGGTCTTTTTCTTATATAGCCTCCTACTACCCCCTATCTCCTGTCCCGATTTTTCACACTTGCTGTCTGGTCACCCTAGTGTCACGAGATTTATATTGATCCCATGGGGTCATGGTCACAATTTCAATCCACCTTTGTAGGGTGACACCTCCCCAGAAACACAGCGCCCCCTAACACCCTACCAGGGGATTGCGTCAGTGTTGACTCAAGGAGGAATGGGGCAACTAATGAAACTCAAGCATTGCTTCCTGCGCTGCCCTGGGTTTCTTAAGTCATCTTGTGGTTGGTACAGATCCAGGCCAAACCATCGGAACTGACAAGATCACATCTCCACGTGCGTTGTCATCAGTGCTCACACCGCTGCAGTTAACTATTGCCTGGCACATGTAGCAAACTTAGGCATGGTCTAGTGAAAACAGGGTGACCAGATGTCCCAATTTTATAGGGACAGTCTCAATTTTTGGGTCTTTTTCTTATCTAGGCTCCTATTACCTCCCACCCCCATCCTGATTTTTTCACATTTGCTGTCTGGTCACCTGATCTCCCTCACTCTGGGGTAACCCCACAGAGTCACACAAATGTGACCTCGGGGTGAGAGAGGACTCAGGTTCACTTCTCTGCGAGAGAGCACGAGACTTCTCTGCAGTCTGCTACAGGAGGAGCTGGGAGTGTAATACAGAATTGTACGTGTCCCAGCCAATCCCCTTGCTAGTGTTCAGAGGAACCAAAGTGAAGAGGTTGTGCGTGTATATTTGGGTGATGTGGACCTTCAGTAAATTTTATTCTTGAACATTTAATATTCCCAGACAGAAGTAAAATGAAAACACAGCTCACCCTGAGTAGGTTGACTCTTTTTATAGCCATAACATTATGTTTCAATAACAGCGACACACACTTTTTTTTGTTAATAACCTGGCATGTGGGCTTGGGAAACAGCCCAACAGGGCCTCTCCCCTAACCGCCTGGCTGTGTCTAAGGATTTTCAGTCCAACCATGCCACTGTCAACTCAGCACTTGCTACAATGACAGACAGGCACGCAAGCTGACCAATAAATGCACATTCTTAGACAGGCTCTTTCATTCGTCTAGCCCAGTCCAAAACATGCTGGCTACAGGAGCCACACTGGAAATGGAGTGCATTGTACATGCTTTGGGCCATAGTCTGAGCTGATGTAAACTGATGAAAATCCATTGAAATCAATGGAGTTGGGCCATTTACGTCAGTTGAAGAGCTGGTCCATTATGCAGGATTGTTGGATTGCTGCCCCAGCATTAGATGGATCCTGACACTACAAATGTTTAGGGTCTGACTCACAGAAATGGAGGACTGGAAGGGACCTCGATAGGTCATCCAGTTCAGTCCCCCTGAGGCAGAGCTATGTATTATCTAGACCCTCCCTAACAGGTGTTTGTCCAACCTGTTCTTAAAAATCTCCAGTGATGGAGATTCCACAACCTCCCTCAGGAATTTGTTCCAGCGCTTAACCACCTTGACAGTTAGGAAGTTTTTTCTATAGCCTAACCTAAATCTCCCTTGCCACAATTTAAGCCCATTGCTTCTTGTCCTCAGTGGTTAAGGAGAACAATTTATCTCCCTTCTCTTTATAACAACCTTTTACCTACTTGAAGACTGTTATCATGTGCCACCTCAGTCTTCTCTTCTCCAGCCTAAACAAACCCAATTATTCAGTCTTTACTCATACATCATATTTTTTAGACCTTTAATCTTTTTTGTTGCTCTCCTCTGGACTTTCTCCGATTTGTCCACATCTTTCCTAAAATATGGTGCCCAGAACTGAGCACAATACTCCAGCTGAGGCCTTATCAGTGCTGAGTAGCATTGAAGAATTGCTTTTGTGACTTACTTACAACACTCCTGCTAATACATCCCAGAAAGCTGTTCACTTTTTTTTTTCAGCAGTATTACATTGCTGACTCGTGTAGTTTGTGATCCTCTATAATTCCCAGGTCCTTCTCTGCAGTGCTCCTTCCTAGACAGTCATTTCCCATTTTGTATTTATGCAACTGATTATTCCTTCCTAAGTGGAGTACTTTGCATTTGTCCTCACTGAATTTCATCCTGTTCATCTCAGACATTTCTCCAGTTTGTCCAGGTCATTTTGAATTATAATCCTACCCTCCAAAGCGCTTGCAACCCCTCCCAACTTGGTATCATCCTCAAACTTTGTAAGTGTCCCCACTGTGCCATTATCCAAATCAGTGATGAAGATACTGAGTAGAACTGGAGCCAGGAGCAAGCCCTGCAGAACCCCGCTCAATATGCCCTTCCAGCTAGAGTGTGAACCGTTGATAACTACTCGATGGGAATGCTTTTTTCAACCAGTTATGCACTCATCCTAGAGTCGATTCATCTGGGCTATATTCCCCTTGTTTGTTTGTGAGACGGTCATGTGAGATAGTATCAAAAGCTTTACTAAAGCCGAGATATGGGTCAGCAAAGCTTAACTGTGAATTTCTCCCATGTCTCCCTCTCAAGTCAGCAGTAATGTTACAGAAACCTTCAGAGATTTGGTGGGGATAAATGGTGAGAGCTATGATCAGGACTTCAGAAACCCAGATTTACCTAGTGTCAGGGACCAGACCAGCCAGGACCAGCTGCTGGCCTGCTCCCACTAACTTTCCTGCTAGCTGCACTGCCTTGGAATTGACAGAATCGCCCAGCCCCTGACTAGCTGCTGGTTTGGCAGCTCTTCTGATAGCCTGGCCCCCACACCAGATCGGTGGCTGCTTGATGCGTACCAGGCCCTTAGCTGTGCTTGCCCTTGTTCCAGTCCCTCCAGCCCTAGCTATTAGCTTTGATCCCTGTCTCTGCCTCTGGCTTATGACTCTACTTGACCCTCTGGTTCTGGCATTTGGCGTCTGTTGCTCCAGTAGTGATCCCTTGCTCCACCTCTGCCTTACGACTGGTTTAACCCCCAGCTCTGGCATTTGCCTCCTGTTGGTCCGGTACTAACCCTTGGCTTGTTTCCTGAATGCTAACCAGCAGGCCGAACTCTGACTTCCACCACTAGGCCTGCCCATCATGGGGCTCGGTCAGCAACATTGAGCTCTTTGGGATCTGCTCATATTTCACAGGCAAAGGGTAGGTTTACATTCAACTGCAGATGATGATTTAGGGGATGAAATGAAGAGGGTTATTTGCTTTGTAGGTTCAGCTTAGAGCAAGAGATTGTTGCCCCCGAAAGAGAGGCAATACTGAGGGCCAGATCTTCAGCTCTGCTGAAGTCTAGGGATTGTGCCAATTTGCATCAGCTGTAGACCTGATGGACGTTCGACCTTCAGCAACCAAAGAAAGCATCACATAAAGCCCAGGTCTGCACTAGATGGAGAAGAAAAAAGCAGATCAGATTCTTTTATTATTAGAAATATGGGCATCAAATCTGTGACTGACGAACCGGTTAAGCTTAGGGAAGGCTCTTTTCCACAACCGCATTTGAATGGTTTGTCACTGAGAACATCCCTTACTGAATTCGGCAGTCTTCCCCAACACAGGCCATGATTACGCTACATGGGCTCTGCCGATTCAGCTTTATGGGTATAGCTCTAGACACAGAGCCCCCTGGTTTGGATACAATGTATGCCACCAGCAATAGTTCAAGCGGTGTAGTAACACCATCTCTGTGAAGGACGTTAGCTATGCCCACAGAAGCACCCACTCAGCGAGCGAGTCTCAGAGCCTGGGGCGACGGATTTGCTCTACGGTGCTAAAACCAGCCGTAGATGTTTCGGCTCTGAATCCTAGGGAGAGGCGTGGGCTTTAGAGCCTGATCTCCAGCCCCAGCCCAAATGCCTACACAGTTATTTTTAGCACTGTAGCATGAGTAGAGTGACCAGATGTCCTGATTTCATAGGGACAACCCCGCATCCTCTGTCCAGGTTTTTCACACTTGCTGTCTGGTCACCCTAAGCATGAGCCTAAGTCTGTTGACCCAAGCTCTGAAACTCACTGCTGCTCGCTGCGTAGACGCCTGCTGTAACTGTCCATCATGGACATGGCAAACAGCAGAGAGAGCTTCCCCTCTTTCGACATTTCAGCTTCAGACCTCAATGGCTATTGTTATGTTCCTTGCAGGGGCTAGTCAGCACTGAACACGTAGAGGTACTTTCCTGACAGCTTTACCTAGGTCTGGAGGGAGGCCATTGTTTACTGTGCCATTCTCTAGTGCCTTCTATTTGAAGATCACCACCACTTCACCAATGCTAAAGAATTAGGATCTGCAACTCTCCTAATTTAGAGATGGGGACCGAGGCTGTGATTCACGTGCAGTCACGCAGAAAATCTCCAGTAGAACTGGGATTAGAACCCAGAGCTCTTAACTTGTAGGGCTGGGCTTGAACTAGCCTTCCTCCCCAAGAAAGCAACAACAATGTCTAACTGACTTTGGTTAGCCATTGCCTACAGCAGAGGTGGGCAAACTACGGCCCATGGGCCAGATGTGGCTTGTGGGACTGTCCTGTCTGGCCCCTGAGTTCCTGGTCAGGGAGGTTGCCCCTGGCCCTTCCCCTGCTGATCCCCCTCACCCTGCAGCCTCAGCATACCTCACCACCAGTGCTCTAGGTGGTGGGACTGTGAGCTTCTGCTGCTCTGAGTGGCACTGTAAGGAGGCGGCGGTGGGCGGTGGGCTGGATGAGGAATTCCCAGGGGGCAGTTGGATGGGGTGAGGTTCGGGGGGAGCAGTCAGAGGATGGGAAACTGGGGTGGTGGTGGATAGGCATGGCAGTCCCGGGGGGCCAGCCAAGGGGTGGAGGTGTGGATAGGGGTTGGGGCAGTCCAGGGACAGGGAGCAGGCGGGTGTTGGCTAGGGTGTGGGATTTGGGGGGGCAGTTTGGAGCGAGGGGTCCTGGGAGGGAGTGGTCAGGGCACAAGGAACAGGGTGGGGTTGGATGGGTCGGAGGTTCTGAGGTGGGCAGACAGGGGGCGGGAAGTGGGTGGGGGTCGGATAGGAGGCTGGGGGACCAGGCTGCCTGGGGAGGCACAGCCTTCTCTACCCGGCCATTCATACAGTTTCACACTCCGATGTGGCCCTTGGGCCAAAAAGGTTCCCCCCCCGAGCCTACAGTCTAACCCCAGAATTGGTTTCTAATCAGAGATCTATCCAGGAAGCCTGGGTGTGGAATAGCTGTGGTTATGTGGTTATGTTGTCTTTGTTTTTCCCCTGTGGTTAATTATGGTTCACTGAAGGGCACAGGGACAAGCATGGGTGTGACTGAGATCTGGGATAGCCTGGGCTGACCTAGGATGTTTAAAACATGGGGGTACATGGGATCCCATTGGTGGCAGTTCTCAAGATCTGACAGAGGTTTCCATCCAGCACGGTCCATTGGTCAGACTCAGAAAGCAAAGCCCTCCCCGGGCTTGCCACTCAGGATGCAGTCAGTGACTGCTGAGTTTTGAGGAAGAACTTGCTCCGTCTTGCAGCCGATGGAATTCCATCTTGAGAGCGCCGAAGGCCTTTGCTGGAGTCAGACACTCATCTCACAAGCTACTACGGGATGATGAAAAAGGGCCAACTTCTGTGTGCTGTTCCCAGCACAAGGAGCTCTGCCCTGCCCACAGAGAAATCAATGACAAAACTGCCATTGACTTCACCGAGATCAGCAATGGGCTGGTGAAGGGGTGCCCTGCCCCTTTAGGGAGAGGCTGGAGCTTACCACCACGGCAGCCTGGCCTGGAACGAAGGAGGCCCCGCCTCACACTAGGGCTGGGCTATTTAAAGAGGCAGCTGAGTGAGAGAGAGGGGAGTAGAAGTGGGTGGTGGGTTCTCTCTCAGGTTCCCAGAGACCAGCCTGATCCAACTCAGAGACTTTGTTTGGTGGACGTTAAGTGTGGGAGCTCTGAAGCAGGGCCCTAAAGTGAGGCCTCATGAGCTGTGCATTGTGATTGCTCCTGGCCTGAATCCTCATTAAAAGGGGACGTGCCGTTTTGTTAGCGTGTGGTGGCTTCTGCTTGTCCCAGGCTGTTAAAGCGAACACATTGCTGCACAATGTGGGTAAATCAAGATGGGGCATGCCTGCAGGACCCCAAAGGTACATGCAGGGGTGGTACATGACCCCAAAGGATCACTGTCAGAAAAACACATGATCTGATTAAGAAGACAGTTGAAGGACATAGGACTGGAAGTGGCCTCCTGGGTCATCAAGTCCTGACCTCTATGGTGGGGAACAGGTGCTGGATCACCCACGGGGAAAAATTTGTGGGTCTTCTGTGCCCACTGGCAGCCAAGCTCCCTGCCCTTCCCCCCGACCCCAGCTCACCTCCGCCTCCTCCCCCGAGCACG
>ML677344.1:3731240-3832184 GCA_007922305.1 Dermatemys mawii | reverse complement strand
CAGGGATTTAAAGGGCTCTAGGGTGATAGCAGGGCTGGAGCTCTAGGGCCCTTTAAATTCTGGGGAGATGTGCTGCCGCTCCGTGGGGCTCCGGTGGGGATTTAAAGGGTTCGGGGCTGCGGCAGCTGCTACCGCCCTGGCCCATTAAACCCCCGCCAGAGTCCTGCAGCTGTAGCCCTGGGGAGCGGTGGCGAGTCTCCGCCGAAGCCCTGCTGCCGCTACCCCAGGGCTCCAGCAGTGGGACTCTGCAATTTAAAGGGCCTGGGGCTCCAGCTGCTGCTGGGAGCCCCAGGCCCTTTAAATTGTCTCCTGTGGAAGCCGGTCCCAGTACGGCAAACTGGCTCTTGCCAGCACGCCATACCGGTGCGTACCGGCTTACTTCCACCTCTGCTTGAATGTGATACCCTTTGCGGACAATCCACACGAGCAAGGGGGCCGGAATATAGCCCCTGTCTAAAAAGACACTGATGTGGGAAAATTCTTCCCTGAAAATGTCAGGGGATGGTAAATGAACCATGGCTGCTGGTGGAGTCCTGGAGCGCTGACACCATTTCTCCTTGTGCGTTGCTACTATTAGTATTATTTGTGTCACCGCCCTACTGATGTGAAACAGTTATGAGCCAGAGTGCTACACTGACTAAGCTGCAAGCTGCAAGGCTCCTTTTACTATCCCACAACACAGAGACAAGTTCTGGGGCAAATTCACCTGCACTCAGTGAAGTCAGTGGAATGACCAGAGGGATGAATTTGGTCCAACTCCAGTGAAGTCATTAGAGTGGTGCCAGGGATGAATTTGACCCACGACGTGTAAATCGACAGCGACTTCAGAGCATGTTATGGGAAGGAGGCAGAGCAGTTTCCCAATCTCAGCGCTCACACTCCCACAGATGTCCACAGTGGCAGAGACTGGCTGGCTCTGTTAAGAAATGCTTGGGGGGATGGAACAATCTCTCCTGCCTGAAGAGCCAGTCTAATCCCTGGTAATGCCTGTCTCTCCTGGGGGCATGCATGGTGGAAAGGATCAGACAAAGGTCTGCACTGTACACAGCACTGAGGCAGTCTCAGTGGTTTGTGACTGCTACTGAAAAGGGACTGGGAGAATTATCTTGAGTTTAGAGCAGGGGGCTGCAAGTCAGGACTCTTTTGTTCCCAGCGTCAGTGATTATACCCAGAGTGGGTGTTTGGAGACCTTAACTGCTTGTCCAGAGCTTCGTAGCTGCACAGCACTAGTTCTTATTGAAGGCTGGGGCAGATGAAGTTTTTCTTTCACAAAGTGGCTTTTTTGAAGAAGTGAAAAAAGTTCTGAAAAATATTGTTTCCTCGACGTTCTCTGATTTTTGACCAAAAAACCCTAAAAATGAAACCGCAAAAATAAAGAATAAAAGAAATCCCCCCAACCCCAGAAATGTTCAGAACCAAAAAACCTGAAAAATGTTGTTTTTGATTAATTTTTTTTCTTTAAGGAAAACCTGAAATTTTTGAGGAAAAATTTCCATGAAAGCAAAACCATTTTCATTTTGGTCTACATTTTTTGCCAAAAAAACCCTCAATGTTTTTTCAGCTGGCTCATCCGTTCCTGTTTTGCTTCTTCATCTGCCCTCCATCCCTCCCTTTCTCTCACAGTATTGCCAACCCCAAATGTTCAAAAATCATGAGTCAGGCTCACCAAATATCATGAGATTATGTAAAAATAATTGATTTGGTGTTCTTTTTATTTTCCTTCTGCTTTTTGAAACTTTAGGGTGCACTGGGGTCACGTTTTGAAGCTGTCTCCACAGCCATGAGGGCTCGAAACTTACTTTTTCTTTAAGAATGGCGGCTGAAATCATCACATATTCACTTGACTCCAGGAGCTGGGGCTTTAAGGGAAACAATAATAATCATGAGTCTCATGACAAAATCATGAGTCACTGATGATAGGCAACACTGTGTCTCACTCACTGTCTGGATTAAAACTTGTATGTCCTGCAAGCTGTGACCCTCTGAAGTTGACTGTTCTGGCCACGTGTATCTCAGACAGTAACACTGATGGCCCATACATAATGTCCTCTCAGATCTCTCTGCCTGACACCTAATCTTGATGGTACTATTGGCAACACAGCACGGGGCATCCCGGATGAGACAAGGTGAGAAACAGAGCTGGTTGGAACATTGCTAATGAAATTTCACCACAAGATGATGTTTCATTGAAGCCTAAACATTGTCCAGAGATGTTAGAGTGACAAGGTAGGTGAGGTAATATCTTCTATTGGACCCAATTCTGTTATATTACCTCACCCACCTTGCGTCTCTAATATCCTGGGACCGACACAGCTACAACAACACTACATACATCCAGAGATGTAGCTGGTAAAAAGGACTGATGTAGCATGGCTGGGTGGTTAAGGCCCTGACGAGGGATGTGGGAGACTTAAGTCTCTGCTGTGCCTGATAAGAGCGATCTGAGATGGAAAACTCTGTTCTGAAGCAGGCAGACGGGGCTGGCTCCAGGCACCAGCCGACCAAGCATGTGCTTGGGGCAGCACTTTCTAAGGGGCGGCCAATCTTGGGGTGGCACTCAGGGTTTTTGTTTTTTTTACTTCAGGGGGAGTCGCTTGCGGGAGGTTGTGTTTTTGTTTTTGTTTCGTCAAGGTGGTGCTCGTGCGGTGGGGGGTGGTTGTTTCGGCGGGGCGGTGCTTGGGTTTTTTTGCATCTGGGGGGGGTGGTGCTCTTTTTTTTGGGACTTGGGGCGGCAAAAGTTTTAGAGCCAGCCCTGCAGGGACTTGAATGTGATGTCCCATGGGTCAGGGCTTGGACTGCCAGGGTACACACTCTGAATCATAGAATATCAGGGTTGGAAGGGACCATAGGAGATCATCTAGTCAACCTGCTGCTCAATGCAGGATCAACCCACACTTATATCATGCAACAGATCTTTATCCATATCCCTAAACGGCCTCCTCAAGAAATGAACTCACAATCCTGGGTTTAAGCAGGCTAGTACTCAAACCACTAAGCTATCCCTGCCCTGATAAGCTCAGCCTTGTCTCTTAACACAGACACTAGGAAGTATGGGCTCACCCCTGCCGTTTGACTGGGGAAGAAGAATGCGTTCCCAAGAGCGCTCCCTTCTCATGCATAACGTCTCTGTTTGATTTTCAGGTCCAGATATGTTCTGTGATTTTAATGGCAAGAAGTACGGTCCAGGAGAGAGCTGGCATCCCTACTTGGAACCTCAGGGGCTGACGTACTGTGTCCGATGTACCTGTCTGGAGGTATATCTTCACCGTCTAATCTGATCTACAGTATAAGAACAGGCATCAACGGTGCTGTTACCAACTTGTTTATAGTGGGCTGCTGGGCATTAACTTTGCTTTGGAGGCCTTTAATCAGCCCAGTTATGGTGGCAAACTCCATCAAAGAGAAGGGTCTTGCAGTTGCCTTAAGGGTGACCAGCTGCTGGATTAGCCTAATACTTTTTGGAAACACATTCCACAACTGAACTCTTGGATGGCGAAGCTTTATCACTGGCTCTCACAGCTTCGTAAACTGCATTGTCGCAGAGGCGGGAAGCCATGCTGGTGGATTATGGGTAGAGATGTGGTGGGGCCCTCACCCATTGTGGCCTTTGATGTTCAGGGACAGGGCCCTGGACTAGCAATGGAAGTGGACTGGGAGCTAATGGAGGGACTGGAGTACAGGGGGTGATGGCCTTGCGGCAGCCCATCCTGCTATGGAGACTAGCTGTGTACTCTGCTAGCTGGAGCTTCTGCATTTTCTCCCATGTTTAGTCCTCCTAGACGCAGGGAGATCCTGTCTCGAATGACAAACACCTGGGTCCCTGGGGTCAGGGCCAGGAGCAAAGGATGACATTCCCCAAAGAAGACTGAGGCTCCATTGTGCTAGCCCTGCACAAACACATAATAAGAGAGAGTCCCATAAACCTGACAGTCCAAATAGGCATAAGAACATAAGAACGGTCATGTTGAGTCAGACCCAAGGTCCATCTAGCCCAGTACCCTGTCTGTCAATAGTGGCCAATACCAGGTGTCCCAGAGGGAACGAACAGAAAATCAAAAAAGTGATCCACCCCCCTGTCGCCCATTCCCAGCTTCTGGGAAAGGGTGGGAGGGGAAGCAGCGCCACAGAGATGGGAAGTGCCTTGCCTAAAGTCACAGGCAGAGCAAGAAATAGATCTCAGCTCTCCTGAGTCCCACAGCAGGGCCCCAGGTACAAGACCATGGAGCCTCTTGGACCAGATCCATGTAGAAAAGAGTCAAGCAGTGCTGAGGCTTTGCCCTGTTTGGATGAACAGGGAGATCTGACAGAATCGGTGCATGGGGCAGGATATTTGCAGGCCAGCGGGCCCCTCTAGTAACTGGTCAGACAGCCTCATAATCCTTGTACTTGTCAATGCAACTCATAGTGCTACCCAACAACATGCAACGGCCTAGACCCTAAGCTGGGGTAACTCGGCCTTGTGCCTTCCACTTCTGGCTCCATCCAAAAGGCCAAATAAGGCAGCATCTTCAGAAAGGCCTGCGGGGGAAGGATTTTTGTCCCTGAACAGCCTTGTTCTCTCTTCCTGCAAACAGAATGTGAATGTGAGCTGTTACCAAATCCAGTGCCCAGCCCTGCCGTGTGTAAAGCCTGTCACTGACCCTCAGCAGTGTTGCCCTCGCTGTACAGGTAAGTGGATTTCTGGAGCTGTTTCTTTGTTCCCCATTTCTGTTTCTCTGGGCGCTCGGTTTCTGTAGATGACTCTGCTTTTGGACAGTCAGGACGTGAGGAAAACAGGAACCATAACACTGCTGTGCACTTAGAACATTGTTCTTAGCTTGAAATATTGATATTAGGAGAGGGTCCAAAAGCCCAGTTGGGAATGGGGCCCCCATGTGCCAGGCTCTGTACAAACCCAGAGGAGACAATGCCCACTACAGCCAGATCACCGGCTGCTGTCAGCATAGGGCATTGATGGAGCTGTGCCAATTTCACCAAACTGGCCCCCCAGCGATGTTAAAACACTTGGTGAAAGCGGACAAAAATGATTGTTCCCATTTCACAGCAGCACCCGGTGGCCCTGAGACTTGCTCAGTGCCTCACAGTGAGGCAGGGCTGGAAATAGCTCCTGGATCACATGATTTTTTTGGGGGAAGGCAGTGGGCACATGCCCACCCAAGCGAGGCTTAACTGGGTGCCCAGACCCAGGTGCCAGTCTCCCGCATTAACTCTCCAATGAAGACACACCCTTCACCTCTCTGTTCCAGCGTCTCCCTCTGCAAAGTGGAGCCCATCTCCCGGGGGCTCTGGGATTACTGTGTGTAACGAGCTTTTATGGCCTCAGAGGAACGTTGCTGTAGATGTGCAAACTATTATTATTCCACCTCACTATTTGAAACAGGCACACCATTGTGTGAAAGGATGGGAAAACGTGGGCATCTGAGTGAAACCCTTCAAACCCTTTTGGTTTTTGTGACCCCGCCCCTGAAACATATAGTGCTGCATAGTGGCTTAGGCAATGTGCTTACATAGGGATGGCTATGGGGTGTTAAGAATCCTCCCTTACGCCCGTGTGCAGGCTACCTGGGGCAGGTAGGCCACACCTGGTGCATTGGTAAGGGTAGGGGGCAGAATCCAAGCTCCCTTCATTCTTTGCCCCTTCCCTACATTGTGGGGAAGAATGTGCTGCTGAGGCAGGGAAGAAGCTTCTCACTACGCTCTGAAGCCAAGGGGAGAAATGTGGTGTCCTTCTCCGCATGTCCTTCCCTTTTCCTACAGTGTGTCTTTGGCAACCTAACTCTAATTTTAAGATTAACAATAATCTCGCGGAGAGGCAGAGCAAACTGTCTTTATGGGCTCCCTTCCAGCCGGAGATGGTCCGGGCCAGGCTGGATCTGGGGCTGGCGGAGCTGATAAAAGTGTTCTGTGTTTACATCTCCCCGGGAAGATGGTCCCAGCTTCCCATTATTCAGAGCAGTGTCAGTGGAGTGGGATCTGTTTAGCGTCAGGGTTTCAGGTCCTGCCTGCCGGGCCCGGGAAGCGATGAGACTCAGCGGAGCTGTTGCTGTTCCTCCTCTCCCCCTGTAGAGCCGCACACGCCGTCTGGTCTCCGGGCGCCTGTGAAGTCTTGCCAGTACAATGGGACAACCTACCAACCAGGGGAGATGTTTACCACGAGCGACCTCTTTCCTTCTCGGCAGCCAAATCAGTGTGTACAGTGCAGCTGCTCCGTAAGCTATTTTTAAATCAAAAGGAGTCACAATGCTTTATCTGTCAGGTGGGCATGGGGTTGAAGAGGGAGGACGTGGTCAGGAAGTGCCAATCTGTGTGTTTTAATCTTCGTGTCACTACAGCAGCATCATGATAATCTGTGCAGCTATTCCACTTCAGCTCTGTAAGGGATGCTCCCGCCGGGCACGGCTGTCGTGGCAATGTTATTCCTCAGGAGCTGATTCTGGTAGCCTTCCCCATGTTGAATAGTACTTTGCTCTATGAGTAGTCCCATTGGCTCCCGTAGAACTATTCAGTTGTGTCAGGTAGTGAATCAGAGTCTGTCCCCGCCATAGAATTCTGCTCTTACGTTGGTGTAAAGTGGAAGATCTTCCATTGCAGTCAGTGGAGTCACAATGGAGTAAAACTTGCATAAGTGAGAGGAGATTTGGATCCTTCCCCGTTACATGAGAACAAACAGACTTGATGAGAGACCGGAGTTCTCTGGCTGACCGATACCAGGGTTGGATTCTGATCTCTTACACTGGTGTCAGTACAAGGTAAACCCACTGACTTCAGTTGCATCTCTCTGGTTTACGACACTGTACTGAGTCAAGTTCAAGGTCTCAGTCCTTTTCTTCAAGGCACTCGCTCAATGGCCTTGGGCCCCTGTCACAGGGCTGGTACACCCCATCATCCTTTGAGGAGAGTGGTGGAGCCATTGTAACCCCGCAGCTGAGTATGAATGACTGCCTTTGGCTTCTGAGCAATACAATCTAACAGTCGGGGTCCATAGGGTGCCCTCCCTCGCAGGGCTGTATGACCTAGTGGCCAGGGTCAATATGTCCGCCCTCCTCATCAGGGCTATGTGGCCCAATGGTCAGAGTCCATAAGGCTGTGCCTTCTCATAGAGCTGTGTGGCCTAATGACCAGAGTCAATATGGCTGCCCCCCATCAGGGCTATGTGGCCTAGTGGTTAGAGTCAATAGGGCTACCCTTGACCAGCAGGGCAGCATGGCCTGGTGGCAGGAGTGGCTGGAGAGATAGGCCTCTACCTTTGGGTGGGTGGCAGCCAGGGTAGGGGGATCTGGACCCTCCCTACTCCACTGGGTCCCAACCCAGGGCCCTGGCGGTGGCGGGGTTGCCTGCCACCTGCTCAGCAGTGATCCTACTGAAACATGCTGAGCCAAGCCCTGGTTCTATGACTGTTTCCCCGTTAAGTTCCCCTAGGTTATTTCCTACCCATTCCTCCATGGCTAGTTTTCTTGGGAGTCCCACGGCCTCTCCTCCCTTTGCAGCGTTGGGTGCCTAAGGGTCATTGGTCATTGCTGGCTGGCTGGCCGGCCGGCATCCACGAATTGGAGTGTTGGCGGTCCCTCTACAGGATCATACAGCGCACCTCCGTTCCCTTCGCTAGTCAGCCCCAACGGAGATGAACTGCTCCCTTTAATATCTAGATTCCAGTTGGAGCATGCCCAGCAGAGACAAGAGAGCATGACTTCTTGGCACACAGAGTGTGGCTAACCACTGCTGTACCAGTGTGAGTCTGATATCCTGGGTTGTGACGGGGTGTATCTAAAAGAGCCTAAAGCTCTGGGATGAAGACCCTGGTTGACAACTTCACTCTGTCTCGATAGAATTTAAAGCTCATCTGTTCAGAACTTTCTCAGGCGTTGGTCTGGGACTGTGATATGAACTCCCACAGGATCTAAGAGTGATTGCAAACATCCCCACCTTCAGCTCCCAGTGCGAGATGCACTTCTTCCACTTGCCTTCTCCCACATAAACTCAGAGCAGCATGGACATTGCAGATAATGCCCCCATAGCGCCCCCAAACAAAACACTGCACTTCACATACAGTGGGGAGGGATTGAAAGAGAGAGAGAACGAGTCACACGTGACACAAGTTGGTCACATCACTTCATGCATGACTAGAAGGTGCTTAGACACGACAGAGATCAGGAGGGATAGACATCTAGGTAGAACAGAATAGAAATAGAATAGTAACCAAGATCATAATCTGCCCACTGAGCGTGAAGAGGTGCAGGCTGTATTAGGACCAGATTTTAGACACTCTGCTTATGCTTAGTATTTTCCTTCCACCAACAGTCACCATTGATTTCAATGGGTCTACTTGTGAAGTAAGGTGCCATTCAGAATGAGTAAAGATGGCAGGTCTTGGATGATAGGACTTTTCACATGAGAAGATGAAGGGGCCTCCAAAAACTTCTGACCACACCCTGACTAAAGAATAGCTTCCTAAAATATACAAAAGATCCACCCTGCTGCCAGTGCAAGGTTGCTCCTTACTGTCCGTTTTCTAGTGCCTTGTCTATCTAATTGTAAACATCCAGCGTTAGGACCAGCAGAGAGGATGGCTTGGAATCACCCACTGGAGTTCACCCCAGAGACCTTGCTGGGGTAGAAGCATTCCTTTGGAGATGGAAGCACTTGGAAGAGGAGGCTTGGCCGTGCGTCAACATCTTCATAACACGACTCCTGTGTGCTTAAAGTCCACTAAAGCCGTTATATTACCACACCAGATTTCAGCCAAAGCAAGTTACTGAAGCCCAGAGCAGCACTGCATACCTTAGTAAGTTACATTGCTACCCAGGGCTTGCCTTACAGCCATGAGCTTGAGACCATTTGTGGCAGAAAACCATGCAAGGGGCTGTATCTTCTGCTTTCAAGACAGATTCTGTAGAGAACTACTGTGTTTCTCCTCAGCTGGTGACACCAGTGTTGTGGGTATTATGACCCTCTGTCATTATGAGGCATTGGCTGTGAACAGACTCCTGTCATCAGAGGTAGGCTTAGCTACTTTATGTGATCTCTGTTTAGCTGCTGAAAAGCAAATCATTGGTAGTGGGTCATCTTGTCTTTCAGTTTGAAAACATTACCAGTAGGCATTTGATGACTATTTTTCTTCCCAGAAAGTCTGGGAGCAGACTTAGACAGGGACCTGGCTTGACTCTGGTAGCCTTCACAGTGTCTTACCCTGTCTTTGCAACAAATAGTGTTAATGGCCTGTTGAAAATCGTGTCCCAGCTCCTGTTTGCTTTTCAAACTCTTTATTATACTGGCGAGCGCACAGTTTGTCCATTGTAAAGCTCAAAGATGAATGTCTAATGCCTGATGATTCCATGGCTCAAGATGCCAGTAAGCTGAGTGTCTGAGGACAGATTGAGTGGCTTCTTCTCATCTTTCCCTTTTCTCCAGGAGTAGAAAGTAAAACTGCAACGCAACAACCACTCTAAACTTGGAAGCCGTATGGTAACATTCCAAGCCTCAATAACCTCTCTCTGCATGTCCCAAAGCCATAAAAAGGAGAGTTCTGTACAGAGATTGCTTTCATTCCATTTATTAAATAAAGATATTAAAGGGGTCCAGATGGCTTGTGGGGTTTAATAGGGTGTGGAGCCTTTCATCTCCAGATCAAGTTCAGCATGACAGCGTCCAGAAGTCATTACTACCTGAAGGTTCTCGGGAAGACTACGTGGAATGAGTTATTGGTCTCAGACCAATTCCGAATGGATGGGTCTCCTCATCACAATGGACAGTAGCTCCCTTGTTGGAAGTCTCTGTGGAGAAGCCAAGGATTGAGTGAGCCGTGGACAGTGGGGATGGTAAATTAGTGCTAGTACTGTCTGGGTATTGCTGCTCTATAGCTAAATAGAAGGGGCTTAGTCTTCAACATTGATCGACTGCAGTGAAGTCACACAAAAATTCATTTGAAAAAATATGAAGTCTTGATTTGTTGTCATCTTGCACCATGTGCAGTCATTTACCCCTGCGCCAACAGCACCAGGTTCTTGGTCCTCACTAAGGCCCCTTACACTTAAACTGACTTACTGAATATGAATAAGGATGGCCAAATCTGGCACATAGAGATAGATAGACACGAGACATACAAATTATATAACTGATGGGGCTGGTCCATCTCATAATTTACACCAATTTTATACCAGCATAACTCCTAATTGATGCCCTTGCTGATGAGAGGAGAACCAGACACAAAAGTTGTATAGATTTGTATGTGTGAAATGTATACAGATCGAGAGGGATGTGTCCATCAACAATTATGTATCACTGCAGCGTTTGGTTTTACTGTCTCATCTGCTTTATGTGACACCACTGATCAAGAACTCCCAGCTTTGTACGCACTTTCTGGATGCGTTGGATTGCTTTTCTCTGGTTCTCTGTTTATTCAATGGGATAATGTCTTGGACACTAGGGGGAAAATAAAATGATCACAATGAAGCCAGGCACTGGTGGAATTGTGATTGGTCGTGTCTAATATTTCCAGTTGCTGAAACAGCTGCACAAACAGCTGGTCTAACTAACCTCTTTGAAAACTGCACCACGTGCATGGCCTTTGGCATAAATTCTTTTATTTATGGCATTTGCTCTCTTCCACTTGGCCCATACATACGCAGCTCTAAGCAGCGACCTGACATTCTCAAGGGTAAATAAGGAAACAGTCATCTGTGACCTAAAAACAAGTAAGGGCCAAATGCCAGCAGCACTGAAGTCAGTGGAGATAGTCTGGATTTACACCCCTGACTCAAGAGCAGCATTTGACTCAAGCCTGTCTCAGGATATTGGAGAGATAAGGTGTGGGAGGTAATATCTTTTATGGGACCAACTTCTGTTGGTGAGAGTGACTAGCTTTCGAGCCACACAGAGCTCTTCTTAGGTCTGGGAAAGGTACCCAGAGTGTCACAGCTGAATGCAAAGTGGAACAGATTGTTTAGCATAGTAGTTGCTATATATTCTAAGGGACCATTAAGATAGCGTGGCCTGTTAACATCTCTGCAGTCCTAAAACAAAAAGAAGGGTGTAGTGGTTGCAGATTGTTGTAATAAGCCCTAAATCCAGTGTCTCTGTTACATTCATAACTCTGCTAGACATGACAGATCAGAGACTGAACAGAGACACTGGGTTTAGGCTAATTACAACATTCTGTACCTGCTAGCACACTCTAGACACTGAGGCCATGTCTACACTAGCAAACTTACAGCGGCACAGCTGTACCAATACCTCTGTAAGATCACTCGTGTAGCCACATTATGCTGCTGGGAGAGAGCTCACCCACTGATATAATAAAACCACTTCCACGAGTGGCGGTAGCTATGTTGGTGAGAGAGCGTCTCCCACTTGCATAACGCTGTGCACACGAGCACTTATGCCGGTGAAATTATGTCACTCTGGGGTGTATTTTTTCACTGCCTGGAGGAGCTACAAAAGTTTTGCTGACATAAGTGCTAATGTAGACATGGCCTAAAAGCCATGGACTGAACAGAGATGCTGGGTTTATGACTGATTACCACAATTGAACTCTAACTGGCTTTTTCACATCCCCAAGCGAGGTGGTTCTCCTGATGTATGTCTGTAGGGTAGATGAAACCTGTGACTCAAAAACTTGTCTTTCCCACCAACAGAAGTTGGCCCAGTAAAAGATATTACCTCACTCACCTTCTCTTTATTGAGGCCCGCTCTACACTCCAGAGTTAGATTAATGTTAGGCAGTTTATGTAGACCTAACTCTGGAAGCGTCTACACCAGGGGTCGACGCACTGTCAGTGTGTTGACTGTTCTGGCTGGGGCTGACAGTCAGAACTGGGTAGAGGGGCTCCAGCTGTCAGCCCTGGGTGGTGGGACTCTGGCTGTCAATGCCCGACACTGCTCCACACTGACATCTGGGGCATGCACTCCTGGTGAGGTCACGCACCGCTGACAAAAGACGCTAGTGTGGACACGCAAAACCAGTTTAATGACTGCAGGGGCCGTATATAGATGTAACAAAGTCAACTTAGTTTTGTAGTGCAGTCATGCCCTGAATGGTTCAGTTCAGATCCATTGATCCACAAGACCTGCTTCCTTCTTATCGCCATTCCCCTACACACAACACCCTTGTCTTTTCTCACCTGGCAGTGAAAGAAGCTGTAAAAGGATCTAGAGACATGGACAGTTAGTATAACTGTCCTCTCTTGGGATTCTATAGATGCAATGAAAAATATCCCTGACCCAATGCAAGGGGGAGAGGTCCCTGATATTTATAGGGCCTGGATGGTGTAAGAGCCTTATACCATCTCTCTCTGATTTCTAACTTGCATTCTGAATAATGGGCCAAATTCAGCCATGGGGCAAATGGATGAAACTCCACTGTCTGCAGTGGAATTGTGCTTGCTTACACCAAGGCTGAAGTTAGCCCACTATTCAGATTTATCCACAGAGAACTGATCTTTTCTAGGCCACCTCCCTACCAATAATAAATATTTGTGAGTCTAAACCACAAAATCCGTCTCTGGATCCAGATTGCAGATTGTTGGAACCACTTGGTTCTGATGATTTGGATTGACCCAATATAGAGATAGAGAAGAACTGTGAAATTTGGATCCAGATCTGGGCTCAGATTCCAAACTCCATTTCCCGTCTGGCTTCCCCACAAATCTGGGGGTGAATGGATATGAAATGAGAATGTGACTGGCTATGATGCTGGTTAAACATGACTGTTGTTAGCAGCAGTCTAGCCCGGTTTCCCTAGTCAACTGGGCAGAGACATTTTCCTCTGAGAATCATGCTAATCAAAACTGGCTATAATCGATTCCCTTCTTAATCCAGAATGCAGTTTTCGTAGCATAGTTCTCAAACCTAAGATCTGACCACACTGATCAGAAATATTCAAGGACACTGCTAGTGAAATCTGTTTATACAGTCGCATGGTGGCAATTGTTGTTTGTGGAACTGTTCACACACTGTAGAAGCTCAACACTGTCCCTGTCCCCAAGAGTTTACCATCAGTGGGGGCAGGGACCTACCGCGCATGCTCATTTGAGCATGTGATGTCTGCAATACAGTGCAACACTACTTGATTCTGGTCCTGTCTGATGGCTGGGGACTGGTCATGACTTATTTCCCTAGTGGACAAAGACTGCAGAGCCTGATCCTTAGATGGTGTCGATCAGTAAAGCTCCATTGAAATCAATAGTGTGCTATCAGTTTACACCAGCTGAGGATCTGGCCCAAGGACACTTAGGGACAAAGCTGGGGAAGGGCGATCCAATATGACACTGATACCTAACTCTTCTGTTACACTTTTAACCACTAAGTCTCAAAATGATTTACAAAGGAGGTCAGTACCATTAGCCCCATTTTACAGATGAGGAAACTGAGGCACAGAGCGGAAAGCAACTTGCCCAAGGTCACCCAGCAGGAGAGTGGCAGAGGGGGGAATAGAAGGCTGGTCTTCTGAGTCCCAGTCCACTAGGCCACACAGATTGAAGCTGGAATGGAGTAATTGCAAATTACACAACAGCTGCCATTATTGCTATAGCAACCGAAGAAGCCTATCAATCTAGCTATTTTTAAGAACTTCCCACTGAAATCAAATAGCTTAAAAATCAGGGCACAATTTGGCCCCTGGCTCTTAAACACTAAGGACCACTGTACTTGTCAGGACATTGTTAATGCCTATGATGGATCAGGTTGTTTTTTGTGCTTCCTAGGAAGGCCAGATTTATTGCGGCTTGGTGACCTGCCCTGATCTGTTGTGCTCCTCTCCCGTAACGGTGCCAGACTCCTGCTGCCAAGTCTGCCAAGGTAATATGGGAACCAGTCCCTGCTGCTAAGTGAGGTCTGTTGTCAGGTCAGTGGATGGGAATTGCAGCCCTGGCCGTTAGCCAGAAGGCAGAATGTCGCACTTATTAAATATGACTTTGAAAATCCATGCTGTAAGTTGCACAGAACTCTGCCTCTGCATCACCAGCAATGGCAAGAGAGTCTGACACATACAAAGCCTCTTGGGCCAAATTCTAATCTGTTCCAGCAGTGCCCCTCCATTGTGTACTTGCATGGAGTGTAAGTAGGATCAGTGTCATGGCCTGAGTTGTACTCCTTGTTTAACTGGCGCTGTTATATTATGTAAGTGACATGAAATCCTCACGGAAGTTCATTTGTCAGGTTCGGGAGAGGCTGCTTTGCTGGTGGAAGTACGACAGGCTATGACTATTATTGTCATTGCTCGGATAAACTGGCGAACATGCTGCAGTAGCATAGGCATTCTCGGGGCGAAAGACACCCTGAGGTAATTAAGAACCTCAATGGCATTTTATGCTTAATTCTCCTCTCACTTGATTCTCCCTGCTGTAGCTCTAGTGACTTTACTGTCATTCATCTAAATTTACACCAGGGTGAGTGGGAAGACAATCAAGCCCTGTATTTAGATGTAAAATTCAGAGCAGGGAGTCAGGCCAGCAGTTTCACATCACGCTGTTGCCTTCTCCTAAAATGATAAACAGTTACAGGCCCAAATGTTGCTCTGCTACACCAGGGTAAATCTGGAGTAAGGCCCCAGAAGTCAGTGGAGTTGCTCCATATTTAGAGCAGTCTGTCTGAGAGCTGAAATTGGCAGACGTGTTGCCAGCAGCCACCAGAAATGGTGTGAGACAAGTGGGGTTTTAGAAGAGAGTGCCACCGTCCTCTTTACATTTGTAATTATCTGCCCCCCAAACTTTTAAGGTGCCAGTAGTGTGCCCAGTGTATCGTGTCTTGGAGACAAGCACTGTAGGTGCTTCAGCTAGGCTGTGTAGCATTAGCCCTGGGGGTCTCTATAGTGACTCAGATACACGGCTAAGGGAAAGGTTTCTGATCGATAGGGTTGGCAGGGAGAAGGTTGTAAATACCCTCGGTGTTCAAAGTGAGCAATAATGGCTCCTGTTTGGGTCTCTGGGGCAGTCCAGTTGAGTGAGGATCAGGGCTTTTCAGGCCTAATGCCCGGGGAGCCCTCTCCCATCCAGTCTCTATTCAAGCAAATAAGCGTGGTAGGTTTCCAAGCCAGGCTCTGTTAATGTCTCTCACTGGGACCCCTTTGCACTGCCTCCCTGCCCATCTGCTGCTGCTCCCTTATAAGTCCCACCCAGACCTGTACCCAGCTGTGATGTCCAGCAGTCACAACCTACCCCATATGTGGCTCTGTCCACAGTTCCTGCGGTCTCTCTCCAGCTCCCTGCTGCCATGCAGCTCCCACCCCCAGCCAGCCTGGCCACTTCCTGCTTCAGGACCTTTCCCCGGCCAAGGGAAAGGCAAGTGCTGTGGAGAGCGGGCTAACGGGAACGTCGCCCCTTCTTAGCCAGGAGGAAGAGGATGTACAGTGGGGAGCAGGCTGCAGTCCCCTGCTTTGCAGATCCATCCCCCGTGCTTTCCTGCACTCCAGTGCGGTTCAGACTAAGGTGACCATATTTGCAGAATCGAAAACATCTGGGATGCTTTAGGGGCAACATTTTCTAAGGTGGCGGAATGCTCGTGCCAGGGACAAAAGTTGAAATAAATCCCTGCTGGGGTCTCTGGCCATGTCTATACAGCAGAGGAGAACTCGCGGGGTGCAGGCTCAGGGGCTGTTTTATTGCTGTGTAGGCTTCCAGGCTGGGGCTGATGCCTGGGCGCTAGGACCCTGCATGGTGGGAGCGTCCCAGACCTCAGGCTGCGGCCTGAGCCCTGAAGTCTACACAGCAATGAAATAGCCCTGCCGCCCAAGCCCCGCAGCCCGCGTCAGCAGGCCCGGGCCAACGGCAGGTTTTTCTTTGCTGCATAGACATACCCTCGATTGCTAGCTTCTGACTGATCTGCAGCACGGGTTTACTTCTCAGGAAGGAGGCTATTTTCATTAATTAGGGCCCGAGGCGCGAAAGAGCTCGGCACTCAATATGCCCCCAGCATGCTGAGCACGTCTCAGTATCTGGCCCACTCTGTTCTGAATGAGTTTCTTATGAAACACAGGACCGGGGGCGGGGGAGGGGCATTAACATTCACCTCAGGCAAGCCTCCTTAAAACTCTCCTTTACCACGAGGCCTCTAAAAACCTTGACACAGCTTGGCTGCTGGTGTGCTGCGACTGAACCTGCCACGCCGACCATATTGTCGCCTGGCTTTCCCCCATCTCCATCTGTTGTCCCTTGTTTTATACTTAGCTTGCCAGCTCTTTGGGGGCAGGGACTTCCTTTGCTGTGTGTTTGTACAGCACCTAGCACGGGGTGGGGTTGGAGTCCTGATCCGTGACTGGGGGCTCTGAGGACCTACGATAATCCAAATAATAATAATAATAATTTGATAATGTCTAATAGTAGATAATAATAATTATAAATAATCCAAATAATAAGAATCATCTGATAATGTCTAATAGTAGATAACGACCATGCTGTTCTTTTGCTCAGGGTGTTGGTCCTTGGTCAGCGTTTCATGAGACGCTAATTCGACTCCTTTTCTTTTCTTTTCTTTTCTTTTCTTTTCTTTTCTTTTCTTTTCTTTTCTTTTCTTTTCCTTCAAATCCTGTATATCAGGTTGTCCACTCATTCCACTGAACTGTTTTGTTCTTGGTAAACCACCAGCTAAGTTTGCTCTCTATAGCAATAGGTTTGGAACTGACTTTTATAGCTATAAAGAAAAAAACAGCAACAAAAGTTTGGGCACATGAAATGAAAGAACCAGGACCCTTCAGGAGTTCCTGGGATGTGGTGATACAAGGACTGTCCCCATAAAACCAGGAGATATGGAGACCTTAGTGGAAACTAATATATCAGCCCATTGATGCTCACATTGTAGCTGTACCCCCGGCCTCCTTTAGTGACTAGAGTGTGGTTCTCTTTTTGGGAGCCTCCTACACCAGAAGCCAGGTACTTGTTGAGAGTAATTCTCAGCTTAACCTTCTCCGTTTCCATGTTGTGTTTTACAGATGGTTCCTATGAGAAGTCAATGGAAGAGGAGCCCCTGCAGTTAAACAGAGGTGTTGTACGTGATGTTTACATTGTAACAATCCAAGTGTCCCTTCTGAAATAAACCACGTCGCCAATCCATGGAAATCCATGTTTCTGCAACACTTGCCCTCTCAGCTGTTCTTCTACCAAAACCCAGACCAAACCCCCAGCAATAACAACCACAAAATTCACCCCAGGCAGAGACTTTATCCCAAAAAGGGGGACGTGTCAGAGACTCCATGAAATCCGCTAGAAATGCCATTATGCTATTCATTTTACGTGGAAGTTGCTCAGATACTGGGCAGATGGGCGGCAGATGGTCTGGAAACCCTTTCTGATTACAAAGGAGCATAGAGATGGTGGCCCAGTTTTAGCTCTGCTCACCTCGCTAGACCAATGGTCCATCTTGCTCAGTATCCTGTCTTCTGACTGTGGCCAGTGCCAAATGCTTTAGAGGGAATGAACAGAACAGGGCAATTATCGAGTGATCCATCCTCTGTTGTCCACTCCCAACTTCTGGCTGTCAAAGGTTTAGGGACACCCAGAGCATGGGGCTGTGTCCCTGGCCACCTTGGCTAATAGCTGTTGATGGACTCCGGGAACTTATTAAATTCTTTTTTTAACCCAATTATAGTTTGAATGTAAAGTGGGAGCAGAGAGGTGTCAGTTGTTGCACACTTGGTTACTGGTAAGGCTGGGAATAGAAGCCAGGTCTCCTGAATCCCAGTTTGGTACCTTCACCACTTTACTGCTGATGTAAAAAGGAAAAGTGCTGCTGGCCACTGGCAGAGTCACCCTAGTGCTGAGCAGGTTTAAAAGATATGGTGGTTTAATTGCTAGAGGCAGTCGGAGCCTTGTCTACATTAGTGCCTCTCATTGGTGTTGCCCCTGTTGGAGTGGTGCCAGGGTTAGCTGCAGAAAACAGCCAGGGGCAAACACAGTCTAGTTCCCGTGCAGTGGTAGCAATTGCTTTTGCTCAGAATACTGGTTTCTCCCCTTTCCCTTATATAAATGTAGCCCATTCCGCCCAGAGCACCTCAGCAACATGGCAGGCAGAACCTGAGCTGGATGGGAGCATGTTTTCCTACTGCCTTGCTGGCTAGTCTTTGTATCCACACTACTAGGGAGGAAAAAGTGAGCTCCTGGCTCCTTTAGGTTGATTCATGACAACGTTTAGAGTTGGATGACCAGTGCCAGGTTTGCGGGATTAAGTCACTTACAGCTTCTTGTCCTTACTCTTTCCAAAGCCCCGTGGACAAAATGCCAGCACCACACCTCTCCAATCTATAAAACTCCAGAAATAGCCACAAGGAGATCTTTTGTGCTATGTGTCTTGTCCCATTTTTCTCTGGAATCCCAAAGCCAGGAGCAAGGTATTCCCATGCAGTGCCGGATTCCCAGTCTTGAGAGAACATTGACTTTTCTGCTGGCCTACAGCCTATATTGACCTCGGGCTGGGTGTGTGGGGGTCCCGGGGTAAACACAGAATATGAGCCCTTGTCTAGGTTCAGAAGCCAAGAGTAGCTTTGCTAATGTCAGAAGTGGTATTTGACTTGACGTGTGTCCTGTGGGAGTGGGATTGAGAGGCAGGAATCGAGGAAGGGTAGCAAATTTCAACTCTATCATTATTGAGAGTGTTACGGTAGCACGGAGAGGCCCCACCGAAGATCGGGGCCTGATTGTACTGGGCACTGCACATACATAGTAAGAGAGAGTCCCTGCGCCAGAGAGCCTGCAATTAAAACAGACAAGACAGAAGGGGAAACAGGGAAGTGAAATGATTTGCCCAAGGCCTCCCAGTGGCAGAGCCAGGAATCGCACCCAGGTCCCCTGATCTCAATCCACTAGACCATGCTGCCTCTTTAGATGCTAAGCATTTCTCCCTCTCAGCAAATGTGTACGTGACTTTGAGCTAGCATTTCCCATAAAGCACCGCAGACAGAGCGGCCGAACTGCCTAGTACTCAGTAGTATCCTTGTTTCCGGCCTTTCACAGAGACACTCTCATGACCAGTGCTCGGGGGATCTGGTGAGCAAGAGACTACTTGGCGGGACTGCTTCCACTGTGGTCAGTTCCTCGCTGGAGTTCATTCCCAGGGGCTTCAAGCCAAAAGGAGGCGGAGGTGGCACCACCGTCAAATTCATCTTGAAAGAAAAGCACAAGAAAGGTGAGGAGCTGTTTGTTCCTGGGGGCGAGGTTTCTCCGTGTTCCCTGGGAAGAGGGCATGTGATTTCAGCTGACTTCCCGAGCGCAGCAGAATCAGTTAATTGGCAGCCATATAAATGGCAGATCAGGGGGTGGGGGGTGTCACGTCTGCCAGTGACAAGTCAGATTAAATGCCATGTCTGGGGTGGTGAGCCCATCACATCTCTCTAAGTAGTCAGTGCATTCCTGGTGGCCAGCTTGTGCCTCCCAGATGCATTTTCCATTCAGGGAACTACCTCTTCCCAGGAGAAAGGAGAGTTTGCGGGGAGAGTTGGCTTCTGTGGCCTCCTGGGATAGGGATCCTTGCAGTGGGGCAGAGCCGGTATGGGACACACGGTCCCTTCACAGGCTCCCTAGAAAACCTGCAGAAACATTTACACAGCCTGGGCTGGGGACTGTGGTAACTTTTCAGTGGAGCTGCCCCTCGTGTTAGTGGCAGAAGTGGGCTAGTTCCTGTCAGCACAGTCCTTCCTGGGGGTCTGCTCCAGGAGAATCTCTTGGAATACTAGAAAGTGGGGAGAGGGAGTGAGACAACCCTTGTAGCCTCCTGGAACCGTGTGGGAAAACTCGGGTAACTTGGTGGTGGTTTCCTCCTCCAGCTCCGTCCTGGGGATTTGTCTCTAGGAGGGGACATTCTGGCCCTTGGATGGGAGCCCGCCAAGCAAACATCAGAGTCCACAGCAACTTGTGTTGCAATTCAGTAGGTGGCGCTCTTCCCTCGGAGTCAGGCTGAACAGATGCACGTTATTAAGGAGCCCAGCGTTCTTTTTTCAGTTACAGTCCTGACAACTCATACTCATTAAAGATCTCAGTGCAATTTATGCAGGACTAGGGCTATTAGCCCTAGTGTCCTGGCCAAATTCCAGCTCTCGTAGCTACATTCCGCTGCTTAAATCCTCCTTATAGTTTCAATTGGCTAGGATTTTTATACTCACCTTCTGTCCTGAAGTATTCTGTAGTATTGCTGCTGCTGTGTTGTGCCCCAGAGGGGGCTGCATTGCAGTGGTGGGTGTTGCAATCCCTTTGACATCGTTTGCCTGTTAGTTTGGTAGTTTTGCAAAGTGCTCTGAGATCCATCGGGGTGAAAGGCACTGTACAGCGGTACAATATGATGATGATTATTTACTGTTACCCTTCTCTCTTTCTCTTCAGCTTGCATTTACAATGGGAAGACATACTCCCATGGAGAAGTGTGGCATCCCGTCTTCCGACTGTACGGAGTCCTACCATGCATCCTGTGTACTTGCACGGACGGGATCCAGGACTGCCAGAAGGTTACATGTCCCAAGGAATATCCTTGTGAATATCCTGAGAAAGCAGAAGGGAAATGTTGTAAAGTATGTCCAGGTACGTGGGAGAACAGAGAGACGATACTCCCCAGCATTCACTGCTCTTTCCTGGTGTTTTGCCTTCATTTATTGCTGGCTTCTCTTTCCTTTGGCTAGTTTTAATGCCCCAATCCTACGTATGCACTTGCTGAACTTCATACAAGAGTAATCATGTGACTTCAGTGGAATAAGCACATGTATGAAGGCTGTACTACGTACATTAACACATGGACTTTTGTGTCTCCTGATTGGAGTCTAGTCTTTTTGTGAAAGCTTTCTGGCTTGAGTCAAAGGGATTAGAGATAGAAAAATCCTATGAGGCCACCTGATCTGCCTCCCCCTTCCAATGAAGGACGGTTTCCTAAGTTATGTCTCTCTGTATTTCATTTAGCTTTAGAAGTTTAGGCAGTGGAACTTCTCCCTCTTCTTTAGGAGTCTGCTTGGAACCAAGGGGCAGGAATTGCTGAGTGAAGTTGTATGGGTTGTATTCTACAGGAAGTCAGATTAGATGATCACAATGGTCCCTTCTGACCTTGAAATCTATGAATCTCACTGCTAGGAGCTTTTCCCCAATGTATATTTATTGCAACTTATATACTTTGTCGTAACCTAAATGATTCTTCCTAGGCCTTTCCATTACTTGTAGGTTGTTATCACATCCCTCCCACGACATCACAGGTTAGCCACATCACATGATTTTGATATTGCTGTCTGTGAGGAGAGGTTGGGAAGTAGGGTTCCTGGGTTCTAGTCCCAGCTCTGCCACTGACTCATTTTGTTGTCTGGGGGCATGTCACATAATTATTCTGTGCCATAGGCGCTCCCCTTTGTAAAACCTCGCTGTGCCTCAGGAGTGGTTGAGAGGCTTGTTTACTTGTTGGGCAAAAGCTCTGAAAGGCTCAACAGGGGTGCAATTTGCTGTCACTATAATTAGTGCAGTACACATGATGGTGCTATGCCTCATCTATTGGGCCATCTTGGTCAGACATGCACTGACTTTAATGGGTTTTTTTCCTGATTTAGGGCTATGGTGGAGGAGGGCAGGCTGGGTACACCCGTTAGCATTGCGCTAAATCCAGACAGCTAGCTGAACGCTTATGTTACGGTCATTGCAAAACACCCCTCTGCTTTTCTCTCTCATGATTCTGATGTCATTTATATCCGTGTAAATCAGGAGAAACTCCACTGCAGTGGAGGGAGCTACACCAGTGCCGAACTGGTGTGAAAGCAGAATCCGACCTCATATTCTCTCTCCTAAAATAAACTCCTTGTGTTTATTTATAACCAAACTTTCTCTGGAGTAGTGTGAAGAGCTCACCAGCCAAAAGGGCGAGAGAACAAGGCTAAATTCAGTGGTGGGAGGGAGCTCCTCTGAGTTCCAGGAACCTCAACCAAATGCAACAAACCAGCTTCCAAATCTGAAAGCGAATTCTTAATTACTGCAGAAGCCAAAAATTGACGATGCACGTTCGCTTGGGAGTGTTAAAAATTGCCCAGGGTTGTAAATATCCCTCCAGCTACCACCCTCTCAGCTGACATGGCAGGCCAGATTCTGAGGTGACATGGTGAAGATAAAGGGGGCTGATTCTGATCTCACTTATACCTGGGGCCCGATCCTGGAGCTACACTGATACGTACCAGCCAAAGATTTAGCCCCTATTTTAATTTGGGGTCATCCCATTGATTTAATTGAAACTATTCCTGACTGGCTGGGGAAAATGAGATCACCAGCAGGTCCAGTGAGTCTGAACTGATGTAAATGATGCTAGCGAGTCAGAAGAGAAGGGTGCAGCCAGAAAAGCCCCTACCAGGCAGGTGGTGGGAGCTGCCAATTCAGAGTAGCTATTTCCAGGCTGGATTCTCCTCTCAGATACAACTATTTAGATCACGAGTCAATGCACTGAAGTCAATGGAGTTACCCATGTAAAGCCAGGGTAAGAAGCCCATGGGAGAATCAGGCCCACAGCTACTTTAATATACATCTTCTGACACTGTCCTCTCATTCACTGCACCGGACAGGAAGATTTGCCTTGTTTTCCTGGAGCCCATGCCCAGAAAGCATGAGTTGCCCCAGTAATAACACTGTACAGAGCACTTGTCTTCTAGAAGCTCAATGCCCCTCTCCATTCCCTCCACCGGGAGGGCCAGCACAGGATCTGCAGATGGGGACTGATCAATCCCACATGGTCAGCCAGTGTGTTACATTCACCTCCACATTAAGGGGCCAGAGCCTCACCTAGTGTAGACCAGCGTAGTTTTGCTGCCTTCAGTGGAGCTGTGCAGATCTACAGCAACTGTGGATCTGACCCAAAGACTAGTGAATCACCCCCCAAAGTCCAGAGCATTCAGATCCGGGGATTGGGTTTCAGCCCCACTTTATCCCCGCTGAAGTCCATGGGGACAGGTCTATGCAGCATTTTAGAGCAAGCCTCCCAGCTCGGGTTGTCAGACTTGGGCTAGTGCGCTAAAAATAGCAGTGTAGACAAGCTGTGTAGACTGCGCTTGGAAGTTGCAGCTCAGACTCTGAATTCTCCCCCTTCCCGGCCCCGGATATACCCTTAGAGACCCTCATGGGTAGAGAGAGGAAATCAAGATGAGATCCACTGACAGGATCTGAGATGAGAATTTTGCCTGGTTTTGTTTTAGGCAGTTTGTTTTACAGTTTGCTGTGATCTAACCCCTACCACTTTCTGTGCATAGCACAGAGGCTGTGAATCGGAAAAATGATGGTTTTTAACAATCCATATGGCAAAGAACAGAGAACTTAAAAAAAATCTACCTTCACCATTGCTAACGCTAGGATACGTCACTATCTCAGCATTCAATAGCAATCTGGTCATGGTCTCCATCCACTTACAGAAAACGAAATGGTCTCCTTTTAAAACTCATCCTAATATTCGATGCTCCTTGTTTTCAGATAGTGCCTTCAGACTCAATTATGCTACAGTCAGAGGTGTGACTGGAGCTTGGGTAGACATACCCATGCTAGCTTTGCTCTAGCTAGCATGGCTAAAATTAGCAGTGAAGACACAGGCACGGATCCTGGTATGGATTCAGAATGTGAGGACATGCTGAGGGTTCTGGATGGGCTTGGACAGTCACCTGTGGTGTTGCGTCTTCACTGCTGTTGGGATGCATGCTAACTAGATCAAAGCTAGCTCTGGTGTGTCTACCTGAGCTCTTATCACACCTCTGATTGCAGTGTGGACTTCCTCTGAGTTGTAAATAGAAAGGCCTGGTCTACATTCTTTGTGCCGCTCTTATTGGCTACATAGCTGCAGAACAACTAACGCTGACTTTGTTTGTGCCTAGATGCCAAAGTCAAACCCACTGATGAAATAAATACCCCCAGATGTGCCAAGAATCTCAACAGGGTATCGGTCTACATGTTTGTGCCACCCAGCTCCGAGAGCCTGAAGGAAAACCTGAGAAAGATTGCAATAGAGAAAGACTCTTCTGAAGAGGTGGAAATTTACAGCTGGAAACTGGTAAAAGGTGAATCTGGTGAATGAAACCAGCAAAGGATTTTTAAAGGTTATTTGAAGGGTCATTGGCCATACCTGTTTAATCTCCTCTCGAGCATTGGCAGGAGAATCATGTTTTTGGCTTCTTTCTGCAATGCTCCTACCTAGGTAACCTCAGTCTGCTGATTTGGAGACATCTCCAGGGTTAGCACTGGTTGTAGGTAGATGTGTCTAGTAGCTCTGTTGTAACACAGACCTGAGGCATAGTAGTTGAGTAAACCAGTCTGGATAAAATCTGACCCTCCTTCAGCCATTGCCCTTGGATTCACACCAAACCCGAGGTGAACTCTTTCTGACATTCAAAAGAGTTCCATTCATTCTTTTCCATTTTTGCCTGAGCTGTGTCCTCTCCATCTTCCATCCCAAACTGAAAGAGCAAAGGTTTCAATACTGCAGTAAAGCTCTTCTCATGACTTACTGACTCAACAGGAAGCAGCAAATACTGGAAATCAACATCCCACAATGTGTCCAGTTCTCCAACTCGATGGATCCAAACTTTTGAATACTGATCTGACCCCAAACTCTCAATTGTTGAGGTTGAAATATAGCTAATAAGCAGTAAAATTAAAGGAGACCTCAAATTAGACACTGTACATATAGTACAGTACCATGTGGTTTCCTCAGCTGGTGTAAGTCCGCATCACTCCACTGACTTCAAATGATCTACACCAATTTACAGTAGAAGGGGACTGGAAGTTCTTTCCCATCCTACGTCCTCAAAAACAATGAGGAGCCCGGTGGCATCTTAAAGACTAACAGATTAACATCCTATGTTCCTGTTTACACCAGCTGAGGATCTGGCCCACTGGACCCATTAGCCACTATCCACTGCCCATTGTAATTCAGATTCTTGATTTAGTAGATGATTGCTCTGTGGATCACCCATAAGAAACTGGAGTGGGCTAGAAGGCTCTGAATGCTTGAAAACGGAGAGTAGTAGTATATTAGAAGATCTCCATTTCAGTTGTTCCTTACGGTTCATATTAAGCTTATATTCTATCCATACCCATAAATGCCTTCTTTCTTTCACTGGCCAGGTTCTTCCTCAGGCGACCTCTATAATATATAATATAATGTGAAGGCTGTACCTATCTAGGTTTTAATAAGGACACCCATGACCAGGGTATCTGAGCTCCTTCACTGGAGTACTCATCCCTCCTAGGTCTGTCTCTGTCTCCAGCCATGGATGCTGAGATTCACAGGCACTGAAGGACTGTCACAGTCTGAGACATTGACTCAGGATATCGGGCCAAGTTCCTGAGTAGACACTGGCTGCTCATCGTTGGTTGGCAGGGGTCACTACCAAAACAGTGCTTGGTGTAGTCTTCCCACCTACCAAGGCCAAATGCTTAATGCCTCCAGGGAGTTTGCAGCCCTGCCAGCCAAGACAGGGAAAGCCCTCATCCAAGAGTCCAGCTCTGCTCTTTTGCTTGGCAGCATAGAGTGTTACTGCTGGGAGACTGTGTGAGCTCAGGCACGTATGGATTCCACCAGCACGCTGTATTTCACTCGAGTAACAGAAGAAGATTTGTGGGTGGAGGGAGGCTGGGAGCAGACCATTGGAGTTCATCCATCTCCTTATTGTGTGTGACCTATACTATTTCTCATCCCTAAGCGGTATTATCTATTCCTGCTTTGGGACAGTCTGTGTCTACACCTCACTTCAATTATAATAGGATAGAGACTGATTCTGGGCTTGTGGAAGTCAGTGCAAACTTTGCCATGATTTCAGAGGGCGCAAGAGGACACTCTTCATGTGTTTCATCTGGGGACCTCGAAGCACTTTGTAAATATAGAATCATAGAAATGTCGGGCTGGAAGGAAGCTCCAGAGGTCATCTTGTCCAGCCCCCAGCCCGTGCTGAGGCAGGATGAAGTACACCTAGACCTAACATCGTGTTAATTTAGTAAGCGTAGCCACACCCTTGTGAAACAGGCAAGTGCTGTTATTTCCAAAGGCATTATAAAGCACTGGCATTGGTTTTTAAATTCTGTTTCTATGCACTGGGTACTGGGGAGGGGCTTAGAGCTGGAGGCGGAGAGCAGACAGAAACGGGCTTTGAGGAGACTGTTGCAGGAGCAGGGGGATGGAACTTGTGTGGTATAAATGATCCATTCTTCCCTTAGTCCCCCCGCCTCCATTGCTGTCACTCCCCAGCTGGACCCCTGGGGAGCAGATAGATGAGCTGAGCCCCGTACTCATGTCACAGGGTGGAGCACACATACTAGTTGTTTCTGTCCCTGTCTCTTTATTCAAGCTGTTGATAAGATCTAGCCTTTTAGCAGATTTTTCTCTCTCTTCTCCCTTCGCCCCCCCATACGGAATTACTGGGTGAGGTTCTCTGGCCTTTATGCAGGCCAGATTAGCTGATCAAAATGGTACGTTTTGGCTTTAAAATCTATGGTTCTGTGAAAAGTAGCAATTCACACGGACACATGTACCTTGTTGGCCAGACCTGTGTCAGCTGCCATTGTCTCGCTCACATACGTGTATGCTGCTGCCAGGACTGTGTAACAGTCTGTAGACACATGCTTGGGGCTGTGTCAGTTCACACAGACACTCGCGGTTTTTGCACATGGCTAGGACCATTGCTGTCCTCAGAAGGACGGTGGAGGGCCCGGGGCCCATTAGGAAAGGTGCCTGAAGGAGAAAGGCAGCAGGACCAAGGATCCCCTCAGGCAGCTGTTCTCCTTAACAAGACAGGACATCTGTCTCTCTCCACCTATCTGCTAACCCTGCTGGATCCTCTTAGCCCCTCACACAGGAGACTGCTTCTCTGTGAAGCCCCTGTGGGGCCTATTGAAATGGATGCTCCAGTGTGATCCACAATCTACTTGAATCTTCTATAGCTAAGGCAGTTCAATGGTTTGTAGTCATCTAACTAAGGTACTTACATGCCTCCCCATCACCAGAGTATCTGAGCATCTTCAAACTCCCAACGTATTTCTCCTCACAGCACTCCTGTGAAGTAGGGCAGGGCTGTTATCCCCATTCTCCAGATAGGGAACTGAGGCCCAGAGTGGCTAGGTGGCTTGCCCAGGGTCATATGGGATGTTTGTGTCAGAAGAGGAATCAAACACGGGTGTCCCACAGCCCAGGCGAGCACCCTATTCACTGGACCATACTTCATCAAGTCATTAATTAAACCTCTAAGCACTCCGGTGAGGGAGGTATTATATCCATTTTATACAGAGAACACACTGAGGCTGCCCAAAGCCACAGATCGGCTCAGAGGCAGAGCCAGAAACAGAAATGGAGCCCAAGAGTCAGGACGAAAACCGGGTGACTTTTTATTTTGGCTAATAGTAAACTCACCGGAACATGCATTTCTCTGGGCGCTGAAACTATTTGGGAGTTTAGGTCAATTTTGGCAAGTAGCTTCGACTGAAAAAAACTGAAAACAAGAATTTTGGAAATGTCCGAAACGTTGACCTGAAATGACATTTTTAAAATGTTTCGTTCGACCGAAAGGAAATGTTTTCAGGTTTTTTGTTTCATTGAGAAGAACTGGAAAAAAAAAAACAACTACTCAATTTGGGTTTGAAATTAACCGATTTTTTTCTTCGATTTTTCAATTCGGCCACCAAACTGAAAAATCCAAAATGATTCACTCAGCTCTGGTCATGCCTTTGAGTCCTCTGCTTCAACCACTAGCCAACACTTCCGCTCACATCCCGAACTGGAGACACAGCGGCTGCCCTTGGCCAAAGAGAGGTTTAGTGAGAGGGCGAGGAAGGATGTTCCAGGCATACCTGGCACATTTGTCAGCACTTCACTACTTTATCTGAACGTTATAATACCTAATCCATCTTAAAGGTCATTTCCATTGCTAAATACATATTCTGGTTTCCTTGAATTAAACAATTGACTCAAACGCCCCCGCTTGCATTCTGACTCTGGCACAAAAGAAGCATAAATCTATGTAGAAATATTTTTATATTTCTTATTCATGCTACATTTCTAAACTGGGGGATTAAAAAACCTGTTGGCTGCTGAATGCCTAGAAAATATGAAATATGAATCAGCCTCAGCCAGTTCCGTGGACAAAGGAAAGAGGGGTTCTGAAAGGAAGGGCCGGAGGTGTTTGTCAGGAGATCAATGAGCTAGAGTCCTGTTGTTATATTGTTATTGTCTGTGTTATGGTAGCAGTTAGCGGCCCCAGCTGAGATCGATTGCTAGGAGTTGTACAGCACAATGAGGCCTTGGCCTTGACTGGGGTCTCCAAGTGCTACTGTTATTAGTTATTCCTACTATTACAGAGAGATTTTGAAATCATGGTAACTCAATGCAAGGGTTTTTTTGTACCTTTCTCTGAAGTATTTGGTGTTGCGACTATTGGAGATAGGAGAATAGACTAGATAATGGGGTGCGATGCGTTACAGAGGGATCTCTCCAAACTGTGTGACCGGGCAACAAAGTGGCAGATGAAATTTAATGCTGATACGTGCAAAGTTAGGCACATTGGAACAAATAATGCTAACTATATGTATACAGCAATGGGTACTAACCCAGCTATTACCACCCCAGAAAGAGATCTTGGAGTAACCATAGATAGTTCCCTAAAAACTTCTGCTCAGTGCACAGCAGCAGTCAAAAAGGCTAACAGAACGTTAGCAGCTACTGGGGAAGGGATAGATGATAAGATGGAAAATATCATAATGCCACGATATAAATCCATAGTGCGTCCACATCTTGAATACTGTGTGAAGTTCTGGTCGCCCCATCTCAAAAAGGAGATAGTGGAACTGCAAAAGGTTCCGAGAAGGGCAAGAAAGATGATCAAGAGTATGGAATGGCTTCCATACGAGGAGAGACTAAAAAAATTAGGGGTGTTCAGCTTAGGTAAGAGATGACTAAGGAGGGGGATCTGATAGAGGTGTATAAAATCATGACTGGTATGGAAAAAGTGAATAGAGAAGGTTTATTTACTTTTTCCCACAATACAAAAACCAGGGACCACTTGAAAGTAATAGACTGCAGGTTTAATACAAACAAGAGAAAGTGCCTTTTCATACAACGCAAAACTAACCTGTGGAACTCATTGTCATGGGATGTTGTGAAAGCCAAAAGTATACCTGGGTTCAAAAAAAGAACTGGATAAGTTCATGGGAACAAGATGGTCAGGTGTGTAACCCCATGGTTGCAGTGCCCCTAAACCTCTGACTACCAGAAGCAGGAGTAGAAGACAGCAGTGGATCTCTCCATAATTGCTCTGTTCTGTACACTCCCCTTGAAGCATTGGTAAAGGCCACTGTTGGAGACAGAATACTGGGCAACATGGACCATGATCTGACTGTGTATGGCAGCTCTGGTGTTTTTATTAGATGGACCATAGGTCTGATCCAGTCTGGTGCTTTCACTCTTCCTATGTTTTTACTTTTCTAGTTAGCTAACTAAAGAGAAGGGTTGTGATTTTTTGTTGGTGGTGGTGGGGTTGTTCTGTTTTAAAATGGAACTAAGATATAACTGGCTGTAAAATGTTCATGCCAATCATCTCTGTCCCCAGGAATATTTCATTTGCTACAGATCAAGAAGATGAGGAAACAGGAATTCAACCAAGAAGCACAGAACTTTAGGCTGATCACCAGAACAAATGAAGGTACAAATAAAAAATCTTTACTTCTGTAATCTCCTGGCAATAGCAGATGAGGTTCTACCACTATGTGTTCTGGGCTCCTTAGTCATCCAGTAAAGATCCTTTTTACCTCACTGAGCAAATGGGGGGAAATGAAATACAGTGTGAGCAAACCAACTTGTCCATGTTTAACAAGGGGCACAGACTAAGTGTCTTTAAACATGTGCAGGATGCTTTGTTACCAGTCACATTTTCACTTTATAATATTTGAACGGCCAGCCAAGTTCCTTAAAGTGGACACACGATTACGCAACCCAAAGGTCCCATCTCTCCAAAGTCCGTAAAACTGTTTGATTTTTATATCTAATCCATCTGGCATGACTGGAAAAAGTGATGCAATGGCTTTGGAAAAAAAAAACCTCCCCGAAACATTGAAATCCTCCTTCGTGTTCCTGGAAGTGAGTAAATGTTGTAATAACCTGGCATCACCAGGCCACATGCTGACAGAGCGTGGTTGTGGAGGGCTTGAGTTGCACAGTCATTCGCCGCTTGGTCCATGCCAAGACTGATCATCCGATAGCTGGTCAGCAGCCTGTGTAACATGAAAGTGAGGTCTCAGCTCAGTGGCAGAGGATTGTAGAAGTATAGGGCTGGAAGGGATCCGAGACCAGATAGGAGTGGACGAAGCTTCCTAAAAGTGGGGGGTGCCACCGGCGCCTGAACCATGGCCCCGCCCCCCCAAGGCTCCACCCTCACATCCCCCCTTCCCCCCGAGAACCCATTCCTTGCTTGCTCTTCTCTGCTCCCCTGCTTCCCTGCCGCTCGCCCTTACGGCTGGTCAAAAGGAGTGGGGCCATGGCCCCTGGTTCCCCGCTGTTCCGGTGCCCCTGAGTCCAGCCCCTTGATTTGTGGCAGGACCTAGTGAACCTAGACAGTCCCTGGCAGCTGTAGGTCCAACTGTAGTGAGGCGCAGCTGGGACCCGCTCGCTTCTGCCCCTGCTGCCCTCACAAACCAGTCAGGGGCGCCTCACATTGACGCAATCGCCAGTGTATTTTACTTATATTTATTTCCCACCACCATCATCACCACCTTACTATCTCTATAGAGGATTTTACAGCCAGGCTTCACAAGCACCAGACCAGCACCCCCAGGCCCTCTCAGCCTCTGGCCTCTCCCTTTACCACCCCTCCCCTCCCTCCCAGCCTTTATAGCCCCAGGCTACTTAGGCTGGCAGGTGTTTCTAGTTACCAAGCAGGCAGGACTATTCAGCCAGCCCCAATCCATTCCCCTTCATGGGGGTTGGCGTGGCAGGGGGCTGATGAAGCACTTTGCACCTGGCACCCTGTCACACCAACCTGTTCTTAAAAGCTTCCAGTGATGGGGATTCCACCACCTCCCTTGGAAGCCTGTAACAGAGCTTATCTCCCCTTTGAATTAGAAAACTTTCCTAACTATCCGCATTTCCACCTCACAAATCCTGTTACAATTAGCACTGATGAGCACCTTTGCCAGCGAAGGAGACAGGGACTGAATGGACAATGCAGGCAGAAATTCCTGCTCCACCTGGAGTGGGTCCATCTAGGAGAGAGACAAAGTGTATATCCTGCCTTATCCAAAGCCCATTAAGGAAATGGAATGGCTCATTGACTTCAGAGGGCTTTGAAGCAGGATTGTGTTGGATTACTTGCCATCTGTTTTGGTGGATAACTAGAGGACTTAAGTCTCTGGGGCCATCAGTCCATGTTTTCCTCCTGATCATTTCATGCATCCAGGTAGAGTTCCTCTAGGCAGCACCGACTGACTCCATGAACTCCATTACAGAGCAGTGGTGCTGTCGGAAAAGCTCGTTTTAAACCTTTGACCTTTGCTCCTGTCCCTGATTTTCATTTGTTGTCTCCTGGGTGCATTTAAATGCAGGGTTATCTGGCCCCTCCCTCACCTGAGGAGACAGGGCCTTTTGTTGTTCTGGTGAGCTGTGCTAACAATCTCTGGATTTAAAGAGACTGGCACCTCTGTGAGTACTCACATTCTGGAGTCACACAGGGTGAACCATTGTTTAAAGTCACGCACGTTGGAAATTTCAAGAACAAAAATTAATTGGGCTGCAAAATGTCCAAGGCAGAAATGCCTAAAATAACTGTTTAACATTCCTTTTGTTCATCCTTATTTCGCCCACACAAGGATTAACACCATGTCATTGTGATCCTGTTTTCCCTGATGAAGCTTCCGATGACTGAAACACCCTGCTCCCTGCGATTTCACAAGTGTGCTGCTTCGAAAGGGGCCGTGGTGTGAAAAAATAGCAATGTTGTGAAATCATCAATTACAGTTACCGAGGTTTCTAGGAAAGCCTTGGCCAGCAATTGCCCAGTGACGGGAGACTAATTCAGCTAGAAAATATTCCTCCTGGATATGACAGTATTAGGGATACACAATCCTTCCTGGGATTAAAGGGGGTGAGGTCAGCTACTGGGAGAATAAGGAAGGTTTAGAAGTACTGTGAATATTGGAATCAAAAACTTACTAGCAATACAAAAGACAGCTTCCCCAGCATCTTCTGTGGCTGATTTTCAGATGGGTGTACAATGATTATTGTGATATTTCACAGTAAAATAAATCCGAAGCAATATACAACAGCACTTATTTATTACAGTGTGTGTCCTAGCCATCTGAAATATATATATGACCCCTTTATCATAGCCTCTGAGCACCTCATAATTTGTAATGTATTTATTCCCTTAGCACACTTGTGAGGTAGGGATGTTTTATTATCCCCATTTTACAGAAGAAGAAGCGAGGCACACAGAGACTAAGTGATTCACCCTAGGTTATATCAAAAGTCTCTGGCAGTACTGGAAGTTGAACCCAGAGCTCTCAGATGCCAGCCTACTGTCCTACCCACCGGGCCATCTTTTCTCTCTGACTCAGCTGACACTCTGTATGAGTTTAATGACAATAAGAGCTGGGCAAATACTGCAAAATATTTTCCACTTGAATTTTTAATCGAGGGTCCTTCCCAGCTCTTTGTATAGCCATTCGCCAAGGTTTTACTAGCAAGAGTGTTAGCAGAAAAGGAATTTTCAATTTGTAATCCAGGAATCTAGGAGAAAAGGAATTACACTTAGCCAGTAAGAGGCCAGGGAAAAAAACCATCACAACAAGGTTGTGGGTTGTGACTAATCACAACAAGGTAACAGAATGTGAATTTCAGATTTCCAATGAATAGCTGGAGAGTTAACAAATTTGTTGAATCGGTTTTAATAATTTGAGAAAATTGTGATACTTTCCTGGATGCTCCATGGACACAAAAAGAAGTGCAGTTCTTCCAAAACCCACACAATACAACCCATTAGTTCCAATAATACTTAGCACTTATATCACTTACCGTATTGAGAGTGCTGGATGAAGGTAAAGGACCAGCTCTTGAGCTGGTGTAAACTGCCTTCACCAGCTGAGGATCTGGCCCTAGCTAATTAAACTGCTCAATACTTTTCAGAGGTAGATGAGAAACCTTGTAGGTGATTTGCCAGAGATTACACCGGAAATCTTGGGCAGATTGAAACCACGTCCCCTGACACCCTCATGCTATTTTGAGTAGTTATATTATAGTAGTGCATAGAGGCCCTGCCATTGAGATCATGGCTCCATTATGCTATGCACAGGATGTACACATAGTAAGAGACAGTCCCTGACACTAAGAGCTTATAATCTAGGCACACAAACCAGAACTAAGAGGGAGAGGAGAAAGAGGCACTGACATGTGAACTGACTTGACCAAGGTCACACTGCAAATCAGTGGCAGAGCCAAGAATAACATTCAAGTCTTCTGAGTCCCAGAGCAGTGCCCTAGGGCTACACTGTCTCAAATCTGCCCTTTCTCCCAAGAATCATGGGATAGGTTGGAGTAACTCTGTGGAAGGTTTTAAATTGGAATGACCAGGGAGCCGCTGGAGGAGGGGTATCGGGGGTGATGTGCTTGTCTCGTATTGTGAGTGTATTTCTGGGTAGCAGCTTGCTATATATGCTTGATTCTAGACAGCTGGGATTTAGGGGGCCCAGAGTGGGAGGAGTCTATGCACAGCAGTTTTATTTCCATGACAATCATGCATAGCCTCCCTCGCTATACAGGTTATACTCTTGGCAGGTCTCTCCAGTGAGATCTTACAGACGTAAACATCCTCGATGTAGCATGGATTGTAAAGACCTGAGGGCACAGATTAGGAGTTTAGCTCTGGTCTGCTTTAGCCACCTTTCTCTCACCAGAGGTTTCTAAACGCTACCTTCTGCCCTGTAGATGGCTGAGTTTCAGAGATGGTGTGATCCATGGAGATATTTATCTTTACTCAGACACCACTCCCATTGAAGTCTGGGGCAGGGGATTGCCTGAGCACAGACTGCAGGATCAAGTCCATGACTTCATCAATTTTCAGGCCAGCAGGGATCACTCTGATCACCCTAGTCTGACCTCCTCCGCAAAACAGGCCACAGAATTTCACTCTGCAATGGAAGGAGCTATTCTTCCATAATCTATCCTCTGCAAAATCCTCTCCTTTAGGATGGGAGGTGCGATATTAATGGTCTCATTGTTTCATTGTTAGGGTCCTACCAAATTCACAGTCCATTTTGGTCAATTTCACGATCATGGGATTTTAAAAATAATAAATTTCATGATGTCAGCTCTTTAAATCTGAAATTTCACGGTGTTGTAGTTGTAGGGGTCCTGACCCAAAAAGGAGAGTTTTTTTGGGGGGGGGGTGGTTGCAAGGTTATTTTACGGGGGTTGTGGTACTGCTACTCTTACTTCAGTGCTGCTGCTGGTCGGGAGCCCAGCTCTGAAGGCAGAGCCACCTCCAGCAGCAGCACCGAAGTAAGGGCGGCATGGTGTGGTATTGCCACCCTTACTTCTCTGGTGGTGACTGCACAGCTGGACCCTTGGTCAGCAGCTGCCGCTCTCCGGCCACCCAGCTCCGAAGGCAGCAGCGCAGAAGTAAGGGTGGCAATACCACGATCCACCTAAAATAAACCTTGTGATCCCCCTGTGACTCCCTCTTGGGTCAGGACCCCCAATATGAGAAACTCTGGTCTCCCCCCTGTGAAATCTGTATAGTAGATGGTAAAAGCACAGGAAAGACCAGATTTCACAGGCAGGAGACGAGATTTCACAGTCCATGATGTGGTTTTCATGGCTGTGAATTTGGTAGGGCCCTATTCATTGAACTCCCCCATCTGTCTCTTGTCTTATACTCAGATTGTAAGTATAAAATAATACTCTCTTTCTTTTTGTTCTGGGTTTGTACAGCGCCTAGTACATGGGGTCTTGGCCCATGACTAGGGATCCTGCTGCCATGATAATACAAATAATAATTATTTATTAGTATTACATTCCCAAGAGGGCAAGTTTCAGAGAGTCATCCATAGTGAATATCCATTTCTCTTCTCTTCTCATGTAGGTCACTGGAACAACTTCAGAGCCCAAACATCAGGGCTTAAGATGACAGAGAGTCCAGAGAAAGAAACAAAGAACTTGTAAAAAAACGCAAAACAAATATATATATATATATATATGAAAAAGTTGCATTCTTAAATAAACTCGCACAGCAATAAAAGGAAAAAAAGACGGATGTAAACTAAAAACTCAAGTAATCAAACCAACGATGACAACAGATCTGAGTCTGAAACACGGCTACAACCATGGATGTGACACCCTTTGGAACGTTCCCAGAGACAGGTTGGGGGAGTCAACTCCTCGACTGCTGCTTGTCAGCGATTTCAGGGGTGCAAGAAAAGGAGGAGACGACAGGAGGGATGCACTGTGAAGAGAGAAAATACAGGCTCTGGTTCCCAGCTGTTTTGTATCTCTAGCCAGTATCATGGGCTACCAGTGAAACAGTACAGGATTCTTATTCCTTGTACCCTTATCATCTTAAAGGAGACCTGCAAAGAGAAAATTGCCATTGTTTCCTTTTTAAGCATCGTTGTGATGTACAAAGCATTTGTTTTGTTTAAAATACATGCCAAATATACTTTAGAAATATCAGCTCTTGAATCTGGTTTAGCCAGAAGACTCCTTGGAGGACTGGAGAACTAGTGATGTTATAATCCCATCATCGCAAATCTCCCAGGGATGTAGCCTGTTTGCAGACTCACGTAGGCCCTAATTCAGCCAGGCGTTCAAGTTCAAACGTTAATCCCGTGAGTAGTCCCACTTCCTTCAGTGGAACTATTCATGTTCTTAAAGGTAGGTGACATGCTTAGGTTCCTAGCTGAACCAGGGTCCTAAATAGAGACAACAGAGGGAAGAGGATTTTTAGTTCAGCTGTTTCCAGAGCTTTATATTTCCTTTGATTTACTTGCCACCTATTTCACCCAAACTCCTGACAAAGAGAAAGGACAAACCCTCCCTGTGAAGGATTTGAACATCCTTTGCCTTCTGTCTTCAACTGATAGACAAAGAAGTTCCCACTCCAGTTCTCTTGTCCTCGAAGGAGACCTCCAGTGACAAAATAGAGATGACAAGATTTGATAAACTTAATATTTCTACAGTGGAAAAGGAGCACATTTGTTTTGGAAAACACTAAGGGTGGAAATGGCGAGGCCCCCTTTATGCACCATAAAGGAAAAAATGCAGAACTAACAGATTATTTTTTCTCTTTGCAGGTCACATACATTTACTTTTCAAGGCCATGCGGTGATGTGCAACTCCAGGCTGTCAAAATCAAAAAACCATTCATGACAGTGCTTGGAAAGTCCCATGATATTGAAGGGCCCAATTCATCCCTACTGTAACTGAACGGCCTTCAACAGTTACCTCAGGGTTGAATTTGACCCAAGGTGTGAATTTCCAACCCCCTATATTTTTTCTGTGCTCACTTTTTTTACTCTCCCCATTGAGAATTGCAACTGGCCTAGCGCTTTCATTTGGTTTTATGAACTGTGGGAAATTCACAGCATAGCTACCCTCCCAGATAGACGTTATCTAGGCAGAGCATTGGCTAACACAAAGATGGGCACCTGATTTTTCACACAGCTTTTGCCCTAGTAGACATACAAGAATGTTCTCCCACTGCTGTAGTGCGGCCAGGCTAACCAGACATCCCTGTCACTCACTGATTGTCAGTAGGTTCCTCTATGCACCTTTCTCACCCCCACATTCCTCTCCGAGCACACAGGTGATACAGTGCAAATCATATTCAGCTCTGAATCACACTTGTGTAAATCCAGACCAAACCTACTGAAATCAATGGAGCGACTGCAGATTTATGCCGGCGTGGCTTAGAGGAGAAGCATCATCTGTGCAGTGCCTGTGTGGCTCCTAGTGTAGCGGGTGAAGCGGCTTAACAAAATGAACGTCACTGCAATTGCTCCGCGGTTGTTAAGTCCAGACCGTCAGAGGGCAGCAGACACAGTTCCTTGTATCCATCGACTGGGAGTTACACAGGGTAGAACGGGACTTAATCAGCACAGCCTTCCACGTGGTAGCCAGACTTGGATGCGAACAATGCCAGTCTAAAGCCAGAGCAATGACACTGGCAGTGTAACAGAGGTCTGAGTGTGGCTATTGACTGTACCTTACCAACGCCTCTTGCCTGGATGCAGTGTCAGCCAAAAATGTTCAGACTTGAGTGCCTAACGCCGAGCACCCAACGCCATGGTTCGGTAAACAAGTGACCTGGTGTTTAGGAGTGCACAGTGCCTCGGCTTGCTACTGCATCCCTTTGAGGGCCAAAGGAGTTCGCACTGCGTTAGTCAGGTCAGGCAGGCTCCCAAGAGACTGACATTGTCTTAAATCCCCAACTCCAGTTCTAATCCCGACTTTGCGTCCTGGGGAACCAAAGACACCAAAACGGTCAATAAATACCTCAGCACCTCCCAGTGCAGCCCTGAAAACCTCTGCGTTTGCCAGCCAGCGGGCTTATTAATATTGCTCGTATCGACCGCGCTCTGCTAAATCCTGAGGCGTGTCTGACGCTGCTGGGTGGTCCCTGGTGGCTTCTTCCTGGGAACCAGAATACCCACCGGAGCGGGTGACAGCAATTTTGACACTGTTACAGGCTCTTGCTGGCACATGTTTGCAAATGAGACAAACAGCACCGCCCTGAACCAGCCCCATATGTCCCACCCTCAGAGTAAGAGTCTCTGGGAGTCCCGGTCCCCGCTTCCCCCGGCTCCAGCCTTTCTCCAAGGGCAAGTTATTCCCCTGGGTAGAGGGAGCTAATGCTCTGCCTACTCAGGGGAGATGGGGAATTGGGGACCATCAGTAGCTGTCCTCTCCTCTTGCAGGGTCTGGAGATGCAGCTAGCCCTCCCTACAGGGGAGTGAGGGAGGTGCCTTACACCCCTTTCCTCCCTGGCCTGGGCTCGCAGCCAGGCAAGTCCTGTCAGTTAGCAGGTGGAAGGAGATGGTGCTTTGCCTGACACACGGTAGCTGAGCGTGAAACTTTTCCCTTGTGCCCAGCCTCAGGAGCTGCCTCGGCTCTGCCGGGAACTGCAGCCCCAGGCCGATGACCTCGGGCACAAGGAGCGAAGTCCTCCCAGTTGCTCAGAGTCAGTCAGAGCTGAGGGGGCTCAGGGGATCGGGCCCCATGGAAGAAAATGCTGCAGGAGTGAGCTTTTAAATGAGGGTCCCTTGCTTCCCACCCCATCTCCCATCCCAGTCAAAATGGCCTGGAGCTCCCTGCTGCTTTATCTTATTTCTTAGGAACTGCCGGGAAACATTAAGCAAGACTGCGTGGGGCCAGGGAAACCCTTCCTACCAGGGATGCCCGCGGTATTTGCAGAGGGTAGCTGCAGCCCATGATGTCATATAAAATGGCCCCCAGCCACGGCTGGGTGAGGACTAAGCTGACCAACAGCAGGTTTGCACTGGTGACGACTCCAAGCAACAAGCGATTTCTGGTCCTCGATCCAGGCTGATCGGGGCAAACGCTATGGTTGTACATTTTTTCTATTGCACCTTTATGTTAATTTATAGGCAAATTAGGGGGCTGATCCTGCTCCCACCGAAATCAACGGCAAAGCTCCCAGTGGCAGAGGGCCCGAGCCCTCGGCGTGGCACCAGGGAGCCTGGTAAAATGCCACCGCCCTTGACGCCACACAGATTGGACGTCCTCTCTTGGCTTATACTTACACGTCAATGAAAACCATTTCCTTGCTAACATAGCCTGCAAAGATGGAACCCCTGGAGTTCTCAGAGCTCTGGGGCTGAGATCTGAACAATGCACTAAGATAGCTCTTAAGCACATTATTATGCCGGCATATATATCTATATCTATATCTTACATAATATCTACTGACTATATTCACAGGAGGGAGCATCTCCCAAAGGGAAAGTGGAGCCATTTCTTCTCTGTCCATACAAAGGTGGTGCACGGTAGCACTGACGTGTACACTGACCGGCAATAGCTTTGGGGGATTTTCAGATGGTTTGGTATAGGTATTTATCCCTGGGTTTGGTTTTGTTAAATCTATTTATTTGGAGATCCATATCTGTCTGACGAATCTGATTAAAGTGTTTCTGAATCCACACTCCTGGCACCTTCTTTTATTTTCTAGGGTTGCCATGGTATTTTTCATACCTATGCATCATAGACCCCACACTGCCTATATTTAGCTAAGACTCCTGTTACCATTGTACCTGAGCACCTATATGCCACCACTGCTGTAGCACCCCATTGTACAGACAAGGAACTGAGGCAGACAGAGTCTAAGGCCCAGATCCTCAAAGGTATTTAGGTACCTAATTATCATTGAAATCAGCAGGAGTTTGGAGCCTAAATGACTTGCTCAAGGTCACACAGGATGTCTGTGGCGGAGTCGATAGCTGAACCCAGGGCACTGCATTCCAGGCTAGTGCCCTGCTCACCGAACCAGCCTTCCTCTTTATAAAATATAGATCACAGAGACTCTCCTTAGCCAAACGTGGTGGGGGCTTGGTCCTGGAGTGGGGAGAGAGGATTCAAATTCTTTCCCTGCTTCTGCTATGGAGTTCAGAGTGGCTTACATGTAACAGAGCAACATCACTGAAGCTCTAGACTCAACCCCATGGCCCATCCTGCTCCTAGTGGGCTGAGACTGTGGACAAGGGATCGGGCGTGCTTCCTATCCGAGTTACTGCAGCCTCAGTGCTGCTGTGCTCATCCATGGGTCATTGTGCCTCAGTCTGCTGCACCACTCGGCGGTTCTCTCCCAGTGAATGGCAGCCGTGGCTCTGGAGCAGCAGGGCTTTGCTTTGGGTAACGTTATCAAGTGTGCAGAAAACGAGCACGGTGCCCAGCACAGCCATTGCGAGCAAGGGCAACCTGGCTCGGGATTACAATGAACGATTCTGCCTCCAGCTCGTTAATGTGTGATTAACGAGAGGCACCCAAGCTTGGTGTTAAGGATTCCGAGTGGCAGAGAATCCACCCCCCATTCCTAGGAAACCTGTCCCAGTGGTTAATTACCCTTGGGGCTAAACCTATGAGCTTTGGGGCTGCACCAAGCAGGCAGAGGGTTTGTCTACACTCACAGCGCTGCACCAGGGCAGCCGTGTCGCTGAGGTGCTTGGGAAAATGCTACCCGCGCTGACGGGAGAGCTTCTCCCATTGGTGCAGGCACTCACCACCTTGCGAGGCGGGAGCTGTGTCGACGGGAGAAGCCCGGCTGCAGACATAGCACTGTCTACACTGGGAGTTCCGTCGGTGTAAGTGTCTCTTGGGGGGTTCTCCACTGAGCAATGGAGTTCTACCAGCACAAGCTTGTCGTGGAGACCAGGGCTAAAGAAAGATCTTGTTTGCTGGGGGCCGTGTGTGAGGCTGAGGCCCCGGGACAGGGACCCCATCCTTTCTCTGTGCGAAGACGGCTCCTCACCAGTAAATCTAACCTAACTTTCAGATCGGACACTTCAGTAATTGACACGGAAGTAAATGCCAGTTGTGATGTAGTTACCGTAGCAGCCGACATTTGAAAACTGGGTTCCCGATTTGATTCCCGGGTGTAGCCTTGTTGCCAGTGGAATTCAGCACAAACATTTCACTGTTTGCTCTCAGTGAGATTTCCAGGGCTCCCAATGGCATTCTGTACCTGAGAAGTAGGGTGCTCTTTTGCCTTTATTAGCTCAGTACAGTCATAGGCGCTGACTTCTCCTTTCCTGTGGGTGTGCGACTCCCGGCCTGCCCTTCACCCTGCCCCCACTTCACCCCTTCCATGAGATCCCACCCCTTCCCCGCCTCTTCCCACTCTTTCTCCCTCCCACATTCCAACCCCTTCCCCAAAATTCTCACCCCAATCTCACCCCTTTCCTGCTCCTATTCCAACTCCTTCTCCAAGTCTCCGCCCCGGCCCCGCCTCCTCCCCTGAGTGCACCACATTCTCACTCCTCCTCCTCCCTCCCAGAGTGTGCTAATGCTGCCAAACAGCTGTTTGGCGGTGGCCAGGCAGGAAATGCTTGGAAGGTAGGTGGAACGGGGATGCGGAAAGCTCAGGGGAGCGGGAAGAGGAGGAGGAGGTGATACAAGGAGTGAGGGGAGCTTGGCTGCCAGTGGGTGCAGAGCACCCACTCATTTGTCCTGGTGGGTGCTCCAGACCTGAAGCACCCACGGAGTCGGCGCCTTTGAGTACAGTATGACATTTTACTCACAGCTTCTGAGGCAGCCTTGCAGGGTACAGAGCAAAACACACGTAAGGGCCTTGCAAACTCCAGGTGATCACGTATTCTAATCCACTCAACAGATCCCAAACTAACCACACTCTGCTCCAGAAGCCAGGAGTTTCAGTTATTGCTGTTTAATGTCTAAACACATGCTCCATTCCATGGAACGACAATGCCACCGTCTGGTGCATTCAACTGGAGATACAACAGGAGCATAGGAATGGCCAGTTCAGACCAAACCAGTGATCCATCGGATCTTGTATCTCTGATAGTGCTTGGTAATCCACAAGCAGTTTGTAATAAACCCTGTAGTGAAAAATTATAGAATAACATATCCACAGAGGAAATTTCTTCATAACCTCCACCCTTTAGTGGCTAGTTTGTTCCATCAAGCATATGACTTTATATCTTTTCTAAACACAAATACGGTGTCCTGTCTGGTATACCTGTGGAGTCTTATTATCTGTACAAATGACAAACCCTTCGCAGAAACCTGCCAAGCTTTTGCCTTCATCGATAGCATGTGGCAATGAGTTCCCCAGGTTAATTATGTATTATGCAGCAAAACAGTGCCTTCTATCCATTTTAAATGGCCTGCCTTTCAATTTTGTTTGCTGCCACCTTATTCTTGTATTATAAGAAAGGATAAATAGGAGCGTGTGATTTATCTTCTCTGGCCCATTCATTCTGTTCTCTTATTTATCTCCTCTCTTAACTAGACAGTCCTGTGATGAAGCAGAGAAACTACCTGCCAGCACAGCAGGGGTTAAACAGAGCCTTTGGCCCCAGCTAGCCCTGTCCCCCTTCTAACTGCAACCAGTGCCAAGCCTGGAGGGGGAGAAAAGGAAAGAGCCAGACTCAGTTTGGGGCTGACTGGCAAAGAGGCAGGAGCTCGCTGGCCCCCTACCTGAGGGGAAAGGATCACTAGCCTGCTGGCCAAGGCAGTCCCTGGGCATAAGCCCTGTCTCCCCAACCGAGGGAGCCTGGGGAGGAGACGGAGCTGGGGGGCTCAGCTTCACCATCATGTGGCTGCCCCACTCGAAGGAGCCTGGGCCCGGTGGCAGGGTGCTGCCCAAGATCCACGAGAGGGCGCTATGGGAGGCAAGACACCCAGCGAACGGGACTAGAGGGACCCTGCCCCAAACTGAACAGACCCTGGTAGGAAGTAGCCCAGGTCGGTGGATTTAGACGCCCTGCTGGGAGGGCCGTCCCCTGGTCAGAGGCTGACGCACACGGGGCCCTGAGCTGAGACCCGGTGGAGAGGGAGGGCTTGCGTCCTTCTATCCTCCCTGGCCTTAAAGACTGAAGCTCCTTCACCAAGCAGGGGGCTGAAAGCCAAGCTCTCTAACCACTACGCCGCCCGGCCCTCCAAGCCTCCTGTCACAAGGCCCAGTCTTTTCATTCTCTCTTCATATACCATACACCCTGCATGGAACATTGCACAGACATTCAATGTCACTCCATGGTACATTCCGTGGAAATACAGTGCCCCTGCATGGCACAGGCCATGGAAATAGATGGATTTATTATTTACTAATTGTTATTATTATTGCAGACCCAGCCATGGACTGGGACCTCTCTGGGCAAGGCATTGCACAAACGCAGAACAAAACGTCGGGATATGAAGACTCTAATCATGGCTTCTGCACTATGTAACTGACGCTGTAACTAGCCCATATTCCCTTATGGGTGGAGTTTCTTTATTTTCTAGCTTCCTTGCATGGCCATTTGCTGACCACCCCAAACCTGCATAGTGCTTTCTCAGCTGCCTGTGTGTCCCCCTGCTATCAGAAACCTGCCTTGGGACCCTAACAACACTGTCAGATCTCTGGTGCCTTGACCTCAGCCTCTGTGATGTGTTTTATTTATCTTTTTATTGCAGCCATACCTTGGGATACTGTCATAAAAACCACCCCATAAATTTTATATTGAACAGTAAAACACTTTCCTTTTGGCTGCTGTTCCCACTGCTCTGACACGGTAACGCAGGCCAGTAAGCGTGCGCTGCGGTGCACACATTAATCATGGGCCTGTGCTCGCCCTTGTAAAGTGCTATCATTTTGCTACTTAACGGCTGGCAGGGTATCTTGTGCCTTGGCTCACGCTGCCCTTGCAACGGAAAAACACCCAGGTGACATCTCTGTTGTTTTTTAGGAGCAATCCTGACAGCTAATCACTTGGCAGCTATAAAGTGGAAGTCCAGTGCAGGGAATCATTTTGCTGCACTAGTAGGGTGATGGACTGCCCCCGGAAGAGTACACAGATGAGCTCTGTTTCTCCCCACTTGGCTCTTTGCACCGCCTGACTTCATTGGAGCTAGTGCTGTCCCTGTTATAATAATGATCAGGCCATGCAGACATACAGAGGCAGCAGACTGGTTGCCATTAGTCATCAGAGCACTGTTCATGGGCTAGAGTACTTTGGAAGAAAAATTCCTGAAGGGGCGCACCCCCAGGGACACACATCACAGTTACTGCACCAAGGGAGTCACGTTCTCTTCTTAAATGGGAAATGCACTAAATTAAATGGAAGATGATCACCACGTACAGACTAGCACAGGCCAGTAAAGGCCTTTATGTTCCTTAAGAACTAGATGTTTCACTAGCTCATGGGGTATCTTAGTGAATAATAGTCTAAAGAACCGGCTAGAGAATATGCATAGTTCTGCCCTCTAGTGGTTGGAGTCAGAACTGTCCAACTGTATGTGTACGGCATAGGCTAGTGAGTTCTCAATCTTTTCCATCTGCAACCCTTCTTCCATATTGGGACCACACAGTCTCGTAGCAATATGGAGTGGGCCCGCTGGCTTTGATCCTCTGACACTTGCTCATGATCTCCCGGGCAGGAGTCCCGGTTGTAGACCACACCGTGCTCGCAGTTAATGGCAATTTTACAGGCACTCTATGCGTTAGGAAGACAATGCTTTTACAGCAGGAGGACGTGGGTTTTATTGCCATTGCCATGGTTATGCTCCAAGTTGAAAATGGGTCACAGGTCTGATGCTATCTTTTGAAGCTAACATGGAGTGCCACCTTGGACACTGCCTGTTACTGGAGACCCTCCATTTCTCTCTTGACACCAAAGGGAATTCAGTGCTACTTAACACATACACAAGATCAATAGAACAGCAAGCTTCCCGCAAAGCTCTCCCTCCCCATGGGTAGGGTTGTCTTCTTACAGGAATTTTTTCCCAGCATGCCTTTCTAGGGACTGGCCCTTTAAATATGGCACATATCAGCATCTGTAGTTTTAAAGTAGCTGTTCTGCAACCTGCTGCATGTCCCTCCCTTCTAGCTGGCACGTACTTTTGTTACGTCGCTGTTATGTTTTCCATTTCTTGTTCCGACAAGAACTGGTGCATATTCACGATGCTTAGCAATTAATTAATTTATCTTTAAATACAGTTGGAACCGATATTAACAGGTCTTTGGTTGACTGAGATTGATTTAGTTGGGGATTGGTCCTGCTTTGAGCAGGGGGTTGGACTAGATGACCTCCTGAGGTCCCTTCCAACCCTGATCTTCTATGATGCTATAAATTCTCTGGGGCAGGTACTGTCTCTTTGTTCTGTGTTTGTACAGCACCTGGTGCAATGGGCGGGGGGGGGGGGCTAATCCATGAGTGAAGCTTGTTATTGCAGTGCAAGTGATTATTAATAAAGATCACCTTATCAAAAAGTACCTAAAGCAGCATTTTCAAAATGGGCAACCTGTCCTCTGAACCTGCCCCCCGACGTCCCACAAAGCCGTCCCATATTCCTCATGTGTTGATTATTGTTTTATTTAGAATAGAGCGAAATGGATGGAAAAAACCTTGCTCTGCCCATCCTACAATCCCATCTCATTCAGGTCTTGGCTGCCGTGTGTCTTGTGTACAAATTTTGAAGCAAATTTTGTCTTTGAAAAACCTTTTTGTGGCTCTGTTTCACCCAGCTCTTGTTACTATGGGAGGCATAGTGAGAATACAGATTAGGTGTGTGCACCTTGAGTAATAAACATTTACACTTTGATAGCACTTCTAGATCCCAAACCGTGTTTCAGAACTGCGTGAGCATCATGATCAATCCCCCTTTTCTTTCTTACACCCGTGGGTTAACTGTAGCACACAGAGCATAAGGACAATTTTTTTCTTAAATGGCCACAGACTGTCTCAGTTTTCGGGTGCCCAGTTTAAGACACCCAGGGTCTGATCTTCAGTGCTGCTAAGTATCTGCTCTTCCTATCGATTTCAATCAATATGGAAAAAGAATAGCCAGCACTGGAGCTGTAGCACCGAATGGAAGGGATTTGCTGCTTTGCTTTGAACTAATTCCTTATCTTTTCTTGCTACAAAATTCAAACCTAGCTCTGGATTTCCAGCAGCCCAGCATTCAAGCTCTTCACAATTCGGCTTTTGAGTCAGGCCCATCTCTGGTTCTGTCAGTCGGTGTGACGAAAATGACACTTCAAAGCCTGTCAAAGTTCATGGAGAGGGCTGCTTAAGGAACAAAAATGGTCTTGTGGTTACCTCATTAAACTAGGGCTTGGAAAACACTGGGTTCCATTCTTGGCTCCGGCATGCACTTTCTTGACTGTGGAGAAGCCCCACGGTTCCCCTTCTGCAAAATGGAAATAAAGCCACATCCTTTCTCCAACCTGTTGTCTTGTCTCTTTAGACAGCTGGGTCCCTGGGGCAGCGACCATTCTTACTGTGTTTTACATACAGAACCAGGTACATTAGTGCCTATAACACTGTTCCCTCTTGGCAGATTCACAGGGACCAAACCCTGGGTATCTCTAGAACTCAAAGCACGAGCTACTCTAGCTTGAGCCAAAGCTTTGTAGCTAGAGGTTGTAATAATTCATATCCACTGCACATTGGCACAGATCCTACAACATGCTCACCAGTGGGGGTTGAACGACCGTCATACAAGTATTCCATTTTTAACTAGCCTAAAATACTGTAATAAATCCATTAGCCTGTAGGAGTTTTAATGTCATGTTATTATGCTGCACATCACTGCCAGTTAAAACTTTCAGGCAACAGCAGCAATAGAACGTATCTCTTGTAGATTCCAAAACTATTGTGATCCTCTAGTCTGAACCCCCTGTATAACACATGGAGATCACAGAACTTCCCCAAAATAATTCCTGGTTGAACTAAAGCATATCTTAAAAAAACAACAACACGCCATCTGATCTTGATTTAAAATTTGGCAGCCATAGAGATTCCTTCACAACTCTTGGGAAGATGTTTCAGTGGTTAATGAATTCCCTTCACTGTTACAATTTCACCTTATTTCCCATCTCAATTTGTTTAGCTTCAACTTCCAGCCATTGGCTCTTGTTGTACCTTTGTCCTCTACTGAAGAGCTCATTAGCAAGTACTTGTTCCCCATGTAAATATTTATTGATTGTGATCAAGTTACTCCTTAACTTTTTCTTTTTTGAGCTAACTAGATAGACTCAAGGAGCACATTCACTGGAAGGCAGGTTTTCGAACCCTTTAATCATTCTCGTGGCTCTTCTCTGAATCCTCTCCAATGCATCAATGTCCTTTTTGAATTGTGTCAGCAGCAATTACACTAGCACCAAATACAGAGTTAAAATAACCTTTCTACTCTACTTGAGATTCCTGTTTTTGTAGCCAAGGATCACATTAGCCTTTTGGGATCCAAAATCACATTCAGCTGATAATCCACTATGAGTGCCAAATCATTTCCAGAGTCACTGCTTCCCAGGATAGAGTCTCCCATCCTGTAAGGATTCCCTACATTCTTTGTTCCTTTATTTACAATTAGCTATATTAAAGCATATTGTTTGCTTGCATCCAGAGTGATCCAGATAGCTCTTTAACAATGACCTGTCCTCTTCCTTATTTACCACTCCCGCAAACTTTATCACTGATAATTTTATGTTTTCTTTCAGGTCATTGATTAGAAATTATGGTCTAAGAACCAATCCCAGAGTGACTCTCAAAAAACCAATCCCCTTTTGATGATTCCCCATTTACAATTACATTTTGAGAGCTATCACTTAACCAGTTTTTAATGTGTGTCATGTTAATTTAGGATTCTTGCTTTTTAATCAATTAATCTGGGGGAGCATGGGCTGGTATAGCAGAAATAACTGCTATAAGAGAGAGATAAGACAGAGATAAGACAGAACTGGGGGGAGGAATCAAATCAGTATCTTAGATGTCTGTATACTAATGCGAGAAGTATGGGGAATAAGCAGGAAGAATTCGAAATGTAAGTAAACACAACTATGACATAGTTGGCAACATGGAGACTTGGTGGGATAATATGCATGACTGGAATATTGGTATCGAAGGATACAGCTTGCTCAGGAAGGACAGGGAGGGAAAACGGTGAGGAGGTGTTGCCTTATATATTAAAAATGTAAATACTAGGATTGAAATTGAGATGGAAATAGGAGACAGACTTGATGAAAGTCTCTGGGTAAGGATAAAAGGGGTAAAAAATGAGGGTGATGTCATGGTAGGGGTCTACTACAGACCACCTAACTAGGAAGAAAAGATGGATGAGGCTTTTTTAAAACAGCTAACAGCTGTTAAACAGCTAACAGAATCACCCAAAGCACAGGACTTGGTGGTAATGGGGGACTTCAAATACCCAGACATCTGTTGGAAAAATAACACAGCAGGGCACAGATTATCCAACAAGTTCTTGGAATGTATTAGAGACATTTTTTTATTTCAGAAGGTGGAGAAAGCTACTGGGGGGGTGGAGGGGAGGCTATTCTAGATTTGATTTTGATCTAGATTTGATTTTGCCAAATAGGGAGGAACTGGTTGAGAATTTGAAAGTGGAAGGCAGCTTGGGTGAAAGTGATCATGAAATGACAGAGTTCATGATGCTAAGGAATGGTAGGAGGGAAAACAGCACAATCAAGACAGTGGATTTCAAGAAGGCAGACTTTAGCTAACTCAGGGAGTTGGAAGATAAAATCCCAAAGCAAGCAAGTATAAGGGGAAAAACAATAGAAGACACTTGACAGTTTTTCAAAGAGACATGATTAAGGGCACAAAAGTAAACTATCTCACTGCAAAGATAGGAAGTATGGCAACAGACCACCCTGGCTTAACTAGGAGATCATCAGTGATCTAAAACTCAAAAAAACTCCTACATAAAGTGGAAACTCAGTCAAATTACAAAGGAAATGTATAAACAAATAACACAAATATATGGGGACAAAATTAGAAAGGCCAAGGCTCAAAATGAGTTCAAATTAGCTAGAGATATAAAGGGTAACACGAAAACATTCTATAAATACATTAGAAGCAAGAGGAAGGTCAAGGACAGGGTAGGTCCATTACTCAATGAGGGGGGAAAGACAATAACAGAAAATGTGGAAATGGCAGAGGTGCTTAATGATTTCTCTGTTTCAGTTTTCACCAAGAAGGTTGGTGGTGATTGGACATCTAATGTAGTGAATGCCAGTGAAAACAAGGTAGGATCAGAGGCTAACATAGGGAAAGAACAAGTTAAAAATTATTTTGACAAGTTAGATGTCTTCAAATCAAAAGCAAAAAAAGCGGACATAATTCTGGGATGTATTAGCAGGAATATTATAAGCAAGACATGAGAAGTAATTCTTCCGCTCTGCTCCACGCTGATTAGGCCTCAACTGGAGTACTGTGTCCAGTTCTGGGTGCCACATTTCAAGAAGGATGTGGACAAATTGGAGAAAGTCCAGAGAAGAGTAACAAAAATGATTAAGGATCTAGAAAACATAACCTATGAGGGAAGATTGAAAAAATTGGGTTTGTTTAGTCTGTAGAAGAGAAGACTGAGAGGGTACATGATAACAATTTTCAAGTACATAAAAGTTTGTTACAAAGAGGAGGAAGAAAAATTGCTCTTCTTAACCTCTGAGGATAGGACAAGAAGCAATGGGCTTAAATTGCAGTAAGGGCGGTTTAGGTCGGACATTAGAAAAAATGTCCTAACTGCCAGAGTGGTTAAGCCCTAGAATAAATTGCCTAGGAAAGTTGTGGAATCTCCATCATTAGGGATTTTTCAGAGCATGTTGGACAAAAACCTGTTAGTCCAGGGATGGTCTAGATAATACTTAGTCCTGCCTTGAGTGCAGGGGACTGGACTAGGTGACCTCTCTAGGTCCCTTCCAGTTCTATGATCCTATGATTAATGAAACTTGTAATCTCACCCAAAAAAGATACCAAGTTAATTTGATAGGTTCTATTTTCCACAGAGAAAAACAAATACTACTACACAGCTTTCATCAGTCTGATGAAGGTGTTTGATACAGTCCATAGACTGGGCCTTTTCAATGTTTGAAGAAACTGGGTTGTCCCCCAAAACTGTTGAAAATCATTTGTTCATTACATCAGGGTATGAGAGCAACTGTAGCCTATGGAAACTTGGAATCAAATGCCTTTGACATCAACAACAGAATGAAACAGGGGCTGGGGGGGGGGGGGTCTTAGCCCCAGTGCTCTTTAACATTTACATTTCCTTCCTGCTTTTTCATGCATTTAAGAACAGCAGTGATGGTGTTTATCTTCAAACCAGATGAGATGGAGGTTTGTTCAACTTCTCAAGGTTTAGAGTGAAAACCAAGGGGAAAGAGTTCTTAGACTGATTAGTTCTGAGAGATTTCCTGTTAGTGGATGAGGCAGCCTTGGTTGCCCATAGTGAATCTTGCCTGCAAAAATCTCGTGGGTAGATTTTCTGTGTCATGCAAGAACTTCAGGTTGATAATTGTCATGTACCAAGGGGTGGAAGAGCCAATGCTTGATGTCACTCTGGAGGGTAAATCTCTTGGCATTGTGGACAGCTTTTGTTACTTGGGTTCTACAATCAGCAGGAGTCTTGACCTTCAGACTGAACTAACAGAATCGGAAAAGCAGCTAAGAATTCTTGGCTATTACAAAAACAAATATGGAATAACAGCAAACAATTGACCAAGGTGGAGATGTGAATCCACATGACTTGTGTGCTGTCAACCCTGCTTTATGGTTCTGAAATGTGGACTACATATACATCAAGAGACTGAACAGCTTCCAAAAGCCTGTGCAAGATCCTGAAAATAAAGTGGGATGACAAAATACTAAATACAGAGGTGCTGGAGCATGCAGGACTGATACACTTAGAAATTACTGTCAAGAAGAGAAGGCTGCGATGACTCGGACATGTCAGGAGAATGGGAGGCGATTGTATCCCCAAGAATATTTTGTACAGCGAGATTAGAGCTGGTTCTAGAAAGCAGGCCTGGCCTTCGTGGCGGTACCATGCTGTGTGCAAAAATGATATGAAGTCGTTCCATATCAACGTAGAAAGCTGGGAGGAGCGTGCAGTCTCCCGTCCAATCTGGAGGGAACATCTGGCGCAGGGTGCAGCTCAGCATGAAGAGGTTTTGCTCCAGAGGATGGAAGCAAAGCGAGAAAGAAGAAAGCAGCCTGCTGTAATCTTGGACTCCAACTCTGACAACACATGGATCTGTGAAATTTGTAACAAGCCGCGTTGTTCCCAAATTGGGCTTGTCAGCCATAAGTGGATTCATCAGGCACCTGACTAGACCTTTTACGTGTACACCATTGTCCAGTAGATCCATGGTTGCCTATATTTTCCACACGTTGATTGGCATTAATTATATTACCCACCTTTAATTTTTTTATTCAAGTCACACATTAGCCTTTCTATTATCTTGCCTGGGATCAATGTCAGACTGAAAGGCCTATATTACCTGGTTCGTCCCATTTATGGGCATGCCACCCTACTGCTTTAGCTGAAGCGGAAATCTCTCTGTCAGTGCTGTGGGGCCTAGCATGTGCATTTGTGCAGTTCTAATTCCATCCAGCAGAGGGGACACACTCACCAGCTAATTAGAATATTTATTTGAAATTTGTAGCAAAGTGAAAAATATCTGTGTAACTTGTACAAGTTGGTGTTTTCTGCTAGGCTGCATCCATTTGACCAGAGTCAGATGTGAGTGTCCCGTCTGTCAAGGCTTCAAGTTCTTGCTCCTGAAGAATCAGCCCTGTCTATCCTATGGTTCTGCAACCATGATTCTATTAGTACTTCACTCTCGCGCCTTTCATTCCCAAAGGTCCCAAAGCATTTTGCAAATTAAAGAAGCAAGTATCACAGGATTATGGGGAGGCGTTTGGTAAAATGGGGTCCTATGTCACCCTATGTTACCTTGGAGGGATGAGAAGGAACCTGTCACCGCCCCTAGTGTTACCAAAGGAACAGACTGGGCTTGGTTCCCCACTTGTGAGAAGGGTCGGGACATCAGTAACTCCAGGGGACTTCCTTTCACCTGATCTACCTAACGAGATTTCACCAGCAGAACCTTGCCTACTGGCTTCCCAGAGTACCTTGGGATTGGGTTAAAGGCTGCAACTCAATTAGCCTCCCTCTTGAGGGACATCACAGTTGCTGGTGAGAGGCCAGGACTAACTTTAAACACTGGACACTATGGCAGCAGGGTTTCCAAATCATCTTGCCCTCTCACCATGGTACCTCCTGCCTAATTGCTCCTCTTACCTGTGTTAGTTCTGTCTGTGAGGTAGAGTGGTCCCACCTGACTACTAGGTACATTCCCAGTAAGTAACATCCCCCAAACAGAGTAGTAGCTTTAGTTAGAACTAAACTGTTAAAAAAGGTGCACATACAAAACTCCAAATAAAAACAACCTGATTTATCTTTTTCACGAACAGCCTAAAAATAGGAAAAAGCTTTTAAGCAAGTTTCAAAATACTCTAAGCGGGTGAAAAGTTTTAAAATATACTAAAGCAGCCCTGGCACTATTTCTTACACCCAAATGAAAAGACATGCTGGACTATTTTCTCTATATGTGTGCATACAAAAACCCCTTGAAACAGCAACAGTCTCTTTTGTGGGTGTGACGTTCCTCTCTGGTGTTATCTGGACAAGTGATCTGCTAGGTGACGCCAATCCTTGACTTTGGGAGCCAGCCTTACCCGGTTCTGCTGTAAGACCCCCCAACTCCAGGGCTGCTCACACACAGCCTCTGGCATGTAAGCTGCTCCTTGGATTGTGCAACTGAATGACACTAGCTAATATCTCTGGTCCCAGACACAACCCTAGAAACTTCCATCTTGCAGTGTCCAGTTGTGCCCGCTGGACACTGCAAGCTTATATGACTTTGTCAATTTAACAAAGAAATTGATATTCATATGCACGAGGCTTGTTATCCCAAGGGGAGTTTCTGACACACTTCAAACTGCTTGAGGTAGAATAAACAGACACAGTTATTAACCTGAAAGATAAATTTTAAGTGATTATAAGTCATATCATAACAAGTCGAATTTGGTCAAATGAAATAAAAACAAAACGCATTCAAATTGATCTTAACACTTACAAACTTGCCCTTACAAACTTAGATGCTTCTCACCACAGGCTGGCTGGCTGCCTCTCAGCCAGGCTCTCCCCTGTGATCAGCGCTTCAGTCACTTGGTGGTGATGTCTGTAGATGTAGGTGGAAGAGAGAGGGAGACCACGGCAAATGTCGCTCCCTTTTATCATATTCTTTCTTCCTTTTTGGCTTTGCCCCCTCCCCACTTCAGAGTCAGATGAGCATTACCTCATCGCAGTCCCAAACTGACCAAAGAAAGCGGGGTGATTCTCCCGAGAGTCCTACAGATCCTTTTGTTGCTGCCTAGGTCAGCGTCCTTTGTTCCTGTGAGGCTTGGCTGGGTTTGTCCCATGCCTGCCCTGAGGAGGTGTGAACTGCCTCTCTGTTCTTGGATAGTTTTTGCCTGGGCTTATTTTAAGCCATGAGGATACCTTTTCAGCCTCAAAACTACATACATGAAATTATAACCTATAACATTACTATAATATCACTATGACAACAAAGCTCAGTGCATCATGAACCTTCTGAAGACACCCGACACTACAAACTTTGCGGTGTATACCATACAATCATTTTACAAGGATGAACATGGGGGTGCTGGGTGTTCCACCGAGATACAGAGTGTCACAATGGGGTCATGAACTTGGCACTTTGGTTTGATAGTTCCGGAAGGGGTGTGGGATGAGGGAAATGCCTCACCCAGCAGGTTATGTTTCACTTGCAATTCCACACAAATTATCACAGCAGTGTCCAGATCACCCTTTTTTCTTTTTTTGTGCAAGCCCCACATCTCCACCGACAGCAGAGACCCTTGTTCGAAAAGTCACTAGATGTTGTTCCCCAGTGAACTTTAGTGAATGAAGAAGACCCACCTCCCAAACAGGTGAATGCACTGGCAATACTCAACAGGGGATGTAGTCCTCTCTCCGCCTTCCCCCCGCTAATCAAGGGTCAAGTGAAAAGGAGAGAAAGAGACAAAGAAAAAGCCACTCTCCCCGAGCGCTGGACTCCTGTAGCAAAGAGGTGTGGCCGCCCTTGGACATTGACAGAAGGGGATGTCCAAACACCCTCTTGTGGGTGGAAACAGGAAGGCCACGCTCACTACACTGGAAACAGAGGGGCAGGACAGGACCAGGAAGGATAAAAGGCAGATCCTGTACCTCAGTTGAACTGGGGCTGTCAAGGTAGATGGATGTGTTCCATCCACTGCTGGCACAGGAGCCCCCAGAAACTTCTGCTGCCCTGAGGTCTCTTCTGAGCTACCAGAGTTGCCAGACCTAGCCGATGCTGAGGAGCTGCTGGGGTTGCCATCGGCAGTGTATCCCGGGGAGACCTGGTTTGTGTCTCCTGTTATTTGCCTCCTCTCTAAACAAAACAGTTCTAATCTTTTCAGTTTCTCCACATATGGAAAACGTTCTGTATCTTTAATCATCTCTGTTACCTGTCGCTGGACTGTTCCTGTTTCTGCTCTATCTTTCAGATGAGTTGAGGATTGTATCTAATCTAGTGTGCTCATCACCATGCTACCTAGTAGAGCTGTTTGGAATTTTGTATTTTATTTTTCCTGGAGAAAATTTCAACTTTTGGCCAACCCTTCCCCCCCGCCCCCCCAAAAAACCAAAATAGTTTCAGCTGAAAAACTGTCAAAAAACAAAATAATTTTGGTTTTTAGCTTTAAAAAAATGAATTGAAAGATAGCAGACACTTTCCAGGAAAAAATTCTTTTATTTGAAAATCTAATTTTCTATTTGGGAAAAAAAAAGGTTTGATGGAAAACTTTACACCAGCCCTAATATCAAAACATAATATAGGCTGCACCATGTGAGCTAATGGGGTCTCCTATCGTTAAAAGGGAGTTGCAGAAGGGAGGGAGCTCTTTTGATGCACTGTGTGGTCATATCTAACCCCACAGAGTTCTCTAAAAGGCCTGGATATGCTCTTCCTGACCTCATGCCGCCACATCTGCTGGCCTCGGCAGGCTTGAGACTGGGTTATTGTTTCTGTGGGGTGAATCATGGGCCAGCTGAGATTCAGTGCAGGTCTGTTCCATGAAAGAATGGAGAAAGGTGCCCTATGTATACCATAAATAGAGTATATCAAAAATAATTAGAAAAGCATCATGTGGCACTGTGACTTGGATATTACCCATATGAATCTCTGCCTTTGAATTTGCTCTGTATATTTTTATACATACAGGATGATATTTGTATATTCAAGGTCAGATCCTCCATGGCTTTAAATTGACGGAATCTACGCAGCTATGTAGATTTGCAGCAGCTGAGGACATGACCCAACACATATGTGTATTCTAAACAAGTGAAGGCTTTTAGAACAAGCTTGGGGTATTTTTTGGATGAGGCGGCATGAGAGGATGAAACCCTGCTGAATTGTTAAGAGTGGCCCCCCACTGGTTTCCGCCTTGTTCCTGTGCTGTTGAGTAGGTCACCTTGCAGGCCTGGGAGCTGGTACAAAATTATACTGCCGCAGCGCTGAGAATGCTGTATGACTGCCCTGGATAAAGCCAACAGAGGCTGTATGCAAGTCCTTCTCACCGGCCTTGCCAAAAGACCACGATTCAGTGCTTTTTGCAGAAATGAATTCGTTCAGGGCCATCACAATTATCTAACTCAATGAGCACAACAATAGCTCACTGTTTAATAGTCGTTCATGGTCATTTAGTGCCATCTGCGTCATCTGATCAGCGGCTTTGAAACATTTGAAAATGAAGCAATAGAGATTGTTTGGCCTGTACTCCCCTCCCTACCTCCCAGCTGCACAGATAACAGAAGTCATTCTAATAGGCACATTAGACACAGAGGAGGAATATGTTATGCAGGAGGCAAACCGGCCTATGCGGCTGAATATGCCCAACTCCCACTGGAAGCTGAAAATGAGATACCTTGCAGGACTGGGCCCATCCAATCTGACTTGCAACTAAATCCTAGCTGTGTGGGTGACACTTACTTGCAGGTGGACAGGTTCAGCTACTCTGACAAAGGCTATCAGAGGCCTAAAGTGAGGTCCTGAGGAATTCCTCCCAAGGAACTAGCACTGAATAGTCTGAGGAGTGTCTCTCTTCCTCTGAAGCATCCATCACCAGCTGCTGTCAGACACCAGACTAGCTGGAGCATCATCCTCTTCCATGTGACAAGTTGTCTGCTACCCAAGCCGGGCTCGGGGCAGAATGTTGGAACTAAGAACAGTTCCAACACCAGAACGCTCAGCCTGGGGTGTCATGTGCTGTGGGGAAGGGGGCAGTTCCCCCTCGCCCCCATCCTCAGACTTTTCAAAGCTCCTTGTCCGCTGGCATTGCCAGGTCTCCCCTCGGCCTGCTGTAAGGTGTGCCAGGCCGGAGCTTGTAATTGCTATGTTGTCAGCACCGTCCCCTTCTCCAATACCTGGACAGGAAGCAGTAGTGGTGGCTGGGGGCTGAAGGTGAGCATGGAATCAGCTGAGCTCCGGTCCCTGCCCCAGGTTGGCCATCGGTGACACATACCCCCTCTTCACGGCCTCACCTCCCCCCTCACATTCCCCGGGATAGGACTGTCCGGCCACCTCCCTGCCCACTCCAGGATGGGAACAGCCTGCTAATCCCTCACGAGTGGCAGGGCGGTGGAAGCAGGATGTTGACACGACTTCGCCCCTCCCCCCACAAATTTTTCTGCAGTGACGCCCCTGATCTTGGGGAACCTTTTGTGATCACTTCTTGATGGCATGAGTTGGCAACGGAAGATGATAGGAAGGCAGAGCTGCTCAGTGCCTACTTTGCTTCAGTTGTCTCACAAAAAATAACATGACTAGACGACTGGCAAAGTTTCCATAGACAATATAAGGGAAGGGATAGAGATCGGGATAAGTTAAGAACACGTCCGAGATCTTTTGACCAATTTGAATGAATTCAAATCAACGGGGCTGGATGCTATTCAGTTGCGGGTACTGAAGGAATTAGCTGACGAAATTTCAGAAACACTGGCAATAATATTTGTAAATTAATGGATGAAAGGAGAGGGGCTGGAAAACTGGAGAAGGGCTAACGTAGTGCCCATCTTTAAAAAGGCAGGGGGAAGAGGAGCTGGGAAACTGTAGACCAGTCAGCCTGACTTTGATACCTGGGAAACTACTAGAGCAATGTATAAAACATTCAATTTGCGAATACCTGGAGGATGAAGGGATGATCATTAGCAGCCAGCATTGATTTACCAAGAACAAATCATGCCTAACCAGCCTGATGTCCTTCTCTGACAGGGTAACTGATGGATAGGGGGAATGCAGTGGATATAATATACCTGGACTTAGCAAGGATTTTGACACAGTCCCACATGACATTCTGATAAGTAAGCTGGAGAAATGTGGGCTGGACAGAACTACCATTAAGTGGATACATAATTGGTTAAACAACCTCAAACAAAGAATAAGTATTAAAGGAATGATGTCATGTCAGATTGGAGGGAGGTCTCAAGTGAGGTTCCAGAGAGATCTGTTCTGGATCCAATGTTGTTTAACATCTTTATGTTATGACCTGGATGTAGGTATAGAGTGCACACTGAGCTAGGGGCCATTGCCAAGACTTTGGAGGATAGCTCTAAAATTCAGAGGGATCTTGATTCTCAGGGTTCTTTTTGGTTCCTTTCTTTTGTTGTTTTGTTTGGCGGAAGGGGAAACTTCTGTCTCAGTTTTATGAAATTTCATGTAAAGCTGAGCAAGATTTTTTCATCTAAACATTGTGACTGAAATGAACGTTTGGCTGAAAGCTCTCCAGGGTTGGAGGATTTGAAATTCGGTACTTTAATGTTGCAAGCTGAAGTCGGGAGACACTCCAGAGTTTTGGCTGAAGAGCACTTTGGGGATTCACTGGCAGAGCTCAGGGAGGTGGCTGATGTGATGCAAACTGAAGCTACGGGGTGGCCTCGTTGTGCTCTTAAAGGCTTGCTAGCTGCTGAGCCCTCTTGGCAAACCCCACTAAAAGCTTAAGCACATGCTGAACTTTAAACCCGTGAGTCGTCCCATTGACTTCAGAACTGCACACAGCTTCACCAAAGCAGTCCTGACCCCCTCAAGGGAAAGGGAAAATGCAGGCTTGAAACACGGGGTATGTCTATGTTGCAATGAAAGACTCGTGGCGCGTCCACAGCTGGCCCCGGTCAGCTGGTTTGGGCTGATGGGGCTGTGGCTGTAGGGCTATAAAATTGCAGTGTAGACATGAGGGGGAGTGTCTCAGAGCCCAGACTCCAGCCCAAACATCTACACTGCAACTGTATAGCCCCATGGGCCCAAGTCAGCTGATCTGAGCTCTGAAACTGAGTGTGGTGGGGTGTCTAGCACAGCATAGCCAGCGTCCACATGCTCAGCTCCCACAGATCCAGGTTTACAATGCAGTGTAGACATATCCCCCATCCTACTGCTTCCAGTGTACAGGTGGCAGTGACGCCTATGGGGAAGGCTGCCTGACAGTCTCCATTAGAAGCCTGTTTTCATGTATGTGTATAGATTGTTCATAGACTAAAGAATCCAGCATGGGGTATCGCCATGGGAGATTTCTTTATAGTAGATTCTCTTTAGTCTAGCAGACAAAGGTACAATGAGATCCAATGGCTGGAACCTGAAACTAGATACACTGAGACTGGAAATAGACTCGCCTTTTTTTTTTTTAAACAGTGAGGATAACCCAACATTGGAACAAACTATCCAGGGCTGTGGTGGATTCTTCATCATTCAAGGTTGGACATCTTGCTAAAAATATGTCCTGCAACTCAATTCAAGTTTAGGGGTCTTGATGCAGGAATTACAGGGTAGAATCCTTTGTCCTGGGTTATGCAGAAGGTCAGATTAGATGCTCTTATCTGGACTAAATCTATGAAACCTGTCATCAAACCCCAAGGCCAAAATTAGAATCTCCAGATGAGGTTCATTTCATGTCTAGTGACCAGCTGCCATTTTGATCATCCATTTAGTACAATTACTGCCTTGGAAATGAAGCTTGTAATGTACATATGATAACCATGTAATATGCAAGAAAATGTCACTGTCTTGTGATCATTTCCTGCTAAATCCTTCCCATTGATGACGTTGAAGCAAGTTGCTTCCTTAAAAGGTTAAAGCATTTAAAGGAGGGTACTCTCTTGTTTTCTAACAAGAAGGGAAACAGCAGAGATGAACAGGACTTGTAAGCTAATAATAGTAATAATGTACCTTGCAATGGGGCACAGAAACTGATGGGAAAACAAAGTTACTTTACAACAAAACAAAGCAATAACCAACTACCCCAGCTGTTATATAGTGGCTGAAGTGGAGTGAGTTTGATGGCCATTTCTTAATGGCTAAATGGCAACATAAAAATATATACTCACCTCTACAGTCATTGGCATTAATTACAGTTCCAGCAGAGGCCAACAATTAGCAGCCTGCTCCAAACTATTGATTTCAATGGTGTTTGGATCAGTCCCTGAAAGAACACTGAAACTGACCTCACTTCATCTTCCAGTGCTGGTCCCTGAAGAAGAGAGATGAAGCACATTGAAATGGGCTTTTCTTTTGCCACTGAGAAAATGTGGGAAAGAAAACAATTATTCCCCGTCCCTAAGGAAAAAAAAAGTCCTGGATGAAACATCAGGTGTTTGAAAGCTATTATTCCTTTTATAGGCTGAAGTATTTTGTCTGGCAACAATGGGAGAACTGGCAAAAACATGTTGTTCTTCAGCCCTTACTGGCTCTCCTAGAGATTTGCCAGGGAGGACAGAGTTCAGCAGTTTCTTTGCACCAACTCCATTGTTTTAGCTCTCGTTCTGCCAGCTGGAGCAGAGCTTAGGGCCTGTACTGCATAGAGGCTTCATGTTTTGTGTCCATCAAGGAGAAGGGAAAGATCCAAAAGCCTACATAAAAAAAAAAAAGCCCATGCTAGGAAAACACGTGTATGATTAGTTTCTGCAGGCATGGTTCATGATGTGGTTGGATCTGTTTCGAAACAGTCACTGTGGCCATCTCTGCATTAGGTAAAGGAGATGCTCTTGACACCTGCTGTTAGGAATGGCTACCCCGATTCCTGCACTAAAACATTGTCAAGAGTGCTTGTGCCACTGGGGAAGCCAGGTTCAGTCAAGTCAACCCCCATGATAGCAAGTGTTCTAGATACTTCAACTTTGCAACTATGGGTGTGGAACTCACCAGGCCCTGCCAGCCATGCCAAATGGCCAGTAGGTTTTGATGCTGGAAGGGGCTTATGGGAAGTGCTTTTTCATATGCCAGATTTTTTTTCCAGATGTGGCCTCCATTTTTATAGGCACAAATAATTTCACCTGTATCTTGTGCCCACAATGAATTCTTAATGCAAACAGAAGTAGGTAGATATCTCTTTGCACTGCAGGTATTTAGACTTCTTCTCATAGACTGGTAGACTTTAAGACTAGGAGAGACCATTGTGATCATCTAGTCTGACCTCCTGCACATTGCAGGCCACAGAACCTCACCTACTCACTCCTGTAATAGGCCCATAACCTCTGACTGAGTTACTGAAATCCTCAAATTATGATTTAAAGGCTTCAAGTTACAGAGAATCCACAGTTTACTCTCATTCAAACCTGGAAATGACCCATGCTCCATGCTGCGAAAAACGTTCTAGTCTCTACCAATCTGACCTGTGGGGGAAATTCCTTCCCGTCCCCAAATATGGTGATCATTTAAACCTCAGAGAGACCCACCAGCCAGACACGTGGGAATGAATTCTCTGCAGTAACTCAGAGCCCTCCCGTCTTGTATCTCATCTCCAACCATTGGAGATATTTGGTACTAGGAGTCACAGCTGAGCCACATGCTGTTGAAAATAATCTCACCATACCATCCCCTGCATACATTTACCAAGCTCAGGGCTTGTCTTCACTATGAGAGAGGAAGTTGACCTAAGTTACGTTACTCCAGCTGTGTGAATAACGTAGCTGGAGTCACTACAGCTTAGGTCAACTTACTTCAGTGTCTTCACTGCACTGTGTCGGCAGGAGACGCTCTCTGGTTGACTCCCCTTACCCTTCTCAGAGAGCTGGAGTACTGGGGTCAACCAGAGAGTGCTCTGCCATCAATTTAGCGAGTCTTTGCTAGACCCAGTAAATTGATCCCTGCTGCACTGATTGCAGCAGCGTTGATCTCCCCCTAATGAAGACCAACCATCATCCTTAAACCAAGTTAGGTTTTTTGATCCCACTGCTCCCCTTGGAAGGCTGTTCCACAACTTCATTCCTCTCATCTTTAGAAACCACCATCTAATTTCAAGCCTAAATTTATTGATAGCCAGTTTTATCCATTCATTCTTGTGCCAACATTGGCCCTTACCCTAAATAACTCCTCTTCCACCTGGTGTTTATCTCTCTGATGTATTTATAGAGAGGCAATCATATCTCCCCTTCACCTTTGTTTGGTTATGTTAAATAAGCCAAGTTTTCATAAGGTTCTCATTCCTCTGATTGTCCTAGTAGTCCTTCTCTGCAGCTGTTCCAATATGAATTAATCATTCTTAAACACAGGAAACCAGAATTGCACACAGTGTTCCAGATGAGGTCTCACCAGTGCATTGTATAATGGCACTAACACTTCCCTGTCTCTACCGTATATACCTTGCCTGGGGCATTCTAGGACTATATTAGCCTGTTTCACAGCCGCATCACATTGGTGGCTCATAGTCATCCTGTGATTGACCAATACACCCAAGACTTTCCCCTCCTCAGTCACTTCCAATTGATATGTCCCCAACTTACAGCACAAATTCTTGTTGTTAATCCCTAAGTGTGACTTTGCACTACTAAATTTCATTCCATTTCCATTAGTCCATCATGAGCTGTTATAATCTCCTGTTTAACCTATTTCTCATCCACCTTTCAGATCTTATTTTAATCCCCATCTTCTCCAATTTAACTAATAATTTCCCAAGCGGAACTGTATCAAATGCCTTACTGAAATCCGGATAGTTTCGATCTATTGCATTTCCTTTGTCTAGAAAACTGGTATTCTTCTCAAAGAAGGAGAGCAGGTTGGTCTGGCATGATTTACCTTTTGTAAAATGATGTTTTATATCATCCCAATTACCATTTACCCCTATGTCCTTAACTACTTTCTTTTTCAAAATGTGTTCCAAGACCTTGCATACAATGGAGGTCAAATTAATGGGCCTGTATCTTGTTTTTTTCCCTTTCTTAAAAATAGGTACTAGATTAGCAATTCTCTAGTCATAGGGTATGACCCACAAGTTTATAGATTTATTAAAAATCCTTGCTATTGGGCTTGTAATTTCATGTGCCAGTTCCTTTAATATTCTTGGATGGAGATCATCTGGACCCCGATTTGGTTGCATTCAGGTGTTTGAGTTTGACTTTCACCTCAGATGTGGTAATTTCTACTTCCATATCTTCATTCCATTAGCTACCCCACCACTATCCTTAAGCTCCTCCTTACCCTTATTAAAAACAGAGGCAAAGTATTCATTTTGGTGTTTGGCCATGCCTAGATTTTCTTTAATCTCCACCCCATCCTCAGTGCTTAGTGCTCCCACTTCTTTCTTTGTATTTTTTAAATATGGTTAAAGAACCTTTTACTATTGGTTTTGATTTCCTTTGCAAGGTCCAACTGTACTTGTCTTTTGGCAGTTCTCACTTTTTCCCGACACTTTCTGGCTTCCAGGAGGTAGCTTTTTTTGCTGATCATTCCCTCCTTTTATTCCTTGTGGGTTTTCTGCTGTCTCTAAATAACCTGTTTGAGGTGCTTGTTCATCCAGTTTGGTCTGCAACCCTTCCCTATGGTTTTTTCCCCTTGTTTGGGATGCAGGCTTCAGAGAGCTTCTGCAACTTTGATTTAAAGTGATTCTAACATAAGAATGACCATACTGGATCATCCTGTCTACCGACTGTGGCCAATGCCAGGTGCCCCAGAGGGAGTGAACCTAACAGGTAATGATCAAGTGATCTCTCTTCTGCCATCCATCACCCCCTCTGACAAATAGAGAATAGGGACACCATTCCTTACCCATCCTGGCTAATAGCCAGGATTCTAAGCCTCCTCCACATTCAGATCTGTGAGTTCTTCAGTCTGGCTCACTTCCCTAACTAATTCCCTTAATTTTTTAAAGTTTGCCCTTTAAAATCAAGGCCCCTAGTTGCAGACCTTCCATTTAATTTAAACTGAACTAGCTCATGATCACTTGAACTAAGGTTGTCCTCTACAATCGGTTCTTCTGTAAGGTCCTCGCTACTTACCAATGCTAAATCTAAAAATGACATCACCTCTTGTTAGTTCGGTGATTATTAGAAATCTTTCAGCTATCATATCCAGGAATATCTGGAGCCTACCATTATTAGTAGCACTGACCCTCTTCTAATATTTGCATCCTTAAAAATCAGTGACCATAAGCTATGCATTGTGGGGAGCTACGTAGCCCTGAATTTATAACTTGGCTGTGCAAGTGGAATTCGGCCCTGTCCTCCTGATTAAATTTGATCGCCTGGTTTAGAGGAGGGTGAAACTGCCTCGTAACAAAGACTAGGACATCATATTATTAACAGAGACTGACCAGGGTCCTGATCTAGCAAAATACCCACCCTGTGCAATGGGACAATTCACTTGCTTAAAGTTATGCAGGCACTCATGCATTTTGCTGGGTCAGGATCTTAGTGTCTTCCTCCCACAGAACCCGCTTTTGTGAGGGGTTGCACATTCTCAACTCCAGTCACTTTGGGAGGCGTGGATGGGGCCCAGTGCTTTGCAGGATTGCAGCCACTTGCTCTGATCTGGTCTCCATTGATGGAAGCCTTTCCATTGACTTCAGCAGGCATTGGATCAGTCTCATGGCACAGCGCTTAGCGACAGGGGTCTGCTTCCACTGCTGGAGAAAGTGGTAAAATAATCCCACACTCACCAGGCCGCAGTATCAGGCAGAACTTCGCTTAGCATGCTTTAAAAATCTACCAAGCAGCATTTCAATTTAGGACTACAGAGATTCCCATGAATCTGGTCAGGCCTCCAGCTCCTGTTCCATGGCAGAAGAACTGTCACTAAATCACGGACAGAAATGTTCATCTGGCTCCAGATGATTTTAACAAATTCTAAGTTAACCATAGGGTCTGAGTTGACCTTTCTCATTTTCTGCAGCTGAAATTAATTCTGTCAGGTCAGGAAACTGGAATTTATGAATCATTAGCCCAGATGTGGCACAAACCAAAATTGCACTTTATTCATCCAGGTGACCTTCACCATAAGTCAGAAGGACCGGTCAGGGCAATGAGAAGTTACACAATGGATAAATGCTTTCAGCAAAAGATCCCAAACTATATAATTGTCTGGCACTTATCTGTGGTCATGACCTGAGGAAAGACTGTTGTTTTGGGGGAAAACCATAATCAACTATTTACTTAGCTTAGTGTGGACTTTTGTGTACCCTGAAACTGAGCCCAGACCATCAAACCCAACTTAAAAAAAGACCATGGAGTTGGATGTCACTTGGTACTACATCAGATAAAGGTAAATCTGGTATATATTCCATTCAACACACCACCCAAAATCACAGAGTCATAGAAATGTAAAGCTGGAAGGGAACTTGAGGGGTTCATAGATTCCCATGTCAGAAGGGACCATTGTGATCATCTAGTTTGACCTCCTGTATAACATGGGCCATAGAACTTCTCCAAAATAATTCCTAGAGAAGATCTTTTAGAAAAACATACAATTTTGTTTTAGAACTTGCCAGTGATGGAGAATCCACCATGACCCTTGGTAACCTTGTTCCAATGATTAATCCCTCTGACTGTTCAAAATGTATGTCTTTATTCCCAGTCTGAATTTGTCTAGCTTCAACTTCCAGCCATTGGATTGCTGGATGGAAGAGCCCTTTGTTAAATACTTGTTCCCCATGTGGATACCTATAGCCTGAAAGCAAGTCATCAATTAACTTTCTCTTAGTTAAACTAAACACATTCAGCTCTTGATTCTGGCATTATATGGCATGTTTTCTAATCCCTGAATCATTCTCTTAGTTCTTCTCCAAACCCTCTCCAATCTATCAACATCCTTCTTGAATGGCGGATACTAGAAATGGACACAGTATTCCAGCAGCAGTCACACCAGTGCCAAATATAGAGGTAAAATAACCCTTCTGCTCCTCCTTTTAAAATATTGACACAACATTAGCTTTCTTTCAGTTTTCTAGAATTTCCCTGTTTTTCAAGACTTATTGAAAATCAACATTAATACTCCAGCAAGCTCTTCAGCCAGCTGTTTGAAAGCTCTTGGATGCATGTTTTCTGGATCTCTTAATTTAAAAATGTCTAACTTTAGTAGCTGCTGTTTAACAGCCTCCTGAGATACTAGTGGAATAGAAAGAGTGTTATCATATGATATGACATAATCTGTATTTTTTTTCACAAACAGAAGAGAAATATTTATTGAACACTTCTGCCTTGCCTGCATTATTATTGATAATTCTAACATTTCATCAAGTAATGGACCAATACCATTGTTAGGATTCTTTTTGTTCCTAATAAACTTAAAAAACGCTTTCTTATTGTCCTTAACTCTGTTGGCCATAGATTTGTTGTTTCCCTGTGCTTCCCTTATCAATTCTTAACAATTCCTAGCTTCTGATTTACATTCATTACTATCAATGGCTCCTTTCTTCTATTAATTATATATTATTTTGTTTTCACTTCCCTCTAAACCAGATGGTGTTTTTTAACCAGTACAGCCTTCTACCTTGATTGTGGGCCTCTAGTAAAGTGTTCTTAAACAATTCCCAATTAACATTCACATTTTTCCAATTAAATTCTTCCTCCCAGGTGATTTGGATCATAATTGTTTTCAGCTTTGTGAATCTAACTCTTTTAAAGTATCATTTATATCATGGATCTGGACTTTATTCCATTTTCACATTCTAAATGTGAACAAGTCATGATCCCTTGTGCCTAAGTTATCATTAATTTTTAGTTCTGTGATCAGTTCCTCTTTGTCTGTCAAGATGAGGTCAACTATAGAACTGCGACACTTTTTGAGTTAGGAAATTGTCATCTATAATATTTAGATATTCCAAGGATTCCAAGTCCTGGCAGCATGAGACTTCCAGCATATGTCACTCCAATTGAAATGTCCAATGATCACATGGCTTTTTTCCCTGTGCACTATAAATAGATGCATAAGGAGGCAGTCACCCTGATCTCTAGTGTGATTTGGTGGTTTGTAGCAGACACCAGCTAATATCCCCAACTTGTGCTTTATCTGTGAGGACATTGATCCATAAGCATTCTGGAGGACTTCCTTCTCCACTTTTGCCTCATGATCCTTCCTAAATAGGCTGCTTTTTAACATTCTCATAATGGGAATCAACCCACCAGGTTTCAGTAATACTGACTAAAACATGTATGCTCATCAACAAGCAATTCCAATTCCTCTTGTTTGTTGCCCAGGCTCCTTGCACTGGTATACAGGCAATTAAATAATTTCTTCTCTTCCTGTCCTTTGGTTCCTTGATTCATTTTGTTTTCAACATTTCAACAGGGGAGTGCTCATATCTTCCCTTTTATTAATCTCTCTTTTTGTTCTTACTTTAATGCCCTCCTGACTACTCTTGTCCCTGAAAATACTGATCCTCTTTCTACCGAGGTGGAGGCCTCCAAACTGTACAGCCCCCTCCCGCTACTGAAGGTGAACCAATGTTCCACAAAATGAAAGCCTCCACCAATCCTCTAGCTAGCAGTTCCCTTCAGGAATCTTCTGCCTTTTGTCTCCCTTTGCTTGTGGAACAGGAAGGATCTCAGAGAAGATCCTTTGCATATTCTTCCTTCTTTTTCCTTTCTTCCTTCCAAGTTCCCTGAAGTCATCTACAATTAGTGAGATATCCCATGACACAGTGTCATTCGTGCTCATCTGAACCATCACCAGTGGATCCTTTCCCATCAACTTCTGAAGCCTATCCATTCTTAGAGTGATATCTCATGTCTTGGCTATAGGAAGGCAGCACACCATCTAGTCCATCTCCTTATGCTAAGGCAGGACCAAGTATACCTAGACTGGCCCTCACAGGTGTTTATCTAACCTGGTCTTAAAAACTACCAAGGATGGGGATTCATCAACCTCCCTAGATAAGCTGTTCCAGTGCCAAACTATCTTTATACTTAGAAATCTTTTCCTAATATTTAACCTAAATCTCCCTAGCTGTAAACTAGGTCAATTACTTTTTGTCTTACCCTCAGGGAACATGGAGAACAAGTGATCACCTTTCTCTTCACAATAACCTTTGACAACCTTTTACATATCATTGTACTGTACTGAAGTGTTGAATACATAAGCTAAGGGTGAAATCCTTGCCCCACTGAGGTCAACGGGAATTTTACCAATGGGCCCAGGACTTCACCCTTAGCATATAAAAGGATTACTTAGGTTGGCTTTGTCTTTTCACAAATATCTATTCATTTCTTAGGTTACTGCATTATTATGACAAGGACTGTCCAAGAGCATATTGTGGGGTCATAGCCATATCATCCTGAGCTGGGGTTTTATCTGCTTTCACAAGCTTGGAACACTGGGGCTGGTAGTAATTGAATGACAGATCTACAAGACACACTAAGAAATGGTGGAGGTGCAATTCTTACTGAATCAATAGAAAAGTATCAGGTTAGTTGCGCTCCACACTGGTTTCCAGAGCTGCCACAGGTCCCACTAAACATGACGTGCATGATTACATGACTTCACAAGGCTCCTAAATGACCCCTTGCATGAAGATCTCACTTACAAATAGTAGAAGCATGACTTCAAATGAGGAATTTGTCTCTCCTTTCTCCAGCCTTGGGAATCCCTGCAGGCTGCAGAAACTTTCCTAGGGTCTTCTTTTAATGACAAAAGAAATATAGGTTCAGCAATCTTTGTTTCCCCAACTCTCATCACCGGAGTTCACAGTTCAGGCTTGTGGGGGCTTGTTACATCCTAGTGAGTCTTCACAGTCCAAGCCCAATCTTCATCTCTTCTGACACTCAGTAAACTTGCCATCAATCGTACAAGCTGACCAGATCCTGGCTTGAGGTGTCTGCAGAAAAGCAGCTATGGGAAGGGAAAGGAACAAGCCAGAGAACAAAAAGTTACTCGATGGGCCAGAACCCAAATCTCTGAGCTTGGAGTGGCCCTTTGTGGAATCTCATCCCATTTTATACACACAGTGTCCAGAGCTGTATTTAGTTTATATAACACTAAGCAGCGAGACAGCGCCTGTTGTAACCAAACCCCCGCCGATTTTTTTCCATGAAAGAAAAAGAAACAAACAGGAATTTTAAAAAGACATAAATGTCGTTCAGATGATTAGCTGAGTTTCAATTGGCTGAGGCCATTCCAGGCCATGACTGGGGAGGAGACGGGCTCGTTAACTGCTATTCCATACACTGGAGCAGAATTTGGTTTGACAAGGTGCACGTCGTACTCAAACAGGCAAATTCAGACGAGAGGCCAAGTCGTCTAAATCAGCCTCATCTCTACCTTGCACATTGTTCTGGGCCTTCTTGGCAGGGTATTTGTTCCAGCCACGAGACCCCGTAGCCCTCCTCACTGAGACCCACACACGCTTCCCGACATGTTGCCAGGCAACCCCCCCCGACTTAGACGCCCAGGTCTTCCCCATGTGTCACTTCCCCCTCACTCTGGAATGTAACTATTGAATTAAAAAAATCAACCCTGGTTCTCCCCCCAGGGTTATAATTCTCCGTGTGGGCCGACGGCCCTGTCACATCTCCTGTCACAGCTCAGGGCAGTTACGCCCACCAGCCTGCCCCTCCCCGAGCTCATGTGAGCCAGTCATCTTCTCTCAGGCTGGGGAGTACTGCATAAGACGTGGGCAGAGCGTGAAGCTTCCCCTTGGAGAGGCTCGCCCCCTGCCCTGCCTCTTCCGGCCAAGGCCATGCCCTGCTCACTGGCCAGGATACGGGGGCTGAGAGCTCAGCTGGGGCCCTCGCTGGGGTCTAGCTCTCAGTCTTGGCATCACCCTGTGGCCACCACCCTATTCTGTCTCTTCCCCCGTGGCCCCACCCGCCGTCCCACCCACCCCCTCTGCTTCTTCCCTCAGAGGGAAAAGCTCTTGGGGCTGTAATGGGGGGCGATTTTTCTGGGGGGGTCTCAAACTGGCCGGAGCCCCTGGGCATGAGCCTCGTGTGCCTGGGCCGTAATTCGCCACTGCCCTGCCCCCATGGCAGCGTGAGGTTTGGGGAGGCTTAACCTCCTCCAGCCTCCATTACACACCACCCATGAGTTAGCCACTCGACTGTGCAGTGCAGAGCGGTTCCTCCTTGGACTGAGCCTGATTATCCAGTGGAATAAAAAGGGGCCACATCCTGACGTCTTACTCAGTCAGAACTCCCATAGAAGGAAACAGGAGTTTGTCTCAGGTGCCTTTTCTCTGAGCAGCTCAAAGTGCCTTTTAAACACTAGCTAATTAAGACACCAGGCAGGTAACTCTTTTGGCTTCAGTGGAGTTATTCCTCATTTACACCAGTATAAATCAGGTCAGAATTGGGCTCAGTAGATCTGTGGCCTTGTTGGGACAAAAATCCCAGGGCTGGTGTAAATCAGCATCGCTGGATAGACTTAACCAAACTGTTTCTAGAGGGTGTGACAAAGCTCCAAGTTTGTACTTGTGGGTCCTGCGCTTCCTGGCAGATTGAGGGGCCTCAGAAACTCATCTAGGCCCCAGAGTGACCTCCCTTTCTCAGTATAATTGGCAAGAGTCACCACCTAATGAGTTACCTTCATCACAGGCCAGTATGGAAGATGGAAAAGGTGGGGAGCCCGGGCCCGCCCTCTACTCCGGACTCCAGCCCAGGGACCCTAATAGTATCAGCTAAGATGGCTGACCTTTTAGGCACAAAACACAATACAATTCCCTGGGCTACTTCCCCACAGCAGTCTCTGCTTCTTCAAACCCCACTTCACCCTTACCTCAGGGCCTCCTTCCTTCTGGATGATATGTTGTCCACCACTCAGTCTCACCAACAGCACAACTTCATCTCACAGCTCCTGACACCCACACCCACCTGACTAACTGGGAGGTTTTTATCTGGTTTCAGCCAGTCCCTGATTGGCTTCAGGTGTCCCAATTAGGCTAGCTGTTTCTTCTCCTTTCTAGAAGGTTCTTAATTGGCCCCAGGTGTCTTGATTGGCCTGGAGTAGCCTTTGTTTGGCTATCCAGGGAACAGGGACCTGCACATCCTGAGACTAATATACCTGCCTTCCAGCACTCTCCTATATCCTTCTGGACTGACTCCGTCACAAGGGGTACCCAGGGCTAACATTGAATGGAGTTGTGACCTGTTGCAGGTAGTCGCAAGGATGCTCAAATTTGGCCCAGCTGCACGTCTGGGACACGGGGGCATCTGAGGCGTGTCCTGTGTGTTCAAAACAGATGGTTGGGAACCCAAGCTCTCATTGTAGTAAACGAGTGTTTCACAATCTAATGAGTTTCTGAAGGAGGGAGGGATTATTCTCCCCATTTCCAAAATGGGGAACAGAGCCATGGAAAAATTAAAGCCAAAGTTGTGAGTTTGCACTAATTTCCATCCCAATGGGAGGTGCCTAGGGTCTGGTATTTGTAGTGCTTCATTTGTTCCAAGCACCGCTCCTATTTACTTCCGTTGCCACTGAGAGTGCTCAGCGTTTTTGTAACTCTGGTCCCTTGTATCTCAGGTCAGAAGCCCAGAAAAGAAGAAACACGTAACTAGTGGCCATTTATGAGAGAGAGTTAGTTTAAGTGACTTTCTCAGCATCACACAGGAACTCTGTAGCAGAGGTAGGGACAGAATCCAGTTCCTCTGGGTGGAATTTCCTGAATGGGTCGTGTGGAGAAAAACAGGAAGTGTTCATGTTAATGGAAGACTGGCATAACACACAGCAACCTTCAGTCTAGCATTTCCTAACTTCTGAGTGCTTGAGTTTTGTAACTTTAATGGTCTTTTCATATATTTTTTGCATGTGATTTGTATTATAGCTGCACCAACCAAGATCAGGAACCCATTGTGCTAGGCACAGTCCAGACCCAGAGCAAGAGATAGTTCCTACCCCAAAGAACTTACCATCTAAAGAGAGAATCCAAAGGGTGGGAAAGGAGAGAGATGCACAGACTCGCCCACGCCACACAATAAGTCAGGGACGGAGCTAGGAATAAAGCCAGGTCTCCTGATTTGCAGTCTAAAGGCTCAGTCCCTAACCCACAGTCCTACCAAAACTCCTGCTACTACTAGCCCATCAATAGGGATTTACAAATTACTCATCACTGCAGTAATGTAAGCATGGACTTTGCTGATGCATATAGTGCTGCCTCCTCTGCGCAAAGACATTTTCGTTAGTTAGTTAGCAACTTGTGGGCTCCTAATGCCTGAAGGTGTCTGCACAGGTACAAGAAAACAAAACCAGCCAAGCCAAGTCATTACCCAAATTCCCAGCCTAGTTGATGTGTCTCTGGATGGCTGCTGCGGAACCTGACACTGGTAAGAGTGTGAACTTGCAGAAAGACGAGAGGTTTTGGCTCGCCCGTTTTGTTCTGTCTTTTGTCACTCAGCACTCACGGTAATGCCGCCCCACAGCCAAGGAACATGTTGCAATAACTGCCCACAGACACCAGTTCTCCAGCTTGGCACTTTGTGGGCTGAACAATGTGTTTAAATAAACTCGTACGATTTAACTGCAAGCTCTCCGGCCCGCTGGGAGCAGATTCTTTGGAAAGCAGAACAGTGCAGTGCAAGAACTGGAGCTTTCGAGCCTTGGTTTGCCTCCATAAACACAGACAGAGGCACACTAACCCTGGTGACCGGGCATTCGGGAACCAAGTGACATCTTCCCACCGCCAAGTAAAGAATCACATGGTTGTCAGAGTTAAAGAAAGCCACAGAAAGGGGCTAGACTGGAAGCTAACACACAGGCCTCGCATTCCAGTGATTTGATTTCTGGTCTCAGCTCGCCCAGTAACTCACTGTGGCCTTGTCTTGCACTATAAACCTCAAAACATGGTAACTAACCCTAATGGAGACAAAGCAAGTTGTATGTTAAGCTGGCAGTGGTGAACCCTGGGATGGCAGCTCTAAATCAGTGGAACCACAAGATCCTTTCACACTGACCTGTGTCCTCCTCATTCCCCATCATTGCAACGCTTAACCACTGGGCCACATCTAAAGGAGACAGTGGAAATTCCAGGCAGAGATCTTATCTTTTTAATTTGCCTGATGAAGCCCTGGGCACATTTAATTATTTTATAAATGGAGGCTAATAATATCGGCCCAAGTCCTCAAAGGTATTCAGGTGCCTAACGCCCATTGACTTTGAGGATCTGGACCATAGCGCCTAGCACAGTGGGAACCTCCCCTGTGGGAGGCCTCTGAGCACTGCATAATAGAACTGTTTAATTATAATTTAAAAACTAATAATGGATAAGCGATTAAGGCTAAGATTATTATATGGGCAAGATATGATTATAAGCAAAGGAGCCACTACAAAAAAGGGCTTTTTTTTTTAAAGTCCACAAAATTACGACCACAAAATAAAATGCAGACACGTGGCCTATAGAATCTTCAGCTCAGACCAACCAGACGGAGCTTTGGGTGAGTCATCCCTAATAATTACAGATCTACATTGAAAAAGAATGGCTTGCACAGAGACAGGAGTGCTGTTTGTAGTAAAACAGTCATGACAGAGTCAACTGGCTTAGCCGGAGTATTATGGGGTGGAGCCATGCTCCATCTTGCCCTTACTTCCTGTTTAGTCAGTAGGATTTCCCCTTCCACTCTGCTGTGATGCTGTTAAAGCAGCAAGTCCCCAGCCTGCGGCCCTGGGAATAGATTTATTTTTGTTGCACGGAGCGGTCCTTTTTATAAAACCGCCATTACTACTCTGTGCTGTGAGCCATACTGCGAACTCCTAGGTGACAAATTTCTACAAGTACAGTTAATTTGATAATGCTAGGATTGGGAAAACGGGGCCGGGGGGGGCGGGGGGGAAGACTAACGAGGAAAAGCAGCCGTGTATCAACTTGGAAATGTTCACACACTCTCAACAAATGCATTTGAACCAAGTCACCATAAGAACATAGAGCTCAGTCGAAGCCTATGAATGCAATTCCTGATGTCAGCTTAGTGATGGTGGGGGAGGGGAAACAACCGCTGACGTTCTCATTCCAAATCCATGGGGGATGTTCTATGAGGCAGAGCCTGGCTGGGATCCTGTAAAGATCCAACTCATTCTCCTGGATGGACCATGGTTTGCATGTTTGCCAACCTTTCTCCCAAATAGAAGCAAACGCTGTGTTCAAAGTATCATCCTCTCTGTCCCTCGTAGTAGGTTTCTAGTCGATCTAGCAGAAGCGAATATCCAGGCACCCGCAAGCTGTTTTCAATAACGAAAGCTGGCTCATATCTAGTATCCAAATTACTGCAGCTGTGATCCACTAAATACACATTACAGACGATGGGAAAAACTCCCACTGACTTCAGTAGGGCCGGATTTCACGCATTACGTGTGATGTTTCATAGATCTAATCTTTAGGGTCATGACTCAAGTATGCGCTATGGGCCCAATTCTACTCAAGGGTCTTACTCTACAATCAGTTTGGGCTCTGGCATAATGTTTTGGGGAACAGCCCCAACCCCTCTATGTAGATTCCCTAACAATTTCCATTATAAAAATGATTCAGACCATTTCTTTGAAGAGCTGGTTTGAAGCAGAAATTTTAAATTTAGCAGGGGGATCAGTATGGCTCAGGCAATTTTAATTCTGCCATTTCCTAACTTTTGACTGCTTGGCTTTGCAACCTAAACAATGTTCTTCCAGCTTAATATTTCTGTATGCAATTGACTAATATTATTTACTACATTTATGATAGTAGCACTCTATGTGATTATATGCAAAGATTATATGTGTAGACACAGATTAGTAGGCTTTCTAAAAGCCAATAGCTGGTAACTACATTAGCTCCTGTTGTCCTCAGGATGTTGCATGGGGTGGAATTTAGGCCAGAAATTGACCCTTTGCATTTATGCGAATGAAATATTCCATAGTTTACAGAAATTCTGGATGTGTTGACCCCACTGATTGCTGACATTGGATTGTTGAACACAAGACAATTCATTGCTCCTTATGCGCTGATCTCATGTGATTCGTCACAAAACACCATGAGAAGATTACACACAAATCCTGCTCTGCTACACCAGCTGAAATCTGGAGCATCAATTACGAAATTGAATAGAGGTCTGGCTTCTTCAGAAACCTGGTTCACTAGGAACCGGCTCAGAAACAGTTTGGTCTTTTGAAATCAATTTGTTTTCTGAATGGCCTGTTTCCATTCAGGCCCAGGAGAGGCCAACTCTTCTTTTGCCAATTACAAGCCAACTTCTACTCTCAGTTAAACTGGCAGAAGTCTCAAGACTTATATCTCATTATGTTATTCAGTAATGAGTACATTTGGTGCATCAAAGACGGCAAAACTTACTGTAACCGAACAATAGAAAGGTTCTTGTTAGATTCCTAGCTGTTGTTATTGCAATATACTTTTCAAGCTAGCTGTCCATTACCATGATACCCAAGCTAATCAGGTATCTAGTGCAGAGATGGGCAAACTACGGCCTGTGGGCCACATCTGGCCTGCGGGATCGTCCTGTCTGGCCCCTGAGCTCCCAGCCAGGGAGACTAGCCCCCAGCCCCTCCCCTATTATCCCCCTTCCCTGCAGCCATGCTGCTGTGCGGGCAGCGCTCTGGGGAGTGGGGCTGAATGCTCCTGTGGGACAGCGCGACAGCGTGTCTGGCTCTGGCTGGGTGACATGGCTAGCAGACATGCTGCTCTGAGCGGCATGGTAAGGGGGCCAGGGCTGGGGGGTTGGGTAAGGGTTGGGGGGCCCCAGGGGCCTGTCAGGGGTGGAGGTTCTCGGGGGGGGGGGCAGGCAGGGGATGGGGAATGGGGGCGGCGGGGGAGGGGTTGGATAAGCATGGGAGTCCCAAGGCGCCTGTTTGGAGTGTTAATAGGGGACAGGGAGCAGTGGGCGTTGGCTAGGGGATGAGGTCCCAGGGGTGCGGTTAGGGGCCGGGATCCTGGGAGGGGGCGGTCAGGGGACAAAGAGCAAGGGGGGTTGGATGGGTCAGAGGTTCTCAGTGGGGTGTGGGAAGTGGGAGGGGGTCGGATGGGGGGGCGGTGCCAGGCTGTTTGGGGAGGCACAGCCTTTCCTACCCGGCCCTCCATACAGTTTTGCAACCCCTATGTGGCCCTTGGGCCAAAAAGTTTGCCCACCCCTTCCCGTGGCTCCCAAAGTCAGTGTACTCTCTCTGTGCTCAGGGCCAGCATTAGGGAATGGCAAGCAAGGCAATTGCTTGAGGCTTGACACAGTGAGGGGCCCTGCAAAGCTAAGTTGCTCAGGATTAGCTTCAGTCCCTCACGGCAGGGCTTGGGCTTCAGCTTTCTTACCCAAACCCCAGCAAGTCTAATGCCGGCCCTGGCATCCCCATTAAAATGAACTCATCATAGAATACCAGGGTTGGAAGGGACCTCAGGAGGTATGTAGTCCAACCCCCTGCTCAAAGCAGGACCAACCCCAACTAAATCCCAGCCAGGGCTTTGTCAAGTCTGACCTTAAAAACCTCTAAGGAAGGAGATTCCACCACCTCCCTAGGTAACCCATTCCAGTGCTTCACCACCCTCCTAGTGAAAAAGTTTTCCCTAAGCTTTCCTCATGACCCACATTGGGGTCACAACCCACAGTTTGAAAACCGCTGATTACAGCATATACAGCAGTATAAACAAGTCATTGTCTTCATGAAATTTTTGCTTGTACTGACTTTGCTGGTGCTGTGTATGTAACCCGTTGTAAAACTAGGCAACTGTCTAGATGAGTTGACATACCACCGGGAAGACCGCTGTGTACCCCCAGGGTTGAGAACCCCTGGTTTCAGGGATTCAAAACTTAAAAGAGATGGTTATTATTAATGATGTATGTTACAGAAACAACTGGAGGCCTCAAGCACAATCAGGGCCCCATTGTGGCAGGTGTAGGCACACAGTCAGAGAGACTCTCTGCCCCAAAGAGCTTACACTCTAAGTACATGGGACTGACACTTGTCTGAGGTCACACAGCCGGCCAGTGGTAGACTGGGAACAGACGCAAGATCTGTTGCCTTACCCACAAGACCACGCTCTCTCTGGGGGCAGGGGATGCCAGGGGAGTTGTCTTCTGAAAAAATACACAGTTTAATATTGTAGATGTGAATAATTTACAAACAGTGTTAAAGAAATTGATGTGTAAATTCTACAACTGTCTGTGTGTCCTATGCAAGTTCTGTTCCAATGGGATGTCTAATTCTGAATGTGCCTATGCAATTTCTTATATATTCACAGACTCAAATCATGTGGCAGGAAGCAGTTAAACTAACAAACACCCAGCTGGCTGCATGGCACCTCCCTGACTGGATGGGTCACGCGTGTGAGATTCCTCACCAATGCTCTTTCCTCTTGGCTTTTAGCCCCTTTTTCCTACTTCCAGGGACCTGCCCCTCTCTCACCGTTCAAGCCAAACATTACGATGCTTGGCTGGCTAGGGAGAGTTGAGGAGCGTGTCCCTCAGATTCCCATCCATGCTCCTTCTGCCCCACGCGCAGGAAAAGAGAGAAGACAGAGCCCCCACGAAGAGGCTGTTGCTAGAGCTGGGGCCACAGGGCTGAACAGGGAAGTTCAGGTGTGATCCAAAGTCTGCCACAAGACTGAGCAGAACGTAAGAGCCCGACCGCCAGCCAACTTTGGGCAGGCTTGGCGCAGCATCCAAGCTGTCTTTATCTGACTGAGAGCAGCTGCCAAAGTCAGTGTGGGTCTTTCCGTTGCTCCCCAAGGGCATCAGGAAACTCTCCTCTGCAAACTCCTCGGGCCCCGTTCACTTTAAACTGGGTTTATTCTCAGCTGAGCTCCGTGCTGGGGGTGGAGGGAGGGAACTATTCTTTCGGGTCATTATTTACAAAATAAGGCCTCCGAAGGGACGACTTGATTAAAAATAGAGGCGTTCCTGCTGCCAAGGCCCGACCTTTCTGCTTGAGCATGACTCGTTATTTGGTCGATGCTTCACTTATCAATCGTGTCATCGCACTTCGCTCCAAGAGGCCGTTCTGTGCCTGGCGCACTAAGGCCTTCAGCGCTCTTGGGCTCTGAGACAACGCGGCTCCCGTGCCAGTTCTGAGGCACACACTTAAATCAATAGCAGACAGCAACTTCTCCTTTGTCCGCTCTCTTTAGATCAGGGGTGGGCAAACGTTTTGGCCTGAGGGCCACACTAGGGTTCAAAATTGTGCGGGGAGCTGAAGGCCCCGCCCCCTATCTGACCCCCACCCACTTCCTGCCCCTGGACTGCCCCCCTCAGAACCTCTGACCCATCCAACCCACCTTCTTTGTCCCCTGATCACCCCCTCTGGAGATCCTCCCACTCTAACTGTCCCCCAGGACCCCATCCGCTATCTAGCCCCCCTGAAATCTGTTCCCTGACTGCCCCCTCCGGAGACCCCCCTGGGCGTCAGGCCCTGTGGCTTGCAGCACTCCGCCCAGCCCCTGGGCTGGAAGCGCAGGACCCACGGTCCGCAGCACTCGGCCCCGTCCCCGGCTCGGGAGCGCGGGCTCCGCGGCTTGCCGCGGTCGGCCTGGCACCCCGGGCTGGGAGTGCGGGGTGTGGTGCTGGCCGCAGGCCCGCGGGCCCGGGCTCCGGGCAGCATCCGGCTGTGGCCCGCTGTCCTGGGCGGCGTGCCAGCCCTGCTTTCAGGGTGGCGCTCTCAGCTGGCTGCGGGCCCGCTGTCCCGGGCTCTGGGAGGCGTGCCTGCCCAGCTGCGGGGACCCGGGCGATGCGCCCAGCCGGCAGCAGGCCCGCTGTCTGGGGTGCGTCAGCCCCGTTCTCAGGGTGGCGCGCCCGGCCGGCCGGCCATGGGTCCGCTGTCCTGGGCGGTGCGCCCAGCCAGCAGCTCTCCCGGGCTTTCTCTCAGAGCGCCCTGCCCAGGAGAACAGGGCCACTGGTCCCGCTCCCCCGGCAAGAGCTTGCGGGCTGGATAGAAACAGCTCGCGGGCCACAAGTGGCCCGGGCCGTAGTTTGCCCACCCCTGCTTTAGATGATAAACTCTTGGGGCCAAGCCCTGTCTGACTATGGGTCTGCACAGCACCTACTGTGGTGTGACCCGTCTCAGCTGGGCCCGGGTGGTGGTCCTCTGATACAAATAACACTAAGCGCCTTGATCCTAATGCTTCTGAGAAAGGAGATGCCCTCCTGATGGAGTGGGGAGAGAAATGCAGGCTCTTCCTGACTCCAGCAGGCAATCAGCAGATGCCCTGAAGCAGGAGCTTTGCTCATGTTGTCTTAGCAAAAAGGCTGGGTTCGATTCTCTAGGAATTCCTTCTGAAAACTTGACCATTACCAGCTCAAGCGTCCCCCTCCTGAAACCTGGGAAAACTAAATACATCCCCTGGATGCGCTTAATAGGCAGCACTGCCCCACTCCCAGCACTGAGGCCATGTACAAAACAAGGACCACTGGGGTGGAGGATGGGGAAGAAGAAGACACAGAATATGCCTGAGAAAGCCAGCAATGAAGATGTACGTTGGGTAAGACTCCCACCACCCAGGGGCTCTTATCAGTAGTCTTAGACTCAGTCCTGGACTTGCAATGGAAGTGTCCAGATAAGGAAAGGTGATTACCTAGGGATTGCAGCTTTATTGATGGCTGGGTGGGAGGCCCTCAATGAAGTGCCTCAGCTGGGCTGCTGGCCTTTGATTCCTCAGCGAAAGCCACCTGTGAACTGTCTCCCGCGTTAAAGCCGCCTCTCACAAAAGGTGCAGAGAAAAGTCAGTGCCATGTAAGACCCTAAGCAGAGCCCCTGTCCCTGGGGATACACTCTCACCGCAAAGGAAGAGCCTGTTACTCTCTTTCTTTCTGGCACGTGGCCCAGCGCCACGAGCCAGTGGTGGAAGACAGAGGCTTTGCTCAGGGTGACCCTTGGCCTGACTGCAGTTGGCCCAGTTCTCTCCCCTTTTTTGTTTCCAGACAGGGATAACAGCGTTTTATTGCCCCTCCCCTAGACTCAACACATCTCTGCATTTTGACCACAGTGTCCTAAGCTGTCACCTAAGTGAGTGACTTCAAACTGGAGGTGCAGAGAAGAGCTACTGGGATGATCGGGGGAACGGAGGGCCTAGCTTGTGAGAGGAGACTGGAAGAGCTGGGTTTGTTCTGCCTGACCGAGGAGGAGAGAGGATCTGATTGCTGCCAGGGGGAGGAGAAGGGACACACCTGAGAGCAGGAAGAGCCAAAAGACAACATCTGCACAAGAACAAATCGGTATTATGTGGTTGCCAATAAGTTCAGGTTGGAAATTAGAAGGAGGTTGCTAACCATCCGAGGAGTGAGGTTCTTCTTAACAGCCTCCCAGTAGGGGCAAACAACTTAATTAGTGTCAAGAGAGAGCTGGACAAATTTGCGTGGGATTATACAACAGGGTTGCTTATGCTGGTGCGGGGCAGGGCCTGGCAATCTTTGGAATCCCTTCTGGTTTATGTCTTATGTTCCTAAATATCATGCTTCAGGTTTTCAGCTGGTCACTGGCAGAGGTCAGGAAGGGATTTTCCCCTCTCCCCGCCCCACCAATGTATTCTGTAAAAAAACCCACCTCTTTCTTCTGAGGCATCAGAGATGGTTCCAGCTGGAGGTGGGACACTGGGTGGGATGGACCAAGGCTCTGAGGTGGCACTCTGCATTCTCTCTCTCTCTCGTGGACTTGGTTGGCTGGTTCTTGCTCACATGCTCAGGGTCTTACTGCTTACAGTATGTGAGGCCAGGAAGGAATTTCCCCCCAGGTCAGATTGGCAGGGTCCTTGGAGGATTTTTTGCCTTCCTCTGCAGTGTGTATGCCGGTCACTTGCTGGGATTATCTCCCTTAACCAGTTCCCTGACATTGCAGGAGCCTTGGGCACTGGTGCCTCCTATTCTCTGCCTGTGGCACAGACCAGTCTGGTCTCCTGGGGGCTGGAATACTTGGGTCTCATTCTGGTTGCAGGGTTCAGTGTGCGGGTGCTGGTGGCCTGTGATACACAAGAGATCAGACTAGATGGTCTAGTGGTTCCTTCTGGCCTTAAACTCTCGGACTCTGAAATGCAAATGAGGCCTGGCTCATTGAGACATTTCCCCTTGTCACCAATAGAGAGCAAGAGTCAGCTCCTTCCCCGGGGAGCTTCAGTGCATCTAGATTAGAGCTCTCTAGCAGCTCCAGGCTGCTCTTCTCCCTGGTCTCCAAAAGGGGTCAACAGTGAGCTCCCTACTCTCTAGGGGTCCAAGCCCCAGGTCTTTCATTAGCCGTAGGGCCGGATTAATGCTCCCATGGCCCAGGGCAATTAGATTTTGTGGGGCCCCTGTATAAAAGTATTTTTCTTGGAAGGGAGTTTGGTGCAGAAGGGGGGCTGGGGCAGAGGATTGGGGTGCAGGAGGGGGGTGCAGGGTCTGGGAGGGAGTTTGGTGCAGGAGGGAGCTGGGGTGCAGGAGCGGGGTGCAGGGTCTGGGAGGGAGTTTGGTGCAGAAGGGGGCTGGGGCAGAGGATTGGGGTGCAGGAGGGAGTGCGGGGTCTGGGAGGAAGTTTGGGTGCAGGACAGGACTCTGGGCTGGGGCAGGGGGTTGGGGTGTGTGAGAGGGTGCAAGGTGCAGGCTCCAGATGTGAGGCGCTTACCACTGGCAGCTTCCGGCAGGCTGCCTGCCATATCCCCATGCCGCTCCCATCTCTGCAGCCCCTGGAAGGAGGGCAGTGGGTCTCCATGCTCTGCCCACGCCCGCAAGCACCACCCCTGTAGCTCCCATTGGCCAGCTCCCAGCCAATGGGAACTGCAGGGATGGTGCTGGAGGCGGGACCAGTGTGTGGAGTCATCTCCCCCCACCCTGCCAGGGACTGCAGAGATGTGCCAGCAGCCAGCTGTTTCTGGGGGGGCGTGGGGCCATGGCATTCAGGCAGGCTGCCTCATGCCCCTTTTAGCAGCCTGGAGATCACTGCTTGTGATTTATTTTTGTGGGTCCCCTCCCCGCATCTTGAGCCAGGGCCCTGGGCTGCAGCCCCTAAGACTCCGGCCTTGAGTATCTGATGGGATCTTGCATAACGGCAGTTGCTGGTATTGGACGTGGAGTTCCCCAGCCACGGCCTCTAACCACGAATTGGAGTGAGATACTGTGGCTGGAACTAGGCATTTTGCACAGGTCTCTCCCATTTGCATTTCAGTATCCAAATAAATACCCAGGGTTTGGAACCCAGGTCGAAACTGGTCAATCAACAGCGACAGCTTCTCCAGTGAGCTGCCTCAGAGCCGAGAACAGGTTTAAACTAAACCCCAAGCCCCGGGATGGAACTAGAGTCGAATGGAGGCATTTTTAGCATGAGCATGGACACGTTCCATGGAAAGGAGATGCCGGGAATGTTGTGAAATCGTTTTATTGCTCGAATTGAGATAACATCATTTAAACTGAATTCTTGGAATTCTGGGTCTTGGCACCCGGAGTCCACTGGAGAAGTCTTTGTGTGCGGCGCGACACGTTCTTTTAAGGCACTCTCGGGAGGCAACCTGCCTGCGTTCTTGCCAGCTGGACGAAGCTGTCACTGCCAAGTTCACTGCCTTGCAAATAAACAGCGACACAAGGGGCTGGTGCAATGGGCTGTGCCCAAATTACATAGGATGAGACTCACCCCTGTCCAATAAGCCAGGCCAAGGTTTTTGTGTGACGGTGCCACCTCTAGAGCCTGAACTCAGGATCACTGCAAGTCTGAATTTCTACTGCTTCAGCAAAGGGATCAGCTCCATTAGCCTAGGCCAGGGGTTTTCCACCTGTGGTCCACAGACCCCTGGGGGTCCACAGACTATGTCTAAGATTTCCAAAAGGGTCCACACCTCCATTCCAAATGTTTTAAGGGTCCACAAATGAAAAAAGGTTGAAAACCGCTGGCCTACACACAGTAGGAGGCTCACATGGCTTAGCCACTAGAGCGGGACAAAGACCACCGCTGTTAGGATTGGTTATAGACACGGACACCAGAGATGAATTTGACCTCAAACTTCTAATCCTTCATTGAACCCACTCAGTCATTTTGTCTCTCTGTAAAATGGGAACAATGACACTTCCCTTCTCTGTAAAGTGCTTTGAGCTTGTAGAGAGGTGGATTGGCCACCCACAGACCCAGAGGGGGAGGAACCCCTCACTGAGCCCTGATGGGTGGAGCCAGGCTGGGCTTACCCCTCCCACAGGAAATCAGTGGGCGGGACAGGAAGTATAAAAGGAGGGTGTGGGACCTCAGTTGGGCTGCAGTTGCAGGAGGAGCCAGACGCCTCCTGCTTGCTCCTGAGCTGGGAGACCACAGCAGGCCCCTGGGGAGCTGAGGACTGGCCAGAGCTGCTGGAGACATACGCCGACCTGACCATGGAGGAGTTGCCAGGACTACCACAGCCCTTCTATGCTGACGACCTGGACAGCCCTCCATGGACCCAAGCACAACCCACGGTGGAGTTTGGAAGTGGCTTGGAGCAGCAGACCCTAGTCTAGCTGCAGCACCACTTGAGCTCAGGTCAGCGTGTTACGGTCAGGATCCCTGCTGATCCAGGGGCAAATCCCACTGCCAAGGTTAGGGCCCTGGGCCGAGGTGCAGTGAAGTGAGTGGGCCCAACCCTCCTCCCCACCCCTGCCACCACAACCCTGGGGTGACAGTCTCTCCCTCTCTAAGCCATGTGCTTGTTGGCCGTCCGCCAGAGCTTGGATGCCCGAACCCCTTGCTGCTCGACCCTGGATACAGGCCCAAGCCATAGACCTTTGTCGCCCCACTCTGACTAAGGGCCTGGGGTCCTTAACTGCCTTTGCTGCTAGACCCTAAAGACAGGCCCAGGCTATAAACTCATTGCCCTGCCCTGCCTAAGGGCCAGGGCTACCTAACTGCATTTCATTTATTGCTCGACCCTGACCCCCAGGCCCGAGTTATAAACTCTCGCTGTGCTGCTAATTCCCCATGACAGGCGACACCCAGAGATGCAGTAAGGCGGACTGGCCTCCCACCGACTCAGAGGTGGAGGAACCCCACTCCTGAACCACTACAGAGCTGTATTTTCCTGTGGGAGGGGTAAGCCCGGCCTGGCTCCACCCATCAGCAAAATGCCTCAGCACCACCCAATTTTCAATGTATCACAAGAGTCACAGAGCTATTCGCCCCATTGTACAGATGGGAACTGGAGACACAGAGAAGCTAAGTGACTTGCCCAGGGTCATACAGAGAGTCTGTGGGGGAGGACAGAATTGAAGCCAGGTCTCTTTCTTCCTTGGTGAGGACCCCACCCACTGGACTATGTAGGAGGTCAGAGACTGAGAGCTTTAAACAAGTCAATTAATTGAAAACCCAGCACCCCTTTAACTTCTTCGCTCCAGCCACCAAGATCTCACCACCCTCCTGCTCTGCTTACTATACTGATTCCCTGCAGAAAGTGGGTCAGATTCAAGCTATAGGGCAAATTTTCAAGGCCCTCTATGAAACAAGCCTGAGGTACCTAAGAGAGACTATTTCTCATTGGCATTTCCCTTGGCAGCCACCTTCTTCAGGAACTAGGAAGCTGTCAACCTCCAGAGGACATGCTCATGAGAGCAAGGGCCAGGTTCTCAGTTCAACATGGGCAAAGCATGAAGGGGAGATTGGAACAGCTGCCCCACCTGACTGGCAGCTCCCAGAACTCCCTGCTTCAACTTGGCTTTGCCAGAGATGCAACTAAAACTCAGCAGAGCAGAGGAGAGGTGGACAAGAAGCGAAGGAAGAAAGAAGAGACACCGAGGAGAAGGCGTGTAGGGGAGAGAGAACAAGGAACTATATTGGAGGAAAAGAATATGCAGCCCCGACCGTTTTGAGTGAAGTAGGGAGCTGGGGAGACTCTAGTTATTTACTCTATGGGAGTTTCTCAAACTCTATGACAAAGGGTGACTTTAGTGAGTTCTGGCTAGCCGGCTGTCTGCCTGTCTATGCACATACGCACCCCGCCCCGTCTCTGTCTTTTGCTCCTGGTGCTGAAATACTCAAAATGACAGTTGAAATATTCCGCTGAGCCGCCCCCGTGTCATTGATTAAAGCGTGTTTGGATTCCGCGTTCCAAGGAGGTGACATCATGCCGGTGCAATCTGCAAGGCTGACACTGGCAAATTGATTACTTGGCGGCTTGCAGAGACGCCATCTATGATGCAGTGCTCAGATGAAAGACAGCAGGGCTAGCGAGGCTGGGCTATCAGGTGACAACGAGAGCTGTTTGGGAGGGCGGTGAGGTGGTGGTGGGGGAGTTAATGTGGGGAAGGGGTGAGAAGCAGGATACAAAGTAAACCTTGACCAGTCAGCCATAGATAAAGAACCATGGACCATGTGTAAAAATATAGACCAGAGCCTTTCACCTCTAGTTTTCTGCTAACCCAGATTTATAGGCATTGTAAATCCTTCTCATCTAGAGGGCCTAGGATAGCTCAGTGGTTTGAGCATTGGCCTGCTAAAGCCTGGGTTGTAAATTCAATCCTTGAGGGGGCCATTTAGGGATATGGGTCAAAAATCTGTTGAATGTTTTAATTGGGGTTGGTCCTGCTTTAAGCAGGGGGTTGGACTAGATGATCTCCTCAGCTCCCTTCCAACCCTGGTATTTCATCATTCTCTGAAAGCACTGGTAGGCACCACCCAGTTCAGAGTGATCATGACTAGAAACAAAAAGGCTCCATTGGCAAATGTGTCATTGGAAACTAGCCATTTTAGTATGGCCTGAAACTGAGGATGCAGGTCACCACACATAATTATTCAAAGAACTTATCCCCCTGGTCTGTTGTAGGTGATTTGCGAACAGGGCTTGATTTTATTTTTTTTTAAAAAAATGTTATTTCACAGATCATCTGTGTGAATTAATTGGAGCCTGTGAATCACTCACAAAATGTTCGCTGTGGGTATTGTCTATTCATAATTCATTACTTGTATCATTTGGCTGGTCACCTAAGTCGTGCCACTGCACGCCGATTGAACAAACTACCTCCCACTGCTTCTGCTTAACAGGCCATTTCTCTTAGTCACAAAATGAACTGAGTTTTGTCACAAAACAGATCTTGTTTTTTCTTTCAACCCATCTCAGCTACAGGCCCAACATTCACACGGGCCAAATGTTGCTGGTACAAATGGTCATGAAAAGTTTGCAGATGAGGCCAAATTGAACAGGGATTCAAATTTACAGTAATATTTGTCGATTATTTTCCCCACTCTTTGAACATTATTTTTCTTGCTGCTGTATACACACAAACACACACACATAGTGTAGTACAGGGGTGGGCAAATTTTACATACCCACTCCTAGCATAGTACCTAGTGGATCCGGCTGAGATCAGGGCATTAGGACTTTACATAGAATCATAGAATATCAGGGTTGGCAGGGACCTCAGGAGGTCATCTAGTCCAACCCCATACTCAAAACAGGACCAATCCCCAACTAAATCATCCCAGCCAGGGCTTTGTCAAGCCTGACCTTAAAAACCTCTAAGGAAGGAGATTCTACCACCTCCCTAGGTAACCCATTCCAGTGCTTCACCACCCTCCTAGTGAAAAAGTTTTTCCTAATATCCAACCTAAACCTTCCCAACTGCAACTTGAGACCGTTGCTCCTTGTTTTGTCATCTGGTACCACTGAGAACAGTCTAGATCCATCCTCTTTAGAACCCCCTTTCAGGTAGTTGAAAGCAGCTATCAAATCTCCCCTCAGTCTTCTCTTCTGTAGACTAAACAATCCCAGTTCTCTCACCCTCTCCTCATAAGTCCTGTGCTCCAGCCCCCTAATAATTTTTGTTGCCCTTCTCTGGAGTCTTTCAAATTTTTCCACATCCTTCTTGTAGTGTGGGCCCCAAAACTGGACACAATATTCCAGATGAGGCCTCACCAATGTCGAATAGAAGGGAACAATCATGTCCCTCGATTTGTTGGCAATGCCCCTACTTATACAGCCCAAAATGCCGTTAGCCTTCTTGGCAACAAGGGCACACTGTTGATTCATATCCAGCTTCTCATCCACTGTAACCCCTAAATCCTTTTCTGCAGAACTGCTGTCTAGCCATTAGGTCCCTAATCTATAGCAGTGCATGGGATTCTTCCATCCTAAGTGCAGGACTCTGCACTTGTCCTTGTTGAACCTCATCAAATTTCTTTTGGCCCAATCCTCTAATTTGTCCAGGTCCCAGGACTCTTACATACATAAGAGTGAAATGCATGGAAACTCTTTATAAACACCATAATAGAGGAACAAATTAAATGTATACCCCAAATTAAAAAAAATAGTAAGAGGACCCTGAAATGCCACCATGGCTAAACAAGAGAGTTAAAGAGGCAGTTAGAGGCAAAAAGGCATCCTTTAAAAATTGGAAGTCAGATCCTACCAAGGAAAATAGAAAAGAGCATGAACGCTGGTAAGTCAAGTGTAAATGTATACTTAGGCAGGCCCAAAAGGAATCTGAAGAGCAACTAGCAAAAGACACAAAAACTAACAGAATTTTTTTTTTTTTAGGTACATCAGAAGCAGGAAGCCTCCTGAACATTCAGTGGGGCCACTGAACAAGTGAGGTGCCAAAGGAGCACTCAAGAAAGACAAGGATGTTGTGGAGATGCTAAATGAATTCTTTGCATCGGTCTTCACTGCAGCAGAGGTGAGGGAGCTTCCCACACCTGAGGTGACATGATAGGTCTGACAGACTGTCCCAGACTGAGGTGTCAGTAGAGGCGGTTTTGGAACAAATTGTTCAATTAAACAGCAGTAAGTCACCAGGACCAGATGGTATTCACCCAAAAGTTCAGAAGGAACTCAACTATCAGACTGTAGAACAACTAAATGTGGTCTGTAACCTAACACTTAAGTCAGCTGCTGTATTAGATGAGAATAGCTAATGTGATGCCACATTAAAAAAAGGCTCCTGAGGAGATCCTGGCCAGTAAGCCTAATGTCAGTACCTGGGAAATTGTTTGAAACAATGATAAAACCATGAGTGATGTGGAGAAAGTGAATAGGGAAGTGTTAGTTACCTTTCCACATATCACAAGAACTGGGGCACCCAGGTTTAAAAGAAACACAAGGCAGGACTTCTTCACACAACACAAAATCAACCTGTGGAACTTGTTGGCAGGGGATTTTGTGATGGCTAAAAGCATAACTGCATTCAAAAAAGAATTAGATAAGTTCGTGGAGGATAGATCCATCAAGAGCTGTTAGCCAAGATGGTCAGGGACACAACCCCATGCTCTGGGTGTCCCTAACTGTCTGACTGTCAGAGGCTGAGACTGGATGAAAGGGAATGGGTCATTTGATAAATTGTTCTCTTCATTCCTTCTGAAGCACCTGGCATTGACCACTGTTGGACTACAGGATACTGGGCGAGATGGGCCATTGGTCTGACTCAGTATGGCCGTTCTTATTGTTCTTATTTTCTCAGATTGGGAGATACTCCCTGCCCCAATGGGTTTACAGTCTAAACAGACAAATAAAGCCTGAGGATCCTATTGAACAGGTGACAAACTAAACTAAGGCACAGAGAAACCTGCCCACAATCTCTGGGGGAGTGTGGTGCAGGCTGGGCATTGAATCCACCACTCAGGGTTGCCACGCAAACACTGTCCTCTCTATTGGATAGGGGCAGCCAACATCTGGAGACAATGTTCCTGTTGTAGCCGGGAGCAGCCCTATTGGGGGCGGGTTACAAATAAGGCCATTTTGCACTGGCTCTGGAAATGAACCTGGATCCCAGGGAGGCTGTCTGAGAATTGGGGTGATGCATCAGATGGGGAACCCCTATGGGAAGAAGGAGGAAAATGCATTGAAAGCAGAGGCTGAGATCAAGTCCATCCCGGGCTCACCAGCCACAAAGCTGTGTGCGGTTTTGCTCGCAGGTGCCATATTCCATCACTTCTCTCCTCGGGCAGCCTGCTTTGCTCGGTGTCAGAAGCCAGAGTGTTATTCTTGGACTCTGGTCAATTTCAACACTCTGCCTGCACAGGAGTGGAGAAAACAGGCAGAGCGGAGAGGCAGCGTGGGCCAACTGCACGTATCTGGGAAAGCGAATCACAGCTGAGCGTCTCGCTGTAGCGGAGTTTATGCTGCCTGGTCAGACTGTAAACTCTCTGCCGCATGGATCTTGCCCTCTTGTTAGTGAAACACCCCGTTGCCATGCTGCTGGCACCATGACGTATGTTTGCTTTGAGTTACTAGCCCCGAAGCCATTGAAACTGGAGGCTGGTTCAGATGCAGTTCTCCTGAGCTTCCTGGTAAGGGGTCTATGTGCCGAAACCCCACCGCAGGGGGAAATGGCTTTCGGGCGTTGCTACCATGCCTGAGACACAAGCCAGGTTTGCAGAGAGCTCTGAATCTGGCCTGAGTTATGGGAATGGAATGACTGCAGATAAACACTCTGATCCCATGTGGTTCTCAAGCCTCTCTTCCATCTAGGTTCTAATACTGTGTTCATCGCCGTAGTATCTGACCGCCCATCTGGTCGACACAGCGCTGTCTACACTGAGGGTGAAGTCGGTATAAGTACGTCACTCCAGGAGGGCTGGATTTTTCACATCCCTGAGCAAGGTAATAGACCACTATAGGCCTACCGTGTAAACCTGGCCTTAGTGTTAGGCACAACAGGAGCCTATCAATGTTGCATGATGACAAGGTGCAATGGGAGATCACCTGCAGGGTAAGAGGGGACTTGATCACGGTCTAGACACACCTACGTGGGGAGGAGATTTCTTAGCGTGCTTTTGGGTGCAGCAGGAAAAGACAGAACAAGATTGACTGGCTGGCCACTGATGCTAGACAAATTCGGACAAGAAATAAGGAGCAATATTTTAGCAGTGAAGGGAGTCAACCGTTGGAACAATTTACTCAGGGACAGGTGGATTCTCCATCACTTGAAGCCACTACATCAAGACTGGCTCTTTCTAAAACAGGGGTCAGCAACCTTTCAGAAGTGGTGTGCCGAGTCTTCATTTATTCTCTCGAATTTAAGGTTTTGCGTGGCCAGTAATACATTTAACGTTTTAGAAGGTCTCTTTCTATAAGTCTATAATATATAACTACACTATTGTTGTATGTAAAGTAAATAAGGTTTTAAAAATGTTTAAGAAGCTTTATTTAAAATTAAATTAAAATGCAGAGCCCCCTGGACCAGTGGCCAGGATCCAGGCAGTGTGAGTGCCACTGAAAATCAGCTCGTGTGCCACCTTCAGAACGTGTGCCATAGGCTGTCTACCCCTGGTCTAAAAGATCTACTCTAGCTCACACAGAATAATATATATGAAGAATTACCTACCTCATGGAACTAGAAGTCATCAAGTCCAGTCCCCTGCCGTCACTAGCAGGACCAACTACCATCCCTGACAGATTTTTGCCCCAGACCCTTAAAGGGCCCTCTACAGGGCCTAAGCTCACAATTTTGTCTTTAACAGGCCAACACCCAAACCACTGACCTATCCCCTCCCCGTGGGCTCAATGTAGGTGTGACAGTGCTGTTCCTGGTGGGATGCATCTGAGAGTGTCAAGTCAGGACAAATTGCTTCAAACGGGACATTTACAGTCCAAAGCTGGGGTTTCTCCACCCTAAAGGCAAACCAAACCAGCCAGCCAGAAAAGACTTTGGTTTTGCCCCATTGGCTAGCCACAAGTCACACAAGCAGTTCCCTTGGACACTCCAGCTTCCCAGTATCACCACCAGCAGCCACCTGTCCTGGGGACAAATGGTTATGAAAACCAATACCCCAAATAAAGAAAACGGTTCTCCACAATTCCAAAGAATCAGGCCCAAGACCCAGGTCAATATACAAATCAGATTTTACCCACAAATCACGGTTGCCAATCCTTTAGAATCTAAAATCTAAAGGTTTATTATACAAGGAAAAAGATATAGGTGAGGGTTAGAAATGGTTAAAGGAAATCAAATACATGCAGTAATGGCTTGCATCAGTTGTAGAATAACTGCAGGTTCATATCAAAGTCTCTGGAATACATTCCCTGGAGGAATGGGTCATCAATCCTTTGGCCAGAATTCCTCCAGAGTAAGAATGACAGACTGAAGACAAAATGGAGGTCCCTCTCCCAGGATTATATAGACTTCCTCTTGTGGGTGGAGACCGCCTCCTTCTTGCTATTCAGAGTCCAGTTGTACAATGGAGTTTCAGAGCCATGTGGTCCAGTTATATGACTCTCCAAGATTCAGCTCCTGACCAGCCAGGCCACATTCCTGGGGAAGCTCGGGTGTGGACGGGCATCTACAAAGTTCATTGTGTAGCTGATAGTCCTTAATGGGCCATCAAGCACGGTAAGCCCAGCTAACACCAAGGATTCTGAAAATGTCGCCAACAGCCTAGCACAATATTTGGAAAGACAGACAGTGCAGAGCCAATATTCATAACTTCCTCTACAAAATTGATACACACATACAGATAGCATAATCATAACCAGCAGATCATAATCTTGTCATAGACATCTTATATGACCCCTTTTACCTAGTATTTGGTGCCCCTGCAGGACCTTGGTTGCACCAATGACCTATATGATCCCAGATAATTTCAGTAATGTGACAGTAGGACCTACTGGGTGAGGTTCTTTGGCCTCTGTTTTCCAGGCGCTCAGACCAGATGATCCTAATGGTACCTTCTAGCTTTAAAATCTGTGAATCTCTATGATACAGGCCTGTATGGAGAGTGTGTCTGTTCTGCAGGAATGCAAGGTTCCTCTCTCTGCAGATCCGTAATCACTCTATGAGGCAGTGACACACACACACACACACACAAACACACACACACACACACACCCCTGCTGTGCTTGCCTAGTAAATGAGAGGAATGAACCTTGTGAATTCTGGAGGTGAGTGGAATGGCACACGCTCATGATGCTGGAGTAAAGCTGTTTCATTGCCCTACCGTGTGCTGTGCTCACCCTTGGCATAGCACATAAGGTGTGTGGTTGTCTCTGCAGTTGTTCTGGCCTTGTACAGACGGTGTTCAGTTTGCACAGTCCTTTTCATAGTAATATTCTGGCCTCGCATGTGTCAAAAGGCTTTACGGGGCCAGTGAAATGTGATTTGGTTCTGCAGAGGCTCAAGGTGAAATTCTGGGTAAGGCACAAAGCCTGAAAAACAAAGCAGTAACAGCCATGGGTATCTGCGCCAGACTCCCTCCCTCCCATCCCCCCCGGACTGGCAGGGAGCAAGGAAGGAACACGTTCCTGGGGCAGCTCTCGGAGAATTACAACCAGAAGGACTCGAGCTACCCAGATCTCAGCTGGGTAAGAACCAGAGCAAAGCAGGCACTACCAGAGTGTGTCTAAGGTGACCCTAGAGGACAGCTTGATCCAGAAAGTAGAGACCCTCCCTGGGGGAGAATGGAGGCGTAACAGGGAGAACCAGCAGCACCGACAATCTGGTGGAACAAGACAGCCCTCTCCTTTCCTCTGCTCTCAGTGCTCTGCCCCCCGAATGCCCCTAATCTGGCCGAGCCCCCACAGACCCCACTGCTCGGCCAGGCACTATTTGAGGTGAAGGCAGAAGACCCAGGACGGTGGCAGCGCAAAAGCTCCTCGCGAATCTGATTCGCAGCAGCACAGGAGCTTCCTATGTTGATTCGTTCAGCGATTCGGAGGCCAGAAGGGACCGTTGTGATCGTCTGGTCTGACCTCCTGTACAGCACTCGCCGGAGAACCTGCTCCAGTGTGATTCCGCTTTTCCTCCAAACAGAGGTCGTGCCTGTGAAACCAGTTCAAGGAACCTCTTCCTCTTGACAGAGCCCAGTCACACTTGCCCCGATCAAGGAACCCGCCACTCAACCCAGCCTTCACTCTCCTTGAGAGCCAGGAGTCACTGGCTGCAGAGCGGGTGGCTCTGGAACAGATTGCTGGGGTTACTCAGATAGCCAGAGCGTCCTTCTCCCATCTCCAGCTCCCTGTCCTGCTCAGACACCATCATCATCATCATCACCATCATCATCAACTAAACCATCCTGGCTGGGATGAGTTAGTTGGGGTTGGTCCTGCTTTGAGCAGGGGGTTGGACTAGAACCTCCTGAGGTCCCTTCAAACCCTGGTATTTGATGACTCTATGATGATTCTATGATTCTCTGACAGGGCGAGGGGTCCTTCCTGACAATCAGTTGTCACGTGAGATGTCCTTGGGTCTGCTCAGCCTGCAGCTCCTCCACATGGCTGCCTGTGATCAGGCGGTTGGTTTGCTGCCACTCAACATCCTCCGGGTGTGTGGCTGTTTTACAGAAATTGCTTAAAGGAGCGTGACTCTCCCTTGAGTGGCAGGGGATGAACTGACAGCCCTAGAGTGTGAAATCCTTTATTCAGCGATATGGAAATCAGCTTCCACTGCCAAGCCCCAGAGAGCCTGTACCCCAGCATTGTCCTTTTCCCACACAGCCCCCCCCCTCCACAGGCTGTGCAGAGCCCCATTTACACAGGGGCCTTTTTGTCAGAGCGACAGGAACAGCTGTTCAAAAATCATTTTTCAGGGGAAACTTTGAAAATGTTCATTTGTTTCAACGTTTCCCATTGAAAGTTTCTTGGATGAAAAAGACCCAAACCTTAAAAAATTACAGGGCCTCCCCCATCTCCATTTTTTCTTCCCACCTCCTTCTTTTCTCACTGTGCTACTGGGGAAGGGGAAGATGGGCCAGGTGGAAAAAAGGAAGAGAAATGGTAGGGGAGGCTCAAATCAGAAACACTTCCAGTTTTGTGGGGCTTTTTTAGAAACCCCCAAATTGAAAGAAACAGTTTTCCAAGAAAAAAAGGCCATTTTCCCATCAGAACCTGTTTTTGATGGAAAATTTTCAAACCATTCAAGCTGCTGATTGTAATGCCAGGTTTTGCCGTGCTGAATATGTCCACCGGGGGCTTGATCCAAACCACGCCATCATCGATGGTGTCTCACCATCACAGGAGGGAGGGGCTGGAACTGACTCCCCATAGGAGCAGTGTGGGGCAAACTACCAAACTGGCTTTAAGATGGAGCTTGATAAATGGATGGCTGGGATGCTATGAGGGGTTAGCTTATGATAAGATAGACTGGACTCAATGACCCAGGAGGTCTCTTCCAGTCCTATGTTTGGGGGTGGGGAATCATTTAATTGACATCAGTGGTCTTTGGATCAAGGCCTAGAGCCTGGCTAACCTAATTCCCATTGTCATGACCCATACCACAAATCGTCATCAGGGGTTCAATGCCAGATCTTCAACACCGAAGAACTCCTCTTGGCTGCTTCAGCCAAAGGAATAACTTTGTTGGGTGGCAACAGTAGTAGGCTGTTACCCTCTCTTTGGCCAAGCCACTGGAAAGCAACATGACACGCAGATTTTACAAGTGTGTCATATGTACTCTTTGTCTCTGTAACTTGCTGGCTGCTAAAGTTGGTCCAGTGCTCCCAGCGTTTGCACCTCTGAGTTGTAGAACTCCTGCCAGGGTAGACAGATTGTAGCAAGTGCCACAACCTTTCACATCTGGAAGGAGACTGGGAAGGCCCCTTAGATTCCATCTAGCCCCATCTCCATCTTGGACATTTTCTAGCATTCTCCTCTTGATGAACAATGACGCTCCCATCACTTTCCTTGGAAGACTCTTCCAAAGTCCTGAGTTCACTCTCAAGAAGTTCTAGGCTTTCCCCTCTGGTTGCAATGTATCCCATATCTGCCCTGGGGATCCGCTTCTGCCTCTCATGTCTCTATGTCTGCATGGGAAATGCTCCACTGTAAACATGTCCCATGTGCTTTCAGTATTTTCCCAGGGGACTTTGCAGTGATATCTTGCCATCTACCTATAACAATACTCTGCCGCTAGAGAGAGAGATGGCAAGATTTGAATGGTGCAATATAAATACAGGCTGGCAAAGGACACGTTTTGCTTTCTGTCCTGCCCTCTCCCTTATGAAGTTACATCAGATAAAGAGATGGGGAAGAAAAACTGACAGCAACATTCATCAGCTGTGGACCAAAGAAGATGCTGCTGCAGAGGAACCAAAACACTGCACCAGTCCCTTCAACCATAGCTGTCTTGTTCAGCACTGCTTTGCCAGCCCACTGCTAGCTGGGCACAAAGGATGCCCCGCAAACAAGTGAGCTGGTAGCGGTACCTGGGCATGGAAAGGACTTTGTTGTGTATAATAATGACTGACATGCAGGATGGGAGGAAATAGCATGTCCCAAAAACACAAGAGCGCTGTGATAATCGCCATCCATTGGGACACAAATTGATAGCTGGGAAACAGGCGATGCATCACTCTGGATTTGTAGGCAGCTGGGTTATGTGGGAACACTGTGACCTTTCCCAGATAACTTCACAGATCTGATGGATACCTCACCCTCAGTGGAACCCATGTGAGCAATGATTGAGCAGCTTCCCTACCACAAAACTGCGACACAGGTGACTGTCAGTAGGAATCAGTGGTAGCATCTATAGCTTGGGTTCTCAGCTAGGGTACGTTGACGGAGCTCCATTGACGGCAGCGGAGTTACAGCAGTGGAAGGTCTGGCCCTGTGTATTCAGAGCCCATGGCGGACATGGATGGATTTTACATGGCCCCTGCAGAGGGGAGTGTTATTTGCCTCATTTTTCAGATGGGGACATTGAGGCAGAGAAAGCTACTTAGCCAAGGTGGAAGATCAATTCAATAGGAGAAGCAAGGTGTCTGTCTATGATAACCCTAGAGCCAAGGCAGGGTCACACAGATCTGCCAAGTCCCAGATCTGCGCCCCGTGCCAGCCTTCCTCTCAGGGCCTGCTCCTGCCCAGACTCCCTTCTCGAAGCCAAGCATTATCCCGTCTTATGTCCTTGTTACCCCCACCTCCCCAATACCACCTGCAGGGCCCCTTGCAAACCTTGCTGGGCCAGGGCAAATCACTCCGGGTTCTGTGTGTTGCCCCTTGAGCAGAGGGGGCAGCGGCGAGGAGGACGTTTTGCTGGAGAGCGATAAGGTGAGTCCAGGACCGGGACAGGAACAGCGAGGCCCAAGGGGGTGAATGGTAAAGCCAGAAACAGAGCCCCGCTCTCCCAATTCCCGGTCACCTGCCCCGACCCCGATCCCAGCCCTTGGGACCGAAGCACCAGCAAAGCCCAGGAGCGAGGGTCGAGATGGAGCAAAACAAAAGCGCAGCAGGTGTTCGGCATGAAACACTCAGCTGCCACCTGGGCCTGCCTGAGTCCAGCCCAAACAAACGCCTGGCCAACCGAGGAGCCGGGCCAAGCATCTGATGATGAGTCAGAGGTGGGGGAGAGCAATGGCTTGGGATCTAGTGCTAAGCAAGCTGTGGGGGTGGATTGGTGCCCATGGCCAACGGTCTGTGTGCAGCGACCGGGGCTGCCAACCAGCCCTCCTCCCCTCCAACCAATCTCTCCTCTGCTGGCAGACACAGAGCCGCACACCTGCATGCCAGGTCTGCACAGCTGGAAGGCTCCTGCTTCAGAGCCATCTGTGCAGCAGGCTGGCCTGACGGGGGATGGGACCCATTAATGTGCAAGCCAGGCTGTGGCCTGGGGAAGAAGTTGCAACAGGCAAGGTTCGCTCACCCAAAGAGCCTGGCAATGGCTCGGCTGCCCCCCCCCCCCCCCCCCCCGCACTGCAGAGCAGTCTTGGTTCAATGCCCAGGGAAAGCTCAGAGGCTGAGCACAGAGAGCGTCTGGTTCTTTAACCTGATCTCGAACTCCGGCCCCGGCAGATACCCACTTGCATCAAGGGCCACAATCAAGGAGGGCTGGGGACGCGCCCACTGCCTCTAGCTGTTAACACACGTCTCCTCTGAATGTGTCTGTGTGCAAACATCACCATCCTACCCCAGCTCCTTTGGCCTCCTTCTTCTCTCACTTGCACGGGGTTAATTTGAGGGCAGTCACTAGCAAGATGTGTATGTAGCTAAGCTACCAGCAAATCCCCTTATCCATCTAGGGTACTCATCTGGCCCCATTACCAGAGTATCTGAGTATCTCTGAATCTTTAATACATTTAACCTCACTCCCCTGGGTAGCAGGGCAGTGTTACTCTCCCCATATTACAGAGGGGAAACTGAGGCACAGCAAGGCTAGGACCTAGATCCTTCAATGGAAGTCAGGCTTCTCAATGCTGCTGAGGATCTGGGCCTAAATGATTTGCCCAGGGGCATGAGGGTGCTGCTAGCAAGGCAGGAAACTGAAGGCTGTTCTCCTGAAACTTAGGCTGGGGCTCTAGCCATGGTACATTAAGTACATCAGAAGCAGGAAGCCTGCTAAACAACCAGAGGGGCCAGTGGGTGATCGAGGTGGTAAAGGAGCACTCAAGGATGATCAGGCCATTGCGGAGAAACTAAATGAGTTCTTTGCATCGGTCTTCATGTCTGAGAATATGAGGGAGATTCCCAAACCTGAGACATTCTGTTTAGGTGACAGATCTGAGGAACTGTCCCTGATTGAGGTGTCATTAAAGGAGGTTTTGGAGCAAATTGATAAACTAAACAGCAATAAGTCTCCAGGACCAGATGGTATCACCCAAGAGTTCTGAAGGAACTCAAATGTGAAATTGCAGAACTACTAACTGTAGTATGTAACCCCTCATTTAAATCAGCCTCTGCGCCAGATGACTTGAGGATAGCTAATGTGACACCAATTTTTTTAACAGGGCTCCAGAGGTGATCCTGGCAATTACAATCCTGTAAGCCTGACTTCAGTACCAGGCAAACTGGCTGAATCTATAATAAAGAACAGAATTGTCAGACATATAGATGAATATAATTTGTTGAGGAAGAGTCAACATGGTTTTAGTAAAGGGAAATCATGCCTCCCCAGTCTACTAGAATTCTTTGAAGGGGTCAAAAAGCATGTGGACCAAGGGGATCTGGTGGCTATAGTGTATTTAGATTTTCAGAAAGCCTTTGACAAGGTCCCTCCCCAAAGGCTCTTACACAAAGTAAGCTTCCATGGGATAAGAGGGAAGTGCTCTCATGGATTGGTAACTAGTTAAAACAGCGGTGTCGAATAGAAATTTGATGATAGCCACACTGCTAGCCACACTTGTGGTTTTGAATTTTTCTTATTAGCCACATTATAAAAAAGCCACATGCGTTAGCCACAATCCAATAGCCTATTAGCCACATGTAGCTAGTGGTGAACATATTGGACACCACTGGGTTAAAAGATAGGAAACAAAGGGTAGGCATAAATAGTTTTCAAAGTGAAGAGAGATAAATAGTGATGTTCCCCATGGGTCTGTACTGGGACCAGTCCTAGTCAACATATTCATAAATGATTTGGAAAAAGGGATAAGCAGTGACATGGCAAAATTTTCAGATGACACAAACATTACTAAAGATACTTAAGACCTAGGCAGACTGTGATGAGCTACAAAAGGATCTCACAAAACTGGGTGGCTGGGCAACAAAATGGCAGAAGAAATTTAATGTTGATAAATGGAAAGTAATGCACATTGGAAAACATAATCCCAATTATACATATAAAATGATGGAGGGTAAATTAGCTGTTACCACTCAAGAAAGAGATCTTGGAGTCATTGCTGATAGTTCACTGAAAACATCCATTCAATGTGCAGCGGCAGTCAAAAAAGTGAACAGAAAGCTGGGAATAATTAAGGGATAGATAATAGGACAGAAAATATCATGTTGTCTCTATATAAATCCATGGTACTCCTACATCTAGAATACTGTGTGCAGCTATGATCACCCCATCTCAAAAAAGATATATTGGAATTGGAAAAGGTTCAGAAAAGGGCAACAAAAATGATTAGGGGTATGGAATGGTTTCCGTATGAGGAGGGATTAATAAGAGAGAGACTTTTCAGCTTGGAAAAAAAGACAGCTAAGAGGAGATATGATTGAGGTCTATAAAATCATGACTGGTGTAGAGAAAGTAGATAAGGGAGTGTTATTTACTACTTCTCATAACAGAAGAACTAGGGGTCACCAAACGAAATTAATAGGCAGCAGGTTTAAAACAAACAAAAGGAAGTATTTCTTCATACAACACACAGTTAACCTGTGGAACACCTTGCCAGAGGATGTTGTGAAGACCAAGACCATAACAGGGTTGAATAAATAACTAGATAGGTTCATATAGGATAGGTCCATCAGTGGCTATTAGCTAGGATGGGTAAGGATGGTGTCTCTAGCCTCTGTTTGCCAGAAGCTGGGAATGGGAGACAGGGGATAGATCACTTGATGATTACCTGTTCTGTTCATTCCTTCTGGGACACCTGGCATTGGCCACTGTTGGAAGACAGGATACTGGGCTAGATGGGCCCTTGGTCTGACTCAGGACCATTCTTATGTTCTTCCATGCTTTGTGTGTGTGTGTATGTGTGTGTGTCTGTGTGTCAGAGATGGTGACTAAGTTTTCACTCCAGTCAGTCCCACAGAGCCAGTCCAAGGGCTGGAGCTGGGGCAGCTCCTTCAGCTTGGTCCACAGTGATGGAACAATTTATTAAGTTCCAAGCTCCTGTGCAAACCCCATGAAGGTGCTCCTGGGGGCAGAATCTGAGGACAATGCAACTACATTGGCATCGCTGTGGGCAGAATTTGACCTGGAGAATATTTATTCAAAACCCCACTTGATCCTCATCACCCAGAGTATATCAGTAACACAGAGTGGGGAAACACACTAGAGAATCAAGCCCTGTTTCTTTTGCACTTCCTAACAACCTGGGCTCCGTGCTGTGTAGTTTTAATGTGTTTGTACAGTGGTTTACATTTAATGTAGAGGAGGCACTATGGATACCTGCCAAAATAGGACAAACACCGAGTAGGTTGTACAGATCTTCCTACAATGATCAACCCTCCTCTTTCTAACAGACGCTGATCAGCCGTGAAATAATTATCAATACTGACCTTTCAATGGTCATCAGCTGGCATTTGCTGAGATGAATGGGCAATTCACAACTCTCAGAGCTGCTGTTTCAGGCTCTCTGGAAATGCCCAAAGCTTTGTATACCACTGGGGCTTCCAGTGTTTTGTTTCCACCATGCTGCCTTCCCTCCTGTCCAGGAAAACCTGTTCCTCCCTTTGTTTGGTCACAGACTTTAAAGCACAATATTAGTTAGTATCCATCACCCTTCATATAGTACAAATGAACATTTTACAATGACACTGATCACCAGGGTGCCATTAGCTTTCATAAAAGGCCATTCATGATACACGTTTATAATATGGTAATATCGTATATGATCAGTTCATTCAATTATTTATCTGAGGTTCACACCCTGTCTTTATAATCCAGTAATTCATTGAAAAGGTGAATCTGAGGTGGGTGTAACTGATTTGTTACCTTCTCCCTTGAGGGCTTTGTTTACCTTTTATGTAAACGCATCTTTGTTGTCCCTGCCTGACGGCCAGGCTGGTCAACCAAGCAAATACACAGTCCTGTGTCTAAGACAGACTAGGCTTATGCACTACTTGCCAAACACAGAACTCTCTGTAGAGATCCCTTGTGCATACATCGCACAAGACTATTAATGCTCAGTGAGGTATTAGTTTTCCAGTGATATATTACATGCCACTGTTTGGGTCTATATCGCAACAGCAGTGTTTTCAGTGTAGTGCAGCCTTTGGCCAATCAGGGTAATCCACTGGTGGGCCGCGAGACAGTGTTTACATTGACCGTCAGCAGGCATGGCCACCCACAGGTCCTAGTGTCTAGGAAGGGTGAACCGCAGTCACTGGGAGCTGCAGATGGCCATGCCTGAGGATGGTCAATGTAAACACTGTCTTGCAGCCCGCCAGTGGATTACCCTGATGGGCCACATGTGGCCTGCGGGCTGCAAGTTGCCCACCACTGGTGTAGTGAGTCTGTCAGGCCTGAGGAGTTGCTGATGTAGATCAGTGAACCACCTGTGGGCCTGTTTGTCACACTGACAACTGCTTCAAACTGCACTCCAGGACTTCCCCCAGGCTGTAGCTGTGTCCATGTGGGCTGCCACTGCATAGCAGGCTGGGGCGCTGTAGATTCACACCTTGGCTGCCCCTCAGTAACTTGACACATAGAGAAGCCCTTTGACTCAGGACTGGCTGTAAGCTGCTGTGAATTGTGATGCTGAAAAGGTGCTGGGCAAGGTCCAGTAGGCAGGAGATGTGAGTTAGGGGCAGGAGACCTCCGTCTTCATCCACTGATGTAGAGTGAGGCCTGGCAAAGTCCCGTGGAGCAGCGCTTCCAGAAGTGGCTGCTAGTTTTGCGTCTTGGCCTCTGAGCGTCCAACTCAAGGCACTTGGGCCTGATTTTCAAGGATGCTGAGCCCCCCGCCCCCACCTCCGAGATCCTATTGCAACTAACTGGGCAAATCAGGCACAAGGGCCCAGATCCACCAAGATACTTAGGTACCTTGGAGGATCTCAGCCAAGGAGCCTCAAATCGGATGGCCAAAGACTGAGGCCCCGCAAGTTAGAAGACACCTTTACAAACAGGATCGTCTCTGTGCTTCCGTTTCTCCACCAGGGGATAACCTGGGAGCCAGGGGCTGCTAATCAGCTGGTGCCTCAAGGGCAAGTGGGGCTGCCCCTTGCAGACTTAGGTGGGTGGCATGGCCATCCTCTGGGTTTTGTTTGGATCCAGCTTTCTGTTTTCTGAACCCACGGGGCTGGCAGCAGCGGAGGAAAAGGCTAAAAAAACAAAACAAAACGAGAGAACTCAGCAGCCCAGAAGTGAAGGGAGAAGGAACGAGTCCAAGGAGACAAGTCTGCGTTTGTGTCCTTTCGAGGAGGGTAACTGACAGGGCCGGCGCAGGCAGCAGCGTCGCTGGGCTGTGAAGGAGAGGGGGTGGGAAGCCAAAACCAACCCGTCATTAAACATGACAGATGCCATTCGATCACACCTGTCAGTTTCAGGTCAAGGCTGAGCTGCCTGGGCAGACTTGTGGGGGGAGCCCAGGACAGGCTCCAAGCAGAGGCACATTGACACCGCTGTGGGTGGGCTCCAAGGATTTGCCGCAGGCTTCACCTGGGGGTGCATGAGCAGAGCAGTGTGGGGGGCTGAGGGCTGCAACAGCGGGACTAAGAACAGACCATCAGTGAGGTGCATTAGCAGGATGGGAGGTGGGGGGGTGCTCAGCACTGGAATGGGGATGTGGCGGGGGGGCTCCAGGTCGAGGCTGAGGGACACTAGCACAGCAGTGTGGGAGTCCAGGCCAAAAATCGAGTGGCTCGGGGCCTTAGGACTGACAGGCTTTAGGGGCTCAGGAACAGACCAGCAGGAGCTGTGTGTGTGTGTGTGGGAATGGGGGTCTGTGGGTGCACACTCAGGACTGGCATAGCAGGGCCCCTGTAAACCAGGGCGGGGGAGCAGAGAGTTCACCAGCAGTGCTGTGGGGGAGCCCTGCACCTGCCCAGCAGGGGGAGCTGTAGCTCA
>ML677344.1:3691040-3721434 GCA_007922305.1 Dermatemys mawii | reverse complement strand
GAATAGGATTAAAATTCAAAATAATCTGGACAAACTGGAGAAATGGTCTGAAGTAAAGAGGATGAACTTCAATATGGACAAATGCAACATACCCCATTTAGGAAGGGACAACTAGTTGCACACATACAAAACGGGAAATGACTGCCTAGGAAGGAGTACTGTGGAAAGGGATCTAAGGGTCATAGTGGATAACAAGCTAAATATGAGTCAACAGTGTAATGCTGTTACAAAAAAACCAAACATCATTCTGGGATGTATTAGCAGGAGTGTTGTAAGCAAGGCATGAGAAGTAATTCTTCCGTCTTCTCCGCGCTGATTAGGCTCAACTAGAGTATTATGTCTAGTTCTGGGCACCACATTTCAGGAAAGATGTGGACAAATTGGAGAGAGTCCAGAGAAGAGCAACAAAAATTATCACAGGTCTAGAAAACATGACCTAAGTGGGAAGATTAAAAAAATTGTATTTGTTTAGTCTGGAAAAGAGAAGACTGAGAGGGGACGTGATAACAGTTCTCAAGTATGTAAAAGAAGGAGGAAGAAAAATTGTTTTTCTTAACCTCTGAGGATAGGACAAGAGGCAATCGGCTTAAATTGCAGCAAGAGCAGTTTAGGTTGGAAAACTTAAGAAAAACTTCCTAACTATCAGAGTGGTTAAGCACTGGAATAAATTTCCTAGGGAGGTTGTGGAAATCTCCATCATTGGTGATTTCTAAGAGCAGGTTGGACAAACACCTGTCAGGGATGGTCTAGATAATTAATCCTGCCAAGAGTGCAGGGGATGGGACTAGATGAACTCTCGAGGTCATAAGAACATAAGAATGGCCCTACTGGATCTGATCAAGGGTCCATTTAGCCCAGTATCCTGTCTTCCAATGGGGGTCAGTGCTAGGTGCCCTAGAAGGAATGAACAGAACAGGTGATCATCAAGTGATCCATCCCCTGTCGCCCATTACCAGCTTCTGGCAAACAGAGCCTGGGGACACCACCCCTGCCCATCCGGGCTAATAGCCATTGATGCACCTATCCTTCATGAAATTATCTAGTTCTTTTTTGAAACCTGTTATAGTCTTGGCCTTCACAACATACTCTGGCAAAGAGTTCCACAGGTTGACTGTGCGCTGTGTGAAGAAATACTTCCTTTTGTTTGTTTTAAACCTGCTGCCTGTTCATTTCATTTGGTGACCCCTAGTTCTTGTGTTATGAGTAGTAAGTAACATTTCCTTATCTACTTTCTCTACACCAGTCATGATTTTATAGACCTCAATCATATCTCCCCTTAGCCATCTCTTTTCCAAGTTAAAAAATCCCAGTCTTATTAATCTCTACCAGTCCCTACCAGTTCTTTTGTTCTATGATTTTATGTAAGCTTCTGGGGGCAGGGACTGGGTCTGTTTGCATGGAGAGAGCCTGGTGGATTGTGGGTGCACTATAAATAACAGGAATTCAGATAGGGCTGTTCTTTTGGTCGTCACTCCCTGATATATCTAGAGCCCAGATCTTAGCCTGGGATGGGAGATGGGGGGTGGGGAACGCTTCTGGGATTTTTTCTATTGCAAGAGACAGCTTGCTCCCACTGAAGTCCATAGGGGTTGTTTTCCCACTATGAGTGGTTCAGGTGGCAGAGGGAAGCAGCCCCATGAGCTGTTGTTTTCCAGTTTTGTCCTTTGTAATTAAATTCCCTTCCTCCTTCCCGAACCGCACACAGCCCATTCTTCTTTTTATGTTCCCCACACAACTGGTCAGAGTGACCCTCTTCCCCGAATTCACTGAGGCTCCAGCCTCTGTCCTCTCCTTTCATCTGGGCCTAAGCTCTGTTTCCTGCCAAGAAGCCCCGTTAACTCTGTGTCGTCGGCAGCCAGAGCTGGGGGCTGCTATGAGGGTCTGGCTTGTCATGATTATTAGGGCCAGATCCTCAGCTGGTGCAAATCAGCATAGCCTCAGTGAGCTGCCTCCTCCCCCATCCCCTCTCCTCCCCCCCGTCCCCTTTCTACCATCCCACCCTCTCCCCCACTCGCTCCTGTGCATGCCCCTCACCAGCTGCTGGTTCCAATTTCACACTGGAGCTCAGACAGCTTGGAGATATCTCCTATATCCAAGGCTCTGGGCACGGCGGGGGCAAACTATCAAAGTCTTAGGAGTTAGGCTAACGAGAGGCGCAATTAATCCCAAATCAGTCAGCCGACCCCCACCCCAAGCCGAGAAAGGGGGTGAATAATCTACGTGGAATGTGTTTATTCTGACTCTGGTGATGGCTTAGTGTAGGATATAGTATAGCACAGTGCATAGTACAGTAGGAGCCTTTGTTATAAGCCATTCGTGGAAATTGGGCATCTAAATCCCTCACACAGCTTTGTAAATTTCAGCTAAACCTTTGGTTGAAACATGAACTGAGATTCCACCACCGTCCCACCCCCCGGCAATGTCAGCAATAGTCTTGTGGTGCCTTTTTCAGGCGTTTGGTATACAGCCCTGGGTTCCTGTCCTGATTCCAGATAGGAAATTACAATCTTCCTTGCTAATACCCACCCCCATAGTTTCCACTGAACATAGTATTCTTCCTTACACCCTGCTCTGTGCAGTGTTACTGTACGCTGTAAGCTGCTCCGTTGTTCCCCAGAGGTGGCTGCATTTCAGTGGTGGTCCTTGAGCATTTTAGGATCCTGCCAGGCAAAAGATCTTGGTTGCTAGGGCCTGGACCTTCATCATTCACTGCTAAATGGGAAATTAAAAAGAGAGGCCACACCCTCAAGTAAAAACATAAGAACAGCCATAATGGTTCAGACCAAAAGCCCATCTAGCCCAGTATCCTGTCTTCTGACAGTGGCCAATATCAGGTGCTTCAAAGGGCATGAACAGAAAAGGGCAATCATCAAGTGATCCATCCCACATTGTCCAGTCCCAGCATCTGGCAATCAGATGTTTAGAGATACCCAGAGGATGGAGGAAGCTATCCTTCAGTCATCTGGTACAGAGGCTGATTTAAGTGATAGGTTATATACCATGGTTCTTAGTGCTGCAATTTCACATTTAAGTTCCTTCAGAACTCTTTGCTTAATTCCATCTGGTCCTGGTGATTTATTACTGTTTAGTTTATCAATTTGTTCCAAAACCGCCTCCTTCTACACCTCCATCTGGGACAGTTCCTCAGTCTGGTCACCTAAAAAAAATGGCTCAGGCATGGGGATCTCTCTCCCTCTGCAATGAAGACCAATGCAATGAATTCCTTTAGCTTCTCCGCAATGGCCTTGTCTTCCTTAAATGCTCCTTTAGCACCTTGCTCAGCCAGTAGCCCCACTGACTGTCAGGCTTCCAGCTTCTGATGTATTTAAAAAAATTGCTGTTAGATTTTGTTTATCTTCACATTCTTTTTTGGCCTCCCTAATTACACTTGACTTGCCAAGGTTTATGCTCCTTTTTATTTTCTCCAGAAGATTTGACTTCCAATTTTAAAGGACGTCTTTTTGTCTCTAACTGCCACTTTTACTCTGTTGTTTAGCCATGGCAGCATTTTTTGGTCCTCTGACTTATTTTTTTTTTTATTTGGGATATACATATAGTTTGAGCCTCTATTATGGCGTTTTAAAAAAGTTTCCATTCAGCTTGCAGGCATTTCACTCTTGTGACTGTTCCTTTTCATTTCCTTTTAACTAGCTTCCTCATTTTTGAGTAGTTTCCCTTTTTAGAAGTTAAATGCTACTGTGGTGGGCTTCTTTGGTATTTTCTTCCCTACGAGGATGTTAAATGAAATTATCTTATGGTTGCTCTTACTGAGAAGTTTAGCTATAGTCACCTCTTAGGCCAGATCCTGTGCTCCCATTAGAACTAAATCAAGAACTGCCTCTCCCCTTGTGGTTCCATTATTAGCTGCTCCAAGAAGCAGTCATTAATGGTTCCATCGGTTAATTACCCTCTCCCTTAAAAATCATGCCTTGTCTAGCTTCACCTTCCAGCCCAAATAAAGAACAGAAATATTTATTGAACACTTCTGCCTTTTCTGCTTTATTGTTGATAATTCTACCATTTCCATCTAAGTAATAGACCAATACCATTGTCAGGATTCTTTTTGTTCCTAATATATTTTTTTTCAAAACTCTCTTTTATGTCCTTATCTCTGTTGGCCAAGGATTTCTCATTGTGTTCCTTTGTTTCCTTTATCAATTTTCTACAGTTCGTAACTTCTGCTTTATATTCTATCAACTTCTTTTTTCCCATTTGTTATATATTTTTTTTATATATCGCCACATTCATTTCTCCTCTCAAGGAGTTTTTTTTTTTTCCCCCACCAACACAGCTTTCTTCCTCTGTTGTGGGATTGTGGGTTTTTGGTCATCTAGTGAGATGTTACTTAAATGATTTCCAATTATTATTCATTAATAAGACACAGCATGGTGGTAGCCATCTCCATTCTGCTGTGAATCAGGTTTTTTCCCCCTCTGTACAGATGCTTCACCCAATCAGCAATGGTGTTTACCTGGAATGCACACAGTAGCTCTTTTCCATATGGTGAGACGTGCTGCTGTGTCGATTGATCACATTTTTTGCATCTTAAAAGAAAGTCCCCTTTTAAAATATTCCAAAAGGTTATCTCAGGTTTCATATACAGCTTTTGCCAAAGAAATGTCCTATGTTCCACAGCCTAAAGTTACTGTTCTTTGTCTGGATTCCATAATAATCCCCTCTAAGAAAAGTATTTGCTATATTAAGACACGAGAAAAAAGCAATTGCAAAGCACAGTGCCGAAGGCTCACTTTAAACAAAAACTCCAGGCCCTAGAATACACAAAAATGGCTACTGCCACCTAGTCAAACTATCTGGCTAAACTGAGTCAGTCTGTGAAATGGACTCTACCACACAGACCATCAGCAGTACTGCAACTCAGGACCCTATAGCACAGATCTCTATTGCTTGAGGAAAAGAAGTAGCACCATATGCTGGTAGCAATAGTAGGCTGTTATCCTCTAAGCAGACCAGCCCATTGTTTTGGGCCACCAGGGTCCTGATTCAAAGACCTCTGAAATCAATGAAAGCCTGTCAGGATGTTAATTAAGCATTGTAGCTAACACAATGGGTGCCCATTTACAGGCAAAGCCGACAGAGAGATGGGAAGTCAACAGGGAAGCAGCACACTGGAAAATAAGTCCCAGGTGGTTATCCTGGCTCTGAGAACACACAATGAACATTTGAGGGTATAAGCAGATGCCAAAGAAGACACCTTCTTCTGCCGCTAGGAAGTAAATCAGAAGGATGATAAAGAAGGAATCTTGGCAAACTGTGGTTGAAAATGCCGCAGATGACTTTGGGAGTGGGATAAATGTCTTTAGACAGGAGGTTAGCCTGCAAGTTAGGTTTAGTCTCTAGAAATCATGTTATGATTTTGTTTTATATGTAATCAACTTTGGAAGTGGATTCAGCTAAACCAGAAAAGGGAACTCCTAATCTGGAACAAGAGCATCCATCTATGAAGTTACTCCCTTTCAAATTTACATCCTACGTTAATCTGAATTATTTTTTAAGTGTAGACAAACCCTAATTGCACTTAGGGGAGGGACTCCAGATTTACTCTGGAAGAGTATTTTTAAATTATCCTGCTTCACTATCTCTTGAAAATTAAATCTGTGGTATTAATTTATCCTTGTTTTCACTATAAACAGCCAAGAGGAGAGTGTGTAGGTGGCTAACAGGCTGACGGTGTAATGGAGGCATTACCCAGTTAAGTACAAGAAAGGCTCCCTCATGCTGGAGGCAGTAGCGTGACACGGTGATTTAGAGCCCCGAGAACCGCAAGAACTGTCACCGTGAGGGAAATGCCGAACGCTGGGTGTGTTTGAATCCCATCTTACGGCACAGCAAGGTGATGGGGTGACACAGCTAGTTAGGGTTACAGGTGGATGTGGAAGCCAGCATCCTACCACAGAGCGTTCTGCCCTAATCATGGCACACAATCCCCCTAAACTGGGAAGAGCACCCAGAAGGCCTGCCTCTCCATTGTGTATGCTGTAGCCACTAGACTGCACCAATACGCTGCTGAAACCACCTCCCTCCACTCTGCTGCCTAAGGCCAGGTCTACATTACAGCGGGGATCGACGCTGTGACATTGATCTATCGGGGGGCCGCTTTATCACGTCTGGTCTAGACACGCTAAATCAATCCCCAAGCGCTCTCCCGTCGACTCCTGTAGTCCACCACCGGTAGAGGCACAGGCGGAGTTGACGGGGGAGCGGCAGCAGTCAACTCACCACCATGAAGACGCCGTGATAAACCAAACTAGGTACGTAGACTTCAGCTACACTATTCTCATAGCTGAAGGTGTGTATCTTAGGTTGATCCCCCTCCCCCTCCCAGTGTAGACCAGGGCTAAGAGAATTCCCAAGCAGCACAATTCCCAGCCCCGCAGCATTGAAAGGAGTTTGGTTTGCTGCTTGCACTTATTTGTTTACAGCATGTGTTTGCTTCACACACACACAAAGACACACACACACACCAATTTCCCCTTGGGTTTTGGTGTTTCCAAAGCCCCTTTTGAGAACGCATGATCTCACATTTCATTTCCCTGGGAGATCAGCACGCAAGACCATGAAATTGCAGAGCCGGAGGGGAAAAAAAAGAGAGCGCCCTGTGAGCTCATCACCGGACCACGTGCCAAGCCAGAGCACTCAGATTCCAGAGACCTGATTAATCTCGCAGTCCAGGGATTGTCAAACAATCGTGTTAGTCTGTCAGTGCACTCCGGCCCCACCCCACGCCACCAGTTTCCAAAAGAAACCTGTTTTTACAACGCAGTCTGGAGACAAAAGATCAGGCAGGGAAAGGGGGTTGTACAAATGCAGAGTAATACGGGGGGCTAAGCATTGAAGGATGTCCCCCGTCCCTGCAGTCCAGAATGGTAGGCCCCAAATATGGTGTCTCCCCATTACATTTGCAGCTTTACCTTTTAAGTGGGTCCTTAATGTGAACCGCTAGCAGAGTCCACTACCCATTTTGCTCTCAGCTCCCTGGACTTTGCACTGATATAGTGCTTCCTATCTGAGCACCACAAGTCTCTTTGCAAACATGAAAAAGTCCCCTGAAAGGCAGCAGTGTATCATGAACCCCACTCTCCAGGAGGGGAAACTGAGGCACAGATAGGACAAGGCCAACATTTTCAAAAGTAGACATTAGTTTTGGGTGCCTCGGTTTCTGGGTCTTCTATCTGAGATGCCTGGGGCCTGATTTTCTAACCAGTGGGTTTTTCATTTCCTCATGATTGGGCTCAAATTCATCCCTGATTCAGTGAGCCCAGTACAGGGAGAAGCAATGAGCCCTACTTACCTTGGGGTGAATTTGCCCCCAGGTCAAGGTGATGGCAGCCCTGAGGGTCATTCATACCCACCTCCAGAATTACACCCATACCAAGAAGTGTGGGACGGAGGGAACCAGCATGTTATTAATAATGTTGCTCCTCTTCCCAGCAGTAGCAGATTTCAGAGCTTTTGGGTCCATTTCCCAGTGGAGAAGAACTCTGACTTTGGCTTTCTACATTCTCAGGATATGTCTACACTTCATACTCGGGGTGATTCCCAGATCATGGAGACATACCCACACTAGCTTGGATTGAACTAGCACGCTAAAAATAGTGTGGCTCTGGCAGCATGAACTGTGGGACAGGCTAGCATCTCACATGGGCATGTTTTTGGGGTGTCTAACCCCTCTTGTCGCTCACGCTGCTGTGGCTACCCTGCAGTTTTTGGCATGCTAGCTTGATCAGAGCTAGCATGGGTATGTCTCCTGAGGCCAGGAATCACACCACCAGCTTAAAGAGTAGACATGCCCTTAGTGTAACTTGTTATTTGCACTATATGCAGCAGTCCTGGAACAGAGGTGGTCACAAACAGCATGCAAGCAATCCCCCTGCTTTCAGGAACCTCAGTCCAGACACCAATGCCCGGTTCTCAGGGAGAAAGCACTGATTCTAGTTAGTGAGATTAAGGCAAACTGCAAACTCCCTTGCTGCTTGCCCAGGTTCCCCCACACCGAAAGAAAAGAAATGGCATCACAGACTAACCCCCCAGCATTTCTTCACAGCCTACATACTCCCTAAGCAAAAACTATAGCACCTGCGAATTTCCACCAGGACAAGGGCCCCAAACAATAACCTTTGTAGCATCTCCGTATACTGGGCTGCAGGTAGCACCTGCCAAAGTACCCAAACAACCTGTGAATTTCATCCAGTTTCCCTTGAATAAAGTTTCTGTGCCACATATCCCAGCTCACCCACAGCGCAGTTCCACAGAACAGGAACCACTTCCCCATTAGTACAATAGGGCCAGAAGAGATACTTTAGTCAAAGAAGTCACTGGGCTCAGGACAGGGATAACAGGGTGAAGTTTAATGGCCTGTGATAGATGGGAGGTCAGACAAGATGATCTAATGCTTGCTTCTGGCCTTAAACTCTATGAAATCCCTGATCCAGTCTGAGTTACAGGAGGACTTGTAGCCAGACAGTATAATCACTCAGCCTGGAATCTGGCCAGGGCATGGCAGCTACTCTTGTAAGAAATGCCATGAGAACTTTAAGGACCCAAAGTGACCAGGACCTAGGATTTACATCTCATTGGAAAAGTGGTGCCGGGGGCCTGGGCTCCCTCATGACTCAGTTAGAAGAGGCCGTCTTGTGAATTACTAACACGGCTCTCTACAGTAGCTGAGTTTTCCTTGGCTCCTTCCCATCCAAGCCCTGACCTGGCTTAGCCTGTGAGATTTGACAAGTTCACAGCCCCGGGTGGGTATTAAGGCCACAGCCAGAGATATCCTGGGGGTGAATCGTGTGGATTAGAAATTCAGATTCCCAGCTGGGTGTTGGTTTCCTTAGCTCTCCAAATACACAAAGTGCCAGGCTGCAGCTTGTTGTAGAGAGTGGAAACTTCCAACACTCAGGGTGCATTTGGAAGGCCGACTCTGAGCAGTGGGTCTGTTTCAGGTACGTCTGTTGCCTGTAGCATCTGAGCACTTCACCATGGCTAATGCATTTATCCTCATAACACCCCTGTGATGCCAGGCAGGGCTGTTTTCCCCATTGTACAGATAGGGAACTGAGACACAGAGAGACTGATAGAGCGCACTGGTGGAGGAAGGAATTAAACCCCACCTTAAGCACTGGCTCATCTCCCCTCACCGCAGTGCCATGGCACAGGGCTCCTCAGGCAATTGGGAACTCAGGGCTTGTTCTGCCCATCGGCCACAAGACCAGCAGGGCAAGGGAGATTGCCAGGCTGGTGCAGTGCCTGAGTGCACGTTCTAACCCTGTCCCTGGACCCCCCATGGCCCAGCCTGTAGCACATAGGCCAGGCTCCTGACTGCATCTGTGCGATGAGTGTAACATGCCTGGTGTGGTAGTGGGAGGAATTATCGGAGCAGTTGCTGCAGCCTTCAGGTCGAAAGACTCAAATGTGCAACGAAACCTGCGGGTGGAACCTCAGTGGCAGATGTGCCAGGTGCAGCGGGATTTACTGTCATGCGTTATAAGTAAGATCCCTGGCCCTCCAGAGGAGCTAGGCCTCAATTCCTGCTTTAAACAGTGACTTTGGTGCTGGCATTGATCCCCATTTTACAGAGCAGCTGATTTCTACCCTTCAGTAGATCTCTGCACCTTAGTGTCTATCCCCCAAACAGTCACATGGTTCGCTCCTCACAGCAGTTTGCCCGCAGGCCAGAGCCCTGCTGTGTTTGATTCTTAGTTATTCCTCAGCAGCAGCTAGAGGCCCCATATGAGATGAGGGCCCGTTGTGCCCATTGCTGCACAGACACATCAGGAGAGCCAGCACCTGCCCTAAAGAGCTCACAGCCAAGGAAACTGACAGGGGAAGTGACTTGCCCAAAGTCACACAGCCAATCAGTGGCAGAGGTGGGATTAGAACCAGGGCTGCCCACAGGAGTGAGGGGGCACCTTGTCCCCTCCCCCGATTTGAGAGGGTCTCCACCTTTAGTAGCACCAAGACCCCGGGTGCTGGTTCGCATCGCCACACACTGAAATATGTGCTGCCCACCCCTCTGTCATCATAGAGGAGTGGCCGGGCCAAACCCTAAGCTGTGCTTTCACCCCACATACCAGGTAACAACGCCCCAGAGTGGGGCACCGAGCCAGGCCGGCGTTTGGGTTACGCTGCATGCACAGGAGTGAAGGGGGTGTTTATTTAACAGGTCGCGTGGCAGGTGGGATTAAAGAAAAGCGAGAGAAAAAATAAGGCTGGCGCTTGGAGGAATTTAAACACCTACCAAAAGAAAAATCGCTGTTGGCAGACGGGCTCTGCGGTGCTGACAGCATTATAAGTTAATCTTATTGTTGATTACAGTGTGGCTGAAGGCCAGAAATCTGAAGCTTAAAATGTGTACATTAGCAGCCAGTAAAAAGAAAGGGGGGGGGGGAAGCGAGTGAGCGAGCGAGAGACACACACTGCACAACTGGGAATAGCTGAGTCTTTGCAGCATTATCACACAAAGCAAAGAAATGGCTTCACCCCATATCCTGCATCTGGGGGCAGACCCACACCGCTGAGCCAGATAGAGCTCTGAGACAGAACTGGCTACCATCAGATCTTAAAGAGACACGTTCTATCTCTTAGCTCTGCCCCTGCCCACTGGCTAGCACCCATTCCCTAATCCTTCTTGGTGTAGCGAGCACCTTGCAGGCTGTTGGCTTTGGGGTCACTCTGTCAGACTGGGAATCAGGTAATGTGGGGTGTGTTCCTGGCTGGGTTGCAGCCTTCTCATGTGGCCTTGGGCAAGTCAATTCATCTCTCTTTGCCTCCGTTCCCCAGCTATATGATAAAGGAAATGATCCTTGGTTCATCTGCCTGCTCTGTTTAGACTGTAAATTCTTTGGGGCAGGGACTGTCTCTTACTTTTTGTCTGTATGGCACCCAGCGGAATGGTGCCCTGATCTTGGTTAGGGCTTCCAAGCACTGTTGTAATACAGATAATAATTAAGTACAAGGCAAGAACAAATTCAAGTTCACTTTTCACGTGCATAGCAAGGCAAGGAGTTATGTCCTAGGGCCTGCGAGATCTTTGGGGCAGGAACTCTTTCTTTATGATCCACAAGTTCAGGGCCTGCTGTTACAGGAGTTATATATAGAAGAGATATAGCAGTACGTATGTGAGTACGGGTAGATAGGTAATATATAGAGTGCCATCTAGTGGCAGATAAGAACATATAATATTATTCATAATGCTATAGGGCCAATAAAGCTGTCATCGTGCATTGCAAATGGCTTCTGGATTACACAGCGCTGAACACCTATGACACTGGGGCTGTGATCCTGACTGGGAGCTGTAGGCACTTCTGGAATGCAGCTAATCATAATAATCAGCCCACAGCTAGGATTTCATAATTATTGCTAGGCCCATCAGAGTCATTGGTAAACCAGGTTGAGATTCCTGTTTTAATCTCTTGTTACCTGGGTTTTATCCGGTGTTCATCTGAAGGTGTACCCCCTCTGCATCAACCTGCATGGAACTTGGAGGGAGGAGCACAAGTTGTAAGGGGAAGAGCTTGGAGGAGGCACCAGGAAGTCAGTCTGTGTGCACATGGCTGGAATTCTAATTGTAGTTGCAGCAGCTCTCTTAATTAAATAAAGTAAAATAAGTAAATAGTTCTCTTAATAAAGAGACAGATTCATTTCACAAGCATGGAACCCTCTCATGTTATCATCCAGCACGTGGTACAAGAAACACTCACCACAGTTACCTTTTCAGCCCATATAGGCAACGTCTTACACTCTGAGTGACACTTGCTAGACCAGGGGTGGCCAACCTGAGCCTGAGAAGGAGCCAGAATTTACTAATGTACATTGCCAAAGAACCACAGTAATACATCAGCAGCCCCCATCAGTCTCTCCCACCCCCGCTCCCAGCACCTCCTGGACACCGGCAGCCCTGCCGATCAGCACCTTCCTCCCTGTATCTCCTGTCTGCCGTGATCAGCTGTTTTACAGTGTACAGGAGGCTCTAGGGTGGAGTGGGAAGGAGCAAAGGCTTAGCAGGCTCAGGGGAAGAAGCAGGAAGGGGCGGGGGCCTTGGGGTAAGGGGTGGAGTGGGGGCAGGGCCTAGGGTTGAGCAGTGGAAAGTTTGCACCTCTAGCTCCAGTCCCGGAGTCGGTGCCTATACAAGGAGCCGCATATTAACTTGTGAAGAGCCGCATGCGGCTCCAGAGCCACAGATTGGCCACCTCTGTGCTAGCCCTTTCAAATGTGTATGGTCCAGTGGCCAAAGGTATTAACTTTCAAACCAACTCACCCAAGACCTCTTGATGACACCAGAGCCCAGGCCCTCAGCTGGTGTAAATTAGCTCCACTGAAGTCAGTGGAACTCTGCTGATTTATACTAGTTGAGAATCTGGCCCGGATAGTCTCTATACATTTTTATAATTCTCTTTTATTGGTATTTCTACGCTGCCTGAAATGTGAACTACTGACAGATTAACACCTACCCAAACTTGCATTTTAATCTGTTAAAAGTGCATTTAATAAAGCAAATATTTCCATGTAGACCGACACCAGAAACAGAATGTCACTGGTCTAATGGGGGTTAAGAAGCAGCTTTCCTGTGAGCAGTATATTCCATAGCTACCAACTAAGGGGTCTGTGACTAGGTGTATTAGGCCCAGAGGCACCCTGCTGTAACCGTGAGGTCCTATCACACCCATCACAGAAAAGGAGCAGTAGAGAAGCCCTCCAAATAGCCTAGAATGGCTGCGGGGGAAGCAGCCAATCAGTGAGGCTGCAGGAGGCAACCAATCAGGGCCCAGGAGGGTCACATAAAAGGAACTGCAGGGCAAGAGTCAATCAATTGCTGCCTGGAGCTGGAGGGGTGAGACCTGTATTCCTGACTGGCTGAAGGAGTGGCAGAGCCATGGACAGACTGAGCCCAAGGAAGGCTTTCTCCACACCAGTCATGATTTTAGAGACCTCCATCATATCCTGCCTCACTCATCCCTTGTCTAATCTTAAGAGTCCCAGCCTTTTAAATCTCCCCTCAGAGGGAAGCTGTTTCACACCCCTCATCATTTGTGTTGCCCTTCTCTGCATCTTTTCCAGTTCTAATATATCTTTTTTGAGGTGGGGTGACCAGAACAGCACACAGTATTCAAAGTGTGGGCGCACCATGGATGTATATTGTGGCATTATGGTATTTTGTCTTATTATCTATCCCTTTCCGAATGGTCCGTAACAGTCTGTTAGATCTTTTGGCTGCCGCTGCACATTGAGCGGCTGTTTTACAGAGAACTAGCCACGATGACTCCAAGATCTCTTTCTTGAGTGGTAAGAGCTAATTTGGGGCCAGGGTCACTGCTCCGAGAGGGGCCGAGCCCTGCCTCTGCCAGCTGGAATCATTTATTAACTATTGCTTGTCTCTGGACCTCCGAGACAGTGAGTCATAATACTGCCCACGCAGCATGTGACACACAGCCCTGTTCTCATTTCTACTGCTGCCGTTAAAATAAAATCACAGGCCTGGTTTCATTGAAATAACAAACTTTTCTACACCTCTTAGGTAGGGTTGGTGTCATGGTTACAAGACTCCCTGCACCCCATCCCCTCTCTGGTCTCTGGGGTCCTCCCCTAAGGGATCAGCCTTGTGCTTTTACCTACCTCAGGGCTGAATGATGCACTTATCCTGCTCTTAGACTGGGCCCCAGGCTACAGTCAGCACCAGGTGTATCCAGCACCCTTACCCAGTAGGTCCACCTGAGTTCAGGCACCAGTGGTTCTACCCTTCAGGAGTCTGCCCAGTGGAGAACCAACATATTCATGTTAACAATATAAACAAAGCGTGTAGAGAAAAAGGATTTTAAAACAGTCTACACTCACATCCATCCTACTTAGAGGCTTACCAGCCCCTGATGGTAACCTGGGCAGGCCTAACATCTTCAGACACCATGACATTACCTGTGACACAGCGGGTTCCCGCCAAAAAACTACCTCCTCTCTCTTGAGAGAGCCCTTTCAAGCTGGCTGGAGTCCTTTGGATCTCCTGTGTTCATGGGCCTCTTCCTGTTCTGGTCAAAAACAATTTTGTAAGTTGGCAGGAGATAGAGGCAAAACCATCAATGCTAATAGCTTTGGCATTGTTCCTTAACCACTCCTGAGTGTTTGCCAAGAAGTGGCTTATCTTAAGCCACTCTTCACTTCCCTGCCTGTTTTTCCCAGACTGATTCCAGTTGTGTTAGACCAATGTTATTGGACAAAGCCAGTTTTGCTGTAGTTAAGAACAGTTTTCACACAGAATACACCCCAAAAACCAGGCAGGCATACATTAGCCATAAATTACAGAGCCAGTCCAAACTCAAATATTTGTCATCAAAACTGCTTTTGACAGAAAATTAGATTTTCACCTAAACGAGATTAAATTTTGCTTTTCCATCAAAAGACCCACTGTCCAAAACCTGAAATTTTTCAGTCAAAATTTGTCAGGGTTTGAATTTCTGCCAAATATTGAAGTTTTCTACAGAAAATTGAGACAAAACCACTTTTCATTTTTGTTTTTCTTTTCTACACACCCCCTTCCAAAATCAATCTTTTGACCCATGATCATATTAGGGTTTGGCAGAATCCTTTTAAAGAAATAAATAAAACATAAATTGGGAGCCATCTGCCCCCCAACATACCCTGAAAACTGTCCTCTCACAACACCTACAGAGATGGTACTTTGTGATCATTGCTCTTGTCTGGCTAGGAACTGCCCACAGCTGTTTGTTTTTGTTACCCACTCCTCACCCTAGCCCCTTACTTGTCTTATCCACCTGTTATGGCTTGTCTTTTGGACTGTAAGATTTCTGGGGCAGGGATTACCTTTAACTCTCTGTCTATACAGTGCCTCATACAAAGGGACCCCACCCGATTGGTCAATAGATGCTACCGTTAAATAAAAAATAAAATAATTCACTTAACAGTTCCTCATTAATATTTATGTTAGCCAGGGGTTGACTGAGAAGCCACATGATGCCCTTCAATTCCTGTGAAACTGAAAGATGGGCCTAAACCAAACCCCTGGATCTGAAATCTGTCAATTCCAGGGAAGATCTGGCTGCAAACTCACAGCCACACCCCTTATTTTAAATTAATCCATTTGCTGCTGACAACATGATTTGGTAAATCATACACATGGGGAACTAGGACCAGAACCCTCGACCTTTCACTTCTAACACACAGGCCCCATGACAAGAGAAACCTCTATTGATAATAGCAGGAGCTGGTTCCTTATCCTCTCCTTGATCCCAGACTCTAGCAGGCAGCAGCCTGTGCTCTCTCCCACCCCCCACAAGCCAGTACAAATTGTAGTCTCTACAATGGGCCAACCCCTGGTTTCTGCAGAAGGGTGAGGAAGCAATAAAGTACCACCAAAATCTTTCAGTCAAGATTTTACCCGGACCAAAGGCCGGGCTGGTGGCTGGACATTCGCCTTAGCCTCAGAGAATGCCCCTATCCCAGTTCATTTGAAACACACGGCTCAAAAGTGGGTTCTTAACATCATTATTTAAAAGCACAGCTCCAGTAGTTGCATTGTTTTGGGGCGGGTGCAAGGGACTGACTGAAAGAGGCAGCTGAATCGAACAGGCAGAGCTGCACTCAGGACAGTTGAGTTTTACCCTCTGCCCAGCCACTTGCCTTGCTCAAGTCACTGCCCCTCTCTATGGCCCCTTCCAACTCTTCCCTGTTTCGGCTGTGAACTCTTCAGGGCAGGGAAGCTCTCTTACGGGGCGGGGAGGGTGTGTAGCACTTGCCCCCGTGGCCCTGATCTCAGCTGGAGTTTCTAAACCCCACTGTGTGACTTTGGTGGGCAATGGAACTGGCCCAGAGATTAAAGGAGTTACCCAAGGTCCCACAGCTAGTCTGTGGCAGATTCAGTTATTAACCACAAATCTTCCAAGTCCCAGTCCAGCACCTCTGCCACAAACCCATTTTACCTGTTTTCCAGCCCCCGCACATCCTGTTGTATTGATCATGGTGAGGCTGGGTGAATACAAACTCCACAAAAAGCCAGCTCAGCTACCACATAACCTGAAATGTTTTAAAAATCACAAATATTATTGTTCAGGTCTGGCCTCCTTGTATTTGACTTTTAGAATAATCTTGTTTTCGTAGAAAAAAAATAAGTAATTTTCCTTTGGCATAGATGAGCCAATAGCTAATAAACTGAATCTTTGAATGATATTTGAGTAGCACTTTAACAAGGCTTCCAGACGGCCCTGCTGTCTGAATGGGTCCCCTGTGCTTCGTATATCAGGACACCCACTATATAATTTTACAGTCCTGTGAAGTCAGGCTAATATTTGCTGAACAAATAAGGTTTCTGTCTCCAGTTTAATAGACTGGTACTCCAGACAGAAGCAAAAAGTGCCAATTCTGATGAAGAAACTCTAATGAGCCCTTCGAAATAGTTTGTATGGGAGCAGAGAGAGAGAAAAAAAGGACCAAGTGCCAGCACAAAAATCGCAATGTGTGCCAAGCAAAATACACCTCACCTATTAAAGTATGACTAATCAAGTGGCACTTTTTGCAGTGCAAAGACATAACTTTTCATGAAAACACCAAATAAGGCTGTGTGTGAAAGGTGGACAGCGATTTTTTTTCTTTCCCCTGCAAGACGAGCATATGTTTTTGAGGAGGATTTATTTCACTATTTAGTCTATTTATTTCTGATAGGCCGCCCCGTCGTTTGCATCAGAAGCTGGGGAGAGAGAAACATACCGGTTGCGCCATCATATGAAATGAAAAGGGAATGGAAAATATAACCCGATGTTATTCGAGATTGTTGGTATTTTTAAAAAGGTAAAATATCTTCAGAAAGCTGGCCGGAAGGATTTTGGGTTAAAATTCACCAGCGAGACAAGTGGGCAATGGACGCCCAAACCCTGCAGAAAGCCACAAAAATGTTCAAAATATATAAAGATACGTTTCATTTGTACTGGAGATGGGTCTGAACTGCCCTCAGTTCCCATGAGTCAGGTTGATTGACTCACCCCATTTATTATCAGGTATTTGCATTGCAGTAGCATACAGGTCAGGGCCCCATTGTGTAAGGTGCTGTATAGACACATAGTAGGAGACAGTCCCGGCCTTGAGGAGTTTACAGTCCTAACAGACAAGACAAAGAGAGGATGGGAGGGGAAACATGAGCACGAAGTGGGGCAGTCACTTGACCAAGGTCCCACAAAAAGTCAACGGCAGAACCTAGAATCTGGGTCTCCTGGCTCCCAATCTAGTACCCTATCTACTGGGCTCTGCTCCCCAGGTTTATTTCAGTCTGTGGAGTGCCTTTCATTCCAAAATATCTTTCCCGCAACCACACTACACAAACTACACCCCCACCCACCCACGACTGGCTGCTCTTCACTGCCGTTGCCAAGCAGTGGAACATGGCAGCCGTCTGGCCATGGACAGCCACAGTGCATGACCAAGGCAGAAGACCGGCTGGAACTACACTGCACGATACCACACAGCAGCCTGGCAATTTGCATCCCTCGCATCAGATCCATCATTAACCACTTCCTGGCTGGCCTGCTGCTTCAGGAGCTGGGATGCCATTGCCACCCATTGACAGCCCAACAGTGCCTCAGGCCATGGCTGGCCCAAGTGGCAGCACTGGAGATGTGCTGGCATGTGATGAAGCGGGGAAGTATAATAAACCCATTATTGTGCGCAGACAGACCTCGCAATCCTGAGGGAACAGAATCTGAGACCTCCCGTTCCCAAACCATCTAACCAACGTTTACACAAGTGGCCTCAGGTTCTGGGTGCCCAGCGTGGGACACCATTCTCTGATTTACCAGGATGCCGAGCACTCTGCCAATGGCACCCAGGTGTTAAGCTTGGTTCACAGAGTGCCTCTGTGTCTCTTAGACGCAAGATGTTCTACATGCTCTAATTTCTCCCTCAGGCCCTTGATTAACACAGAGCTAGGTGTCAATATACATAAAATTCAGCTAAGATAACATGGTCATGATACTGCATTACAGCCACTGAAGACTAAGGAATAACACAGGATGCACTTGCTTCCACACACAAGCCCTACCACTTGATCTAAAGAAGAATCGCCATTAGCTATTAGCATTATAGGGCATATGACACAGTTGAGAAGTTCTGATTGCATCCAGTAGAGGGCAGTGGTACATGCGGACACTCCTGAAAGAATGGGCTAGATGTCATAATAGACCTTTGCCCCTCAATTTCTCTGATCTAACAGCACACACTGAATTAGCTAGCCATCATATTGTGCAATGGCATGTCTGTTTTGGGACATTAGGGGGGTTGGGAGCTGCACAGTGCATTGGTTGGTGTTGGTATCAATTTCATATTTCTGCCTACACCCTGATATAGACCAACCACCATTACTAGAGGCACAAGTAAGGCTAGAAACAGAAATCTAAGAAGAAGGGTATCATCCATCAAAAATGGCTCTGATATGATTCTCGTGGTTTTTATGTAGAACAGGATTAAGAGAAAGGCATCGGCGGTTATATGAAATTAGGGGGAGAAAGAACAGAGTATTCGGCCCTAAATAAATCAACAATTATGTCAAGTACCATGATTCATCCTCTTTCTCCACATGTCAGATGCAGCTCCTAATTGGCAAAGGAGAATAGAATGCCATGAAAAAATAATTCAAACTACACATATATACTGATGGGGTCTAAATTAGCTGTTGCCGCTCAAAAGAGATCTTGGAGTCATCATCGATAGTTAACTTCTCCTCAATGTGCAGCAGTGGCCAAAAAGGCTAACAGAATGTTAGAAATATTAGGAAAGGGATAGAAAATATCATAATGCCAATATAGAAGAATATAAGAACGGTCATACTGGGGCAGACCAAAGGTCCATCCAGCCCATTATCCTGTTTTCCGACAATGGTCAATGCCAGGTGCACCAGAAGGAATAAACAAAACAGGTCACCATCAAGTGATTCATCTCCCATTGCCCTTTTCCATTTTATGGCAAACAGAGGCTAGGAACACTATCGCTGCCCATCCTGTCTAATAGCCATTGATGGACCTATCTTCCATGAATTTATCTAGTTCTTTTTGAACCCTGTTATGGTCTTGGTCTTCACAACATCCTCCTGCAAGGAGTTCCACAGGTTGACTGTGCGTTGTGTGAAGAAATACTTCCTTTGTTTGTTTTAAACCTGCTGCCTATTCACTTCATTTGGTGACCCGTAGTTCTTGTGTTATGAGAAGCAGTAAATAATACTTCCTTATCTACTTTCTCTACACCAGTCATGATTTTATAGACCTCAGTCATATCCCCCCTTAATCATCTCTTTTCCAAGCTAAAAAGTCCTAGTCTTATTAATCTCTCATCACACGAAAGCTGTTTCATACCCCTAATCATTTTTGTTGCCCTTTTCTGAACCTTTTCCAATTTCAATATAAATCCATGGTTTACCCACACCTTGAATTCTGAGACCAGTTCTGGTCGCCCCATCTTGAAAAGGATATAGTGGAACTCAAAAAGGTTCAGAAAAGGGTAACAAAAATGATCAAGGGTACAGAACAGATTCCATATGAGGAGAGACTAAAAATATTAGGGTTGTTCAGAAACCAGGGGTCACCTAATGAAATTAATAGGTAGTAGGTTTAATACAAACAAGAGGAAGTACTTTCCCAATACAAAGCACAATTAACCTGTGGAACTCATTTCCATAGGATGTTGCTATGGCAAAAAGTATAGCAACTGGATCAGTTCATGGAGGATAGGTCCAGCAATGTCTATTGGCCAGGATGGTCAGGGATGCAAACCTATCTTTGGGGAAATCCTAAACCTCTGACTGCCAGAAGCTGGGACAGGAAGGCATGGGTGGATCTCTCCAAAACTGCCCTGTTCTGTACAGTCTCCTGGAAGCTCTGGTACTAGCCACTCTCAGAGACAGGTATGGCCCAGGGAGCCTTCCCATGCTAACCAGTGCAAAATGCCATAATTCTCTTCCGGCATGACACAGTCATTGCCCCAACTCACGGTTGTCATAATCTGTATATAAAAGGCGTTGTGTAAGGTGCCATATGCAAACCAGTAACAAGCTGGTCATTAATATTAGTGCATGACATATATATGGGTGATGTATAAAGAACTATAGATGTGTGCTGGAAATATGTTGCTAAAATATGTGCCCAAGTCCAGCCAGTCCTAGACAAAGGAACATTGTTTCACCAACTTGAATGGGTCTCCAAGGTAAATTAAGCAAGATGAGACCAAAGACAGTGAAAAGTACATTCACACGGCAGGCAAACAAACTCGTCAGGTGAGCAAGTGCAGAGAGGAAGACCATTTACCCATTTCAACAGGGGATGAAGACTGCATCCCCAGGAAGCCTTCCTGCCTCTTGAAACAGGGTCAAGATAGAAGCAGAGGCAAAAGGGCATTTGCTTACCCATCAGTGGCCGGGCACAAGGGCCAGGGCTCTTGTAATCCGAGACAGTTGGATCCTTCAGCCACGGGGGCTGAAGTGACTGGGAACTGATTACAGACAAGATACCTGCTTAGACAAAGATTGTAACTTGCTGAAGGTAAGTTCTAGTCACTAGAAAACATGTTTAGTTTTACTTGTAACCTGAAATGATGGGGTGTCCAGGATTTCCAGGTTTATGGATCTTGGGTAGCAGATAGAATATCCCTGATCTGAGTTCTAGAGGGGTGTGTGTGTGTGTGTGTGTGTGTGTAGATTTGTTCCTGTGCTTTTTCAGGGAGTTTCTTGAGCAGATGGTGTCATTTCTTTTGGTCATCTTCAGTGGGATTAGAGGGTAATGGCCTGTAGAATGTGGTGTTAGAGAGCTGCCTAGCAGCCTCTTATTCATATTCCGACCTATTCATGATGACGACAGCACTTCCCTTGTCAGCCTTTTTGATTATGATGTTGTTTCTGAGGCTGTGGATTGCGCTGTGTTCTGCACAACTGAGGTTATGGGACAAGTGATGCTGCTTTTCCATAATTTCAGCCCGTGCATGTCGACAGAAGTGCTCTATGTGGAAATCCAATCTGTTGTTTCGACCTTCAGGAGGAGTCCATGCAGAATTCTTCTTTTTGTAGTGTTAGTAGGAAGGTTTCTGTGGGTTAGTATGTTGTTCAGAGATGTGTTGGATACCATCAACATGAGCCTGAATCAATCGACACAAGCGATCCACTTCCTGGACACTAAAGTGCTAATAAGCGATGGTCATATAAACACCACCCTATACTGGAAACCTACTGACTGCTATACTTACCTACATGCCTCCAGCTTTCATCCAGACCACATCACACAATCCATTGTCTACAGCCAAGCTCTAAGATACAACCACATTTGCTCCAATCCCTCAGACTGAGACAAACACATACAAGATCTCTATCAAACATTCTTAAAACTACAATACCCACCTGCTAAAGCGAAGAACCAGATTGACAGAGCCAGAAGAGTACCCAGAAGTTATCTACTACAGGACAGGTCCAATGAAGAAAGTAACAGAACACTATTAGTTGTCACCTTCAGCCCCCAACTAAAACCTCTCCAGCACATTATCAAAGATCTACAACCTATCCTGAAGGATGATCCCCCACTCTCACAGATCTTGGGAGACAGGCCAGTCCTCACTTACAGATAGCCTTCCCCACCAACCTGAAGCAAATGCTCACCAGCAACCACACAACAAAAACACTAACCCAGGAACCTATCCTTGCAACAAAGCCCTGTGCCAACTCTGTCCACATATCTATTCAAGTGACACAATCATAGGACCTAATCACATCAGCCATGCCATCAGGGGTTCGTTCACCTGCACATCTACTAATGTGATATATGCCATCATGTGCCAGCAATGCCTCTCTGCTATGTACATTGGCCAAACCAGACAGTCTCTACACAAAACAATAAATGGATCCAAATCCACATCAGGAAACATAACATTTAAAAATCAGTAGGAGAACACTTCAATTTCTCTGGGCACTCATTAACAGACCTAAAAGTGACAATTCTTCAACAAAAAAACTTCAGAAACAGACTCCAACGAGAAACTGCTGAACTGGAATTAATTTGCAAACTGGATACCATTAAGTTACGTTTGAATAAAGACTGGGAGTGGCTGGGTCATTACAAAAACTGAAATCTATTTCCCCATGCCAAGCTTTCCCCTACTGTGACTCACACTATCTCATCAACTGTTTGAAATGGACCATCCTGATTATCACTACAAAAGTTTTTTTTCTCCTGTTGATAATATCTCATCTTCATTGATTAGTCTCTTAGAGTTGGTATGGCAACCCCCATCTTTTCATGTTCTTCTCTCTTTTTCTCTCTCTCTCTCTCTATCTTCTTATTGCATGTTCCACTCCATGCATCTGATGAAGTGGGTTCTAGCCCACGGAAGCTTATGCCCAAATAAATTGGTTAGTCTCTAAGGTGTGCTCCTCGTTCTTTTTGCAGATACAGACTAACCTAGCTACCTCTCTGCATTCTGGATGAGTGGCACAAGGTGTCCCAATGGCTAGATGAGCCATTGGTCTGACCCCGTACGGATGTTCTTATGTATGAAACAAGCTATGAAATCTTAAGCCTTAGCCTGGTTTCCAAAGTCTCCACTGCAGGTTGGGTGAAAAGATGAGCTGTTATTGCAATAGTTTCTTCTCTTTTCCCTCTTGATTTCTTTCTTTCTGGTATTCCTGTCAACAGGACCCTCAGTAGCTGATGTCCAAAATTTGGTGGGAGTTTACTTTGGTGAAAGAAAATAACTTTTAAAAAAAAATGTACTAAGAGGAGCAGTGTTCTGGTGGGTGAGGCAATCACTTACAGGAGCTAGGTTCAAATCCCCCTTCCACCAGTGCTCCTTTGCAACCCTAGATGTGTCACTTAACACTACATATCAGTTCCCCATCTTTTAAAATACAGATTCGTTCTCTTACCCTGTTTTGCCTACCCAGTTCAATGTGTGTTCGTACAGTACCTAACGCAACGGGGCCCTGATCTCAATGAGGACCTCTTGGTGTTGTTACCATCAAATAATTATAAAAATGCTTTTATGATGTTTTAAAACATAAAGTAATACTTTTTTGCCTCTATTCTTTTTTTGTGTGTGTGGGTGTGTGTTCTTATGCCACACTGTGGTATTGAGTATTTGGATTTAAACAGTCTCCTGCAGAGTCTGCAACCCAAACATTGCAGGATCAGGTTAGTGAACAAGAACTGGGAAGCAAAACTGACCAGCTGCTATTTTCTCCTTTCTGTGGTCCAAGAGAAGGAGAATGTAAGAATGTACAGAAACAACATAAATAGTAAAACAAACAAACAAACAAACAAAAAAACCCTTTGTACATACCTTTCAGTTTTGAATCATGCGGGCTGTCATTATTCACACAGGTAAGGCCAATGTTTTTAATATATGATTTTTAAAATGACAAATTGGCAGCTTTCAGATCTAGCTCCAGCTCCAAACATTCCTGAGGTTTGGAGAGATCTGAATCTGGGGAAGTTTGGCTCAATCCTTTTAGAGATGTCGCCAGCAGAAATTGAAAACCATGACTAGGGTTAGAAAGGCCATAAAAGAGCCTGATTTTCAGAAAGCGCTGTGCACCTGCTGTTACAAATAGGGCAGTTTCCTTCAAGAGCCTTGCAGAACCTCATTGGAGTGAGCTTAATCTTTAGAGTCCATTGATTTAAATGCAAGTGTAGGTATTATCATGGGATTGTATGTAACTTCTCTGGAAGCGCAGATATGGCCAGTGTAAACCTTGGGAAGTGATGTGAGCTTCAAAGGATTATTTTCAACAATGTGCCAGACAACAGGAAACTTTTGGGACAAAGTAAAGGCCAGGTCTACACTACCTGCTGGATCAGCGGGTAGCGATCAATCTTTTGGGGATTGATTTATCGCGTCTAGTCTAGACATGATAAATTGATCCCCAAGCGCTCTCTCATCGACTCCAGAACTCCACCGCTGCAAGAGGCGCAGGCGGAGTGAACGGTGGAGCAGCAGCAGTTGACTCAGCGCTGTGAAGATGCTGCGGTAAATCAATCTAAGTATGTTGACATCAGCTACGCTATTTGCGTAGCTGAAGTTGTGTATCTCAGGTCGACTCTCTCCTGCCCAGTGTAGACCAGGACTAAGTGGGATTCCTAGGAAATACCCATGGAGAGGTGAAAGCAAACTCCCACCTCTGGATCCAGCCCTTTGAAGCTACGCCCTGACTGAGGAGAGAACCGTTGCCTACCGATTACCTGCTCCTGGAATTAGAAGATCAGAGGCCCAAATAGTGTAACGGAGAATCTGACTTATTCATAGTTGTTCTTGTTCTAAGAAACAGATGTTAGGAGTTCATACCCACAAAATAATCCAGCGGAGGGGTTCGAAGGACTGATCACGCCCCGCCAGAGTCCTGGCTTGAGCTGCAGTGATCTCAGGTAAGCGTAGTAACATGTGTGTCGATTCTTTTATTGTTTAAATACGTTTTCTTTTTCTTGCTTTCCCCTTAAGAATATAGGGGCTTGCTTAGCAAGGGCTGTGTAGTCATGTAGAACTGGGAGCAGTTACACCGCAGACCACCTCTGGAGAGAAAGCAAAGTGCAGCTGCTGGCCAGAGAGGCTGTCTCCGCCAAGAAAGGCAGTGGCTGGGGAGCCAGAAGCAAAGAGTGGGTGCCCTTGCTGGACCACGAGAGGGAAATACAACTGCCTGAGCTGTGACATCTGCCTGCTGAAAATAAGGCCATTTAAGGTGTTTCAAGTGGGGCACTGGAAACCTGAGGCCCCCTAAAATCACTAGTGACTTTTGCAAACCTTGGCCAGTGAGTTTGATCCTGAGCTCAGCTACCCTGGTGTAAATCTGGAGTCACTCCATTGATCTCACTAGAGTGACTCCAGATTTTCATCAGGGTACTGGCGATCAGAATCCAGCGGAAAGATGTGAGAGAGGCGCGCTGAAAGGGAAAGTTCTGATGTCATCCAGAAATGAGCGGTGGGAATTGTAGCTTGATTGTCATTGTCCGATTCATCACGCGCCTGCCATCAGGGAGGGGCCCTGCATCCAGAACTTCTGCCTGTTCTTTGTTGCATTCACGAATGACTCCTGGGGGGTGAGACTAGACGAAGTACAGTGCAGGGATGGGCTGTGAAGGTTCCCTACGCAGCTCTGACAATGCACTTCAGCTCTGACAAGCCGCATTCCTGCTGTCCCAGTTCTGGGCCCCCCTCTTCCTTCACAGCTCTACCAAAGCACCTGAGGCCAGGGCGACACTAAAAAACCAGACTGGCCTAGCGATGTTGCTCAGGCTGTGAAAAATTTGCACCCTGTGCGACGTAACTAGGTCGATCTAATCGCCTATGAAAGTGGATGGAAAAATTCTTACGTCAACCTAGCTGTCACCTCTGGGGAGGTTGATTAACTACATCAGTGCCAGTGTCAGTGCCAGAAGCATCTACCGTGCAGTGACACAGCCCCAGTGCTCTAACCGCTGTGGTCTAGACACTCAATCTTGACCTGGAGCTCCTCTTGGAATTCCAGTTCTGGGCCTCATTTCACCACCGCCATGGCCGTCAGAATTCCCCGCCACAGCTCTGCTAACGCTCCTTCATCTCGCCAAGCAGCCTCCAACACTATTCCCCTTTCGGATCCCCTACGAACCCCGCACAGGCATCTCCACCTGAACTTCAGCGCCGTTGGCTCCTCCCGGGCTGGGCTCCACACACCCCTGCCAATGCATCCCTGTGCCGCTCTGCAAACTTCCTTCTTTTCCTGGCCTGGGCCCCACAGAGCTCTTCCAACGTACGTCAGCGCTGACCTGGAACAGCCCCCAGCCATTCCTGTCCTGGACTCCACACCTGATTCCTGCCCTGTAACCACCCCCTGCTGTTCTAGGGCAGGACTCCACACTGCAAGCCCGGCTGCAGGCCCCACGCAGCTTTTGTCAATGTACGTCAGTGCTGACCTGCGCCATCCCCCTGCCAGCTCCTTTCCTAGGGTTTAGGAGTTGCAGACGTGTAACTTTTTTGTAACGTTGTGTTTATTGTTGTGATCCACGTTGCTGTTGTACACCCAGGGTGATCTGGGGAGAACCTGGAGCAATTCCCAGATGGCTAAAAAGCAAAAGACCTTCATGCTGCTATTACTGAGAATCTTGCCTTTTCTGAGGGGGAGGAGATAGTAGCTTCATGACATCCGAGGCAAGATCCATGTGGCACCAGATTTCCTCGCACTGTCTTACACACGAGTTAGGAGCAGTTTTTACCAGGGTGGTTCTTCCAGCAACCTCTGATTTGCCCATCTGTGATTCCAGCAGCCCAGTAAATCCTGGGAGGAACCTTCTGTGTAAAGCCACATGTAACTGTTAGGACCTTATTTTCTGTATCTTTAAACGCCCAGGGAGTCTGCCTGTCCAATTTGTGTGGTGCCACAGTGTGCAGCACATGAGGAAAAATTCCTTCCTGACCATGCAGGTGAAGACCTGACACCCTGAAGCATGAGGGAGACTCATAACATGTGCCTACCAATGGGTTATATATCCACCACCAATCCTCGTCCCTCATACCTTAAAAAGCCCCCTCACACCGTCCCAACACACTCTCAGAGTTCTCACTCATGGAGACTTTGCGTTTGTCCTTTCTTATTATTTAATCAAAATTAAACTCCATTCATACTGAAAGCTTAGGATTTCTCTTTGTGGGTGGAGAGCAACACAGTTAAGCACACTACTAGCAATATTTAGGATGGAGATTTAGAGTAGAAAGCACTGTTCTGATTCACAGGGCCACAACCCTCGGTGAGAGTGAGAAAGTAAAGACGTGCCAGGTGTATTAACACAAAATGCTAAATAACATTCTGCTAAAAATAACTCTTCACAATAGTGCCAGGCCTGGATTTGGCCACACCACTGAATCATTGCCCAGCTACAGAGCCTTGATTATTTGAGATTTTCCAAGGCGTGTGGGGAACGGGCTCCCATTTCAGCCTCTTCCTACCAGTACAAATGGACCATAGAAATGTTCTCAGGCTAGTCCTGGAGCAATGGCAGTGTGTCAAGCCTTCATTCTGCTAATGGGTAAGAGGAGCTTTCAGAACATTTTTGATGCTTTTAGTTATCCACATGGATTCCAACACAGCCAAGCCAAACCCACCCAAAAGTAGGCTGTGGATGGTTTTCCGTACTGGGATCAGGATACATATTATGGGTTGGGCTCTCTAACAGGCCGAACTGAACTTTGGATCCAAAGGCCTCCTGCAGCCCTGCAGTGTTTGAAATCTGGATCCCAGGCCTGAATTTTGCAGCTCAAATGCCTTTTAATTACACATCTATTGATCCCATTGCTTATAAAGAGAGATTTCTTCTGCCTTTCCCACACTCCTTGAAATACCAACCAGCCAGTGTCACACACTTGTAAAGTGTGTGCTGCTTTGAGCAGCTATTCCATACGGATAACAGCCAACTACTGCTTCCAGCTAATAGAGTGATTCCTTCAGATCTAGTGAAAGAAGTCTATGTTTTGGGGCTGAAGGTAATTAGTTCAAACTTTGCTGGTTAAGGACTCACGCCAGCAAATAATAGGGCGAAAGCTTCACTGGTAGATTTTGCAGGCTACATGTTCAGTGTTTCTGCTCACATTGCTCAATCTACACATTTTCAAGATGGATTTGGACTTGCGGTGACTTTTCAAACCAGGCAGGACATTGTGCAGATTGCGCGGGGATCCAGACATGCCAGCCGCAGCTACCATCCAGTACCCAGCTGGTGAGAGAATGAGCTGTCATGAAGAAAAGGAAGGGACTATCAGAAGAGGAGTCCATGCTCTTTAAGGAGCTGGACTTATTCTCCCTAATCATTATTACTAAAGCTCTGCAGTTGGACCCCTGGGAGAAAGAGGTCAGGACTCCTTTTTCCTTAGTTTTACCTTTGAGGAAAAACCAGGAAGCTTGTCATCGGTTCAGCACTAGACTGCATGATATAAAGCAGGCTACTCCCATTGAAACATGGGGAAAGGAAAAGTCTGCCTATTAAGTTCCTTTCAGCAAGAAATGCTGGGAATGGGAGGAGCCAAGGGCCCTATATAAGGGCTTGGTTACACTTGCAAGGTAGAGCACATTAAAGCAGTCCCAGGAGCCCTAATTCCCAATGTGTCCACACTGGCATGGCACGTTGAGTGCCTAGACTCTGCAGTGGAAGCGTTCCTGATAATCCACCTCCACAAGAAGCATAACACTTGCTGCTCCCCGGCTGAAATGCCCGGGGAATCAGTGCGAATGAGGTGCTGCATTACTGCGCTCTGATTGGCCTCTGGAAACATCCCATAATCCCCTGAAGTCAAGTGCCCACTCTTCTCACTGTTTTGAAATCAGCTACAGCAGGGGTCTCCAAACTACGTTCCGGGGGCTGGATCCGGCCTACAGCTTTGATTTGTCCGGCCCTGCAGCTGAATAGGCACACCAAGCAGGCATGTGGAGAAGCCGCCACTGCCGCCCCCCCACTATGAGCTGCTGCCGGTAGCCTCATGTGCAGAGGGGTGAGTGCTCCCCCAGCAGCGGCTGGAGGAGCAAATGGGGGCAGCGCAGCAGCGGCCAGAGGAGCAAAGGGGGATTTTGCATATATTTGCATATATTGAATTTTTTCACAGTCGCTTCGGCCCATGAAGCCCCTTCAAAAATCTAATTTGGCCCTTGTCTCATAAAGTTTGGAGACCCCTGGGCTACAGGAATGAGGATATGCCCTCTCAAAGCTCCGTTTCTGACACCCGCCATGCTCATCTGCTCCAGAACAAAGCAAGCCATTAGTGTGAAATGCTGCTGTTGTGAGTGTGTGGGGGGAGGGGAAGGGAAGTCTGAACTTACAAGACAGCATGCTGACACGGTCTCAGCCCCCCTCAAAATCCTCTCTCTCTCCCCCCCACATACACACAACACACTCCGTGTCACACTCCACCTCACCTCCACTCCCATTTGAAAAGCATGTTGCAGCTACTTGCACACTGGGATAGCTACCAAAACTCACTGCTCTTTGTGGCTTTGCAAGAGCTGTTAATGCAGCCACAGCAGGACGTTTGCAGCTGACAATGTAAACACAGGGCAGCGTTTTCCCTGATGCAGTCTTCGAAGGCTGGACTTGTGACAATCTAATCTGACCTACTCTATAAAACAGGCCAGAGAACTTTGTCAAAACTATTCCTGGAGCAGATCTGTTAGAAAGACATTTGATCTTGATTTAAAAGTTGTTAATGATGGAAAATCCATCATGACCCTTGGTAAATTGTTCCAATAGTTAGTTATCCTCCCAGTTAAAAATGTATACCATATTTGCAGTCTGAACTTGTCTAACTTCAACTTCCAGCCATAGGATTGTGTAATACCTTTCTTTGCTAGATTGAAGAGCCAATAATTAAATATTTGTTCCCCATGTAGATACTTATAGACTGTAATCAAGTCACCCCTTAATCTTCTCTTTTGGTAAACTAAATAGATTTAGATCCTTAAGTCTATCAATATAGACCTGTCTTCTAATCCTTTAATTATTCTGGTACCTCTTCTCTGAACTCTTTTCAATTTATCAACAGTTTTTTTGAATTGTGGGCAACAGAACTAGACAGTATTCCAACAGGGGTTGCACCAGTGTCAGATACAGAGGCATAATAATCTCTCTGCTCCTACTCGATATTCCCATTTATACATCAAAGGATCCTATTAGCTCTTTTGACCACAGCGACACACTGGGAGTTCATGTTCAGCTGATTATCCATCATGACTCCCAAATCTTTTTCACTGCTTCTCAGGATAGAGTCCCCCATCCTGTAAGTATAGCCTGCATTCTTTGTTCCTAGATATATAGGTTTACATTTAGCCATATTAAAAATACATATTGTTTGCTTGCACCTGGTTTATCAAGAAATTCAGATTGCTCTGTATCAGTGACCTATCTCCTTCATTATTCACCACTCCACCAATTTCTGGTTCATCTGCAAACTTTATGAGTGATGATTTTATGTTTTCTTTCATGTCGTTGATAAAAATGTTATATAGTGAGGGCCAAGACCGATCCCTGTGGGACCCTACTGGAAACACACCTGCTTGACGATTCCCCATTTACAGTTACATTTTGAGATCTATCAGTTGGCCAGTTTTGAATCCATTTGATGGGTGCTGGGTTAATTTTGTATCATTCTGGTTTTTTAATCAAAATGTCATTAAGCATCTTTGTGGGACTGGATTCTATGTAGCTTTGTGTTTCTGCTGGCGTAATAAACATCTGTGATTAAAGAATAGCTCCATCTCTGCCCTCCTTTTCCCCATAGTCTCTGTGGTAGAAAAGGTACCCTAACCCTGACTCACTGTGCTGATCGTTTCAGCTCAGGGATTAGACGGAGGGGAATCAGTTTTCATTTATTAATAGTTCCTTCATTCAGTAGGTTAGCACTGTGACGG
>ML677344.1:3620840-3691030 GCA_007922305.1 Dermatemys mawii | reverse complement strand
TCAAAGTTATGAATATTGGCTATGTGCTTGGTTAGTTGTAAATAGACTTTGGAAAGTAGCTGAGCACCTCTCTGAGGAAAGACTACTCTTAGTTAATCCCAATCAAGAACCAATCAAGCTAACAATGAACTTTGTAGACGCCTGTCCACACTCGAGCTTCCCCAGGAATGTGGCCTGGCTGGTAACGAATGGAGTTTGGCTCAAACATGTGCGTGGACCATGTGCTCCGAAACTCCATTTTACAACTGGATTCTGCATAGGAAGGAGGAAGGGGTCTCCACCCACAAGAGGATGTCTATATAAACCCTGGGGAGACTCCTCCATCTTGTCTTCAGCTGGCTCAAAGAACAGCCTCTCTACCCCCCAAGGAAATCCGAAGGAAGCTGGAACAGAGAACAGTGACTGCAAGGGGGTGGAGGGGTGAGTGATAACTGGACCCAGACTAAAAGGGAGTTTAGTCTGAAAGAAGAAATTCACTGAATCATTTGGGTGAGGCTTTTTACTGTGTTAGTGTTAGATCTGCATGTTCTATTTTATTTTATTTGGTAATTCACTTTGTTCTGTCTGTTACTACTTGGAATCACTTAAATCCTACTTCCTGTCTTTATTAAAATCACTTTTTACTTATTCATTAACCTGGAGTACGTGTTGGTACTGGGGTGGGGGGGGGGCAAACAGCTGTGCATATCTCTCTATCATTGTTATAGAGGGCGAACAATCTATGAGTTTGCCCTGTATAAGCTTTACACAGGGTAAAATGGATTTATTCAGGGTTTGACCTCACTGGGAGTTGAGCATCTGAGTGCCAAGGGCAGGAATACTTCATACCTGTTTCCAGGCAAGCCCATAGCTGTTGGGGGACGTGGCTCAGACCTGGCAGGGTACTGAGGTGCCAAGCTGTTTGGGCAGGAAAACAGAGGCAGGAATAGCCTTGGCACAGCGGGTGGCAGCTTCTAAGGGGGTTTCTGTGATCCCAGCCCGTCACAAGCACAGGCGTAAATATTATTGTCAGCATTGGTACACTGAGCTCTTATTTATATACTGTAACCCATTCAGAAGGCAATGCTCACAGAACAGCTACATGCGGTATAATAAAAACCCATGCACTTGCTAGCACCAATACATTGCCTGATACACCAAAGGGTTATTGAGCAGCCAGGGAAGCATAAAGGACAGCCCCACCACCAGTAAAAATGCAGGAACAGGTCCTTAATACAACACAAAGAGGAAAAAGGAAGGGCCCATGATGAGGCAGGGTCTTGTGCAAACATGTCAGGTGATGAGTGGAACTGGAGGAATGAGGGTTAGGTTTCAGGAGGGACGTAGTTTGGTGTGGCACTCAATGTAATGTTCACCCATGTAATTCAGGGTCAGACTGATCAAACACTAGAGCCTCAGCATATGTGATGAAGTTCTGTTCCTACATGTCTCCTCTTGGCATGTCCTCCACCTGCAAGGACTGTTAAGAAGGCCTCGCCCTGGCCTGCTGCCAGCTGATGCTAGGAATGGAAAATAAGTGTCCTGGTTGCCCCTAAATGGGTTCTAAGAGCTGAGGTTGAAAACTAGAGTGCATGTACCGTAAGAAACCTATGGATTATTATACATTAAGCACCAACAAAGTGCTCAGTGCTTGCAAATCAGAGGAACCCATGTCCACTACCTCAAGGAGCTTATTGTCCAAAGACCTTGCCCTGCTTCTGATGAAGATGAACCATGTTTCCAACAGTCTTGCGATATTTAGTGGTTTTCTTAAAGCCCCAGCTCCAGTGGTTACATGAGGATTTTCGCTGTCATTGTTTTAGAAACACGGAACGTGTCTAGTTCTCAAGGCTGTGGTTGGAAATTGTGCAAACATGATTCGAGTGGAACCTAAAGGCTCAGAAACCAGAAAGCAAAGAAAAAAACCCAGACATATTAAAAAGCGGAAAAAACCCGCCTGGTTGGTAAGCCAGTCTCATGAGTTTTTGAGGCCTGACTCATGACATTTGAAGACGTGGGGTTGGCAGTGCTGGATAAATATGATGCCCCCCAGCACTCCCATCCTCCACCCACTCGGGGATCTGAAGCCTGGTCTCGGGCATAAACACGTTGCAGCTGGGCCCACCAGACAGATAGAGATGTCGATAGAACAGTGATCCCTGTGCCAAGCGTGGAGCTGTAATTAAGTCATAGACAGAGGCTGTTTGGTTAGACTCTGTCAGCCTGCGAGATGCTGAACCGAAAGCCTCCTGCCTGCAGCCTGACAGACTCCTTCTCCCCAATGTGACGCGCCAAGTTGGGGAGAAGCCATTTCTTACCCGTGGGTGGTAGATTCTGGCAGCAGCCCAGGGACTCAAGGGAACACATCAATATGGGAGCTCATCGTCTGCCGGTCCCAGCTTGTATTTCCTGATGGGAAATGTAATTAACCAGCGCAAAGGAATGAGGCCGATTGTACGAAGAGGTGCTGCTGCGCTTTCTAGCTTGTTTATTCCAGCGGCTGCAGTGCTCTCCAGGGCAGTGTTTGGGGATGGGACAGCAGGGGTCCCAGTCTACCCTCAGCTTTACTGCCAGAAGGCTCTGTCTGCGTCTCTTGTGCTTCTTCTTTCCTCGCTGCACCTTTCATGGAAAACAGCATCCCTGAACCGAAAGCATGGTCTTTTATCCTGACATTTTGCATACTTATTTCAAGGGCCCCTAGGAAACATGCTGGGCATCCAGAAGACACCTGGGTTCTGCAGAGTGGTTGTAGTTACCAGAAAGAACCAGGGTGTGTTGCAGCAGGATGACGAATAAACAGAAGAACGTCTCCCTCTGGGAAGTCTCTAGTTGCTATTTAAAGCATGGCTCTTTGGGCTCATGTCCTCATGCTACCTGGTGTCAACAGAGAGTGAATCGCTCTCTCTAAAGGAGGAGGAAAGAAAAGAAACCCCTAGCCTGCAGAGGAGGAAAGTGGCAAATTAGGGAGACCTGTGGAAGTTGCAACAGGAAGGAGGCAGAGTCCTATCTCAGCACAGCAATGGAGATCAGAGCAAGCTGGCTTTGCTAGAGAAGTTTCATTTTTTGCAGTGCAGGCGGCTGGCCTTGCTGGAGCCAGAGCTTTGGGTGATCGCAGATAGCTTCTGGTTTAACAGAGAAAGCACCAGTTAAATGCCCTGATCATTTCCATGGTTGATGCTGCTTATGTGCCCTACACTTCTCTGATGAGGATACATCAAAGTGAAGGAGGCTTTTGATGTTCATTTCAAGGCAGACAGAATGCTGTGTATGAAAGGGCCTCAGTTTCCCCCTCAAAGATTTCTAGCATGTGCATGGGGCTTTGATTTTGACCATTGTACTAGCAGTCCACATTATCCCAAAGCAATGGAGTGGTGGAGAGAGCAGGGCAGACTTTAAAAAGACTTCTGCCAAACTCAGTACACCCATGTAAAGCTCTCCTGGCACATCAGTCAACACCGCTCACGTCTGGAACTATTTCCAGCAGAACTTTTGCTGGGAGGAAAACTAAAGACAACTTTGCATGTGTCACCAATACTGGGTAAACCTAAGTGGCTCAACATGAAGACATTTTGAAAATGAGATGCTGAAATAAAAAGTAGGCATCAACAAACTGTCAGTGTTTGACTGGACCAAATGGGGGTGCTGTCCATAGCACTTCTGAACTGTGGATGACTACGAAATTGTATCCTTCTGTATCATGGAAAACGTCTATGTATGTGGCTCCCCCAGGAGGTAGCAGGGTTGGGTCATGTCTCTGCCGGGCCTGAGACAACAGTGAGTGACCAGCACTCAAGGATCACCTATTCAAAGTCAAACACTTTGGGACAACAGGTTTGCTCTGGCTAGGAGAAGACACTTCCTCATCTTGTCGGAAAGGAGTGCAGGAGGACTGGGAGTAATGGAAATTTACATTAGAAGCAGGGGACCTAGCAGGACTGTATAAAGGGTGAAAGCGATTTTGCACCATCCTGGAAGTCTCGTGTTAGAAGGGGCTACAAGGATCTTCTAGTCCAATGGTTCTCAACCTTTTTGCTTTCAGGACCCATTTGTAAATGTTTATGGCCCATTGTGACCAAACATAAATAGCCTGGGGGTGGAGGCCATGTGACCAAACATGAGTGATGTTAGGACCCCAGAGGTTGCAATGCCTGGAGCAGGGAGGTGAGTGCAGTCAGCTCCATGCGGCAGGAGCTTTGGAACATTCTGGTGACCCTATTCTGGGTCCTGTCCGATTGACTGAGAAACTCAGAGCTAGTCTAACCCCCAAGCTTAGCATGAGGAAGGTGCTGCAAGGGAATTGTAGAGGGACAGATTGGCCGCCCATAGACCCGCAGGGGGAGGAGCCCCTCATTGAACCCTGGTGGGCGGAGCCACTTACCACGCTCAACCCTCCCTCCAGAAGTCAGTGGGCGGGGCCGGAAGTATAAAAGATGAGCCGGAGAATTCAGTGGGGAGGCAGCTGCCAGAGGAGCTGGATGCCTCCTTGAGTTCCCAAGCTGGGAGGCTGCTACGGACCCTAAGGGAGCCAAGGACTGGCCAGGACCACCAGGGCCATTTACGGCCCTGAGCCCAGTGGAGCTGCAAGCCCTGATGGAGGCCTTCTTCCCTGATAGGGTGACCAGATATCCCGATTTTATAGGAACACTCCTGATATTCGGGGCTTTCTCTTATATAGGCTCCTATTATCCCCCACCTCCTAGCCTGATTTTTCACACTTGAGCTCAGGCCTGTGGTCCGGGCCGAACAATAAACACAGTTATGGAGCCCCAGCGCCTAGTTGGGGTGGGGCAGCAAAGAGGTTCATGCTCAGGCTGTACTCAGGCTGGGCAGCAACCAGTCAGCTAGCCCAGGCCCAGGCCCAGGCCCAGGGTGGGGCAGTACGGAGTCTGAGGGCTCCAGTCTACACCCAGGCGGAGCAGCAAACAATCGGGCCTCCTCGCTCTGGCCTGCCTTACTAGGACACTGATTTACAATCTCTCCTGCTAGGTATTTATATGGGGCCCTTGCCACAGTATCTCAGCACCATCAGGAGCCCCACCTGCAGAGTCACCACTTCCCCCAACACCTGAATCTTCCTTTGAGGTTCCCCATCCACTTTGCTGTTGGCTAGCTAGGGAGAGCTGACCATGGTGCAGTTCAGTGCTATAGTTGAAGGCTATGGTATTGCTGGCTACGTTTGCCTGACTGCTAATTGAATCACATCTATCTCCGTTCAGCAGGGGAACCTCTGTTTTTTATCTAAAGAACCTTATTTATCTGAACCCTATTGGTCTGATCACTTTAGCAGCATTAACAAACCTTCGGTGCGCAAGTACAGCTGGACACGCCACCACCTGGCAGCCTGCTGCCTCTGTCTGACTGGCTCCACACAGAGAGACATAATTAATGACCAGTGTTGTAGGGACTGCTCTAACATCATTAACTCTAATGACATTTAATGACTTCCCAATTAGAAACAGCAGAGTTTTTTCTGCCCTGCTGGGGGAGATGACATCAGCCTCTCTCTTTCTCTGGACCAAATTATTATTGAATTGGAGGGGAAATGTCAGATAAAGGGAATGCACACACACGCCCGCATCCAGGTCAGGGCATGGGCAGTCTTGCCTAGAGGTTAGCATCAGCAAGGGATGAGGGTCCAGGACCAGGAGCCAATAACCAGGAATCGAGCCAGGCTGGAAGGCCAGGAGATCAGAATCAAAAGACAAACCACAGGAGACAGTTACCAGGCCATATCAGAATATGAGAAGGTCAAGACTAGCTCAGAACCAGAGGACAGGAACCAGTTAGCAGGAGCTCAGGATCAGGAGGCAGCTAAACACCTGGTAAACTATCCACAGTGGGACTGGGCTCAATTGTTCAGAAAACTTCCTGTTGCTTCCTCTGGCTCAAATAGGGGCTGTGGCCCAATCAGGAGCCCCGGAAATCTCCCAATGAGAGAGCTCCATGGATCCCAACCCCAGGTGCTGTTTGTGGGCTGCTGGAGGATTGGAGTGTGCTACCTTCCCAGAACCCCACAGCCACAGGTTCAAGACCGACGGGACCCGCCCCCCCCTCTATTTCTGTTAGTTTAATGACTGCAGGTGTTATTTCAACATAACAATGGATTTCTCTGTGACCTCAAAGCATCACAACAACCACCTAGACTGGAGGGTAAACTAAACTTAACAATACATTTGTACGAGTACCATTGAAATGTACCAGTGCTGGTGATGTTCCTACTTAACATCATTATCTTGTTCATGATGCTAAGAAGCCAGCTAAGGTCAGAGCAATGGGTCAATTCACTTGTGTATAAATAGCAAAGAAGTGTTAAGTATTAATATGTGTTCAGACTAATTCACTCTTATGCTAATAGAGATCAAAACAGATGCTAATATTATTGTATTCACTTATCTGTAACTGGTTGTCTGTTACTATATTACATTTGCATTGCATATACCCCTGTAATTGCATTTACAGTATGTATACCCTGCAAATTAAATAACCCTGGATCAAAGGTGTGTTAGGATAAGTCATTACACTAATTGAATTTATTTCCCTAGTTAAGTTTCCTTTCAACACCTTCTTGTCAACTGCCAGACACAGATCACTTGATTATCACTACAAAGGTTTTTTTTTCTCCTGCTGATAATGGCTCATCCAAATTAAACAGCCTCTTAGAATTGGTATGGGAATTTCCAACTTTTTATGCTTTCTGTTATATAAATGCATCTTACTTCTGTGCATTCCATTCTATGCATCCGATGAAGTGGCCTATAGCCCACGAAACCTTATGCTGAAATACACTGGTTAGTCTCTAAGGTGCCACAAGTATTCCTCGTTTTGTTTACAGATACAGACTAACATGGTTGCTGATCTTAAACCTAAAATAAGAATGCACTTGATGTGTAAACTTCATGAAAACTAATGAAGGATTGTTGTGTGCCATTACAATTGGCATTGAGTATATCTCTGTAATTACATTTACCCATCAAACATGACTGGAACCTTGGAAATGTAAATTAAGAAGGTTGGTAACTTCAAAGCATGGGTCATTATGTTCGACAAAGGAAATTCGCAGACCCAGTCTGCATTCAATCAACAAAGGAAAAACCCATGCTGTGAATGACAACACTTGCCAGATTGCTCTCAATGGAAAGGAGCTCAAAGAATGGATTCAGCGAACAATGATCCTGTATCTTATTTGGGCACTCCCAGGGCAGCATTCCAGATGCAAGCTGGAGATCCTCCATGTTATTTTGGGTAACCCCGAGAGATTTATAGAAAACTAGAAGATTACGACATCTTTGCTATCACTGTGGACGTACAAACTTAGACTCACTGTTATTGTATTTTACCTGCATTCACCTCTCAATAACTCTCCTTTCTTTTTCGTAGCTAATAAACCTTTAGTTAGTTTACTAGAAAAATTGGCTGCCAGTGTTGTCTTTGATGTGAGATCCTGGAGTATCCATTGACCTGGGGTAAGTGACTGACCCTTTGAGTCGGTGATTTTTGCGGCATGATTTTTGCTTTTAATATCCTTTTATCACAAAGTTCAGTTTATCTGGGTGGCGAGACAGGCTGGGGAGGCTAAGGGGACTGTCTGTGACTCCATGGTAAGACTGACAAAGTGATACAAGCATGCACATTTGTTACTGGCTTGGTGAAATCTAATTATAGAGCAAACCACCAGTTTTTCCTGACAGTCTGACCTGAGATTGGCACTGATTGTTGTGAGTCATTCCAGACAGTGCGACACATATGATCTCTGTTAAGAGTGTGTGGCTTACCACTGTGTTCATTACCGTGGCGTGTACGCAGTTCTGCTCAGGGAAGACTGTTCTGACTACAGACACAGTTGATTGTGCAGCGACTCCTACTGGTAGCGACCCCTACTGGTACAGGTACAAATAAGGCCTTGCAGAAGTTCAGATGCCACTGGGACCTTGAAGCAGTTCATCATCCTTATGTGTCCATTCACGTTGCAATGGTGATCCAATATCTGGTTTACCTATGTGTGAAGACATCCAAATCATTGTTTGCCAAGATGCTATTTTGACACATTCTTCAAAACTGTCCTCCTATGCTGGGCGTTTGTCCAGCGACTTGTCCTTTATGAGGGCTAGATTGGGGACAAGCAATTCAGGTCTCTGTGGGTCTCCTTTTCTTTCCCGCTCTGGTCATGCAGCACTGCTACAAACTTCCTTGCTGCAGAAATTGCTGCTTGTCCATCACTCTCTCCCAGTTTGGCATGATCTCTAAAGTGGTAAGTTCCCTTTGTTTTGACAGATTTCCCCACTCCCTCATACCAAATAGGGATGACAGTCAGTCACATCCTGTTAATGTGGGTACAGCAGGAAGTGCGTTGCAGAAGTCAGGAGAGAATGCATCACAAATTGCATGCACAGATATGAAGCGAAGCTTGTCACTTGTGCTGGTAATGGGGCCTGTGCAGCAAGGACCAAAACATCTGTATCAGGTGACCTGGTTTGATGTCCCGTCCCTTTAAATGTCATGGGGGCTCAGTACTCTCCCCTACCCCAATTAAAAGCATCACTTTTGCGTTAGTTTCAGTTTTGCAGCCAGAACAATAAAGCTACCACAGCAGACTAGTGTGTATCCATCGGCTCCCTCTGTATCTGTCTGTCTCTTTCTCTGCTGGCTCCAGAAATATCATTTGGCGACATGGAATTTATATCCCATGAATGTCCAGTGCTCTCAATGCCTGAACAAGAAGAATCAGCCAGCAACAGAGCGGGGAAGTAGGCAAATAAAGGCAGAACGCAAGTACTCTAGTCTTATCCTGCAATTACTGCCAGGACTGTTCAAATAAAGAAGCCATGAGGGGGAAACAAGCAGCCATCTTGATTTGACTCCTGCAAGGTGGCAGAGAAACAGCCTTCGCCAACTACACTGAGGGTCTGTAGCCAGTAGAGGGAACCCACGTACAGCCAAAGGAGTGTGTCCGCGCACAGCCAGCAGAGGGTGATCGAGTGCAGATATTCCACAGTTCAAAATAAAGGGGAAAAAAAGAACTTCCCTGAGGTATGACGTCCAGAAGTCCCACAGGAGAGCAGAGAAATGGCAACTTTTGTAGGCAATGCTGGCGAGTTGGATATAAATCGCAAATCCTGTGTGGGGCATTTGCAGTTTCGAGCAATTTGTTACTTGCAACTCCACTCCAGATGGACAACAAGTCTCGGCCTTGCTGACAGTGACGGGTCCGAAGGCATACAGACTATTGTCTCCAGCTGGAGCTGCCAGGTATGCCACAAGCTCTGTAATAACACAGGAGCATTTTCCTCCCATCAGGGATACCAAACCAATGTCGGTTTCACCAGTGACATCAGGGAAGTGGAGAGTCAGTAGCACAGTTTGTTGCTGTTTCAAGGAAGTTGTCAGAGCGCTGTCAATTCAGGCAAACATTAAGTGGTGCCTGTGTGACCAGTTAGTCTCTGAGTTACACAATGACCAGGTCCGGAAGACATTACTGACTGTATCAGTGCTTACATTCAAGAAGGCTGTAGAAGTAGCTGTTGCAATAGAGACCACAGAGAAGGATTCTCTGGAATTTAGTGTGAATCGAGAAGTTCGCCTCCTGCATCGGGGAGACAGTAGACTACGGGAAAATAAGGAATTTCTATGTAAGGGGAATTCTAGAAATTTCACATTTCTATTGAGAACAAATGATGCACAAAAAGGACTGCTGGGCACATCAGGTTGTTTGCAGAAAGTCCCAGAAGAAAGGACACATCACCGTGACGTACCACATAATTCAACAACCAGCAACACAAAATCATAGAACTGAAAGGGACATCGAGAGGTCATCTAGTCCAGTCCCCTGCACTCGAAGCAGGACTAAGTATTATCTAGACCATCCCTGACAGGTATTTCTCCAACCTGCTCTTACAAATCCCTAATGATGGAGATTCCACCACCTCCCTGGGCAATTTATTCCAGTGCTTAACCACTCTGTTGGGAAGTTTTTCCTAATGTTCAACATAAGTCACCCTTGCTGTAATTTAAGCCCATTGGTTCTTGTCCTATCCTCAGAGGTTAAGAAGAACAATTTTTCTTCCTCTTCCTTGTAACAACCTTTTATGTACTTAAAAACTGTTATCATGTCCCCTCTCAGTCTTCTCTTCTCCAGACTAAACAAACCCATTTTTTCAATGTTTCCTCATAGGTCATATTTTCTAGACCTTTAATCATTTTTGCTTCTCTTCTCTGGACTTTTTCCAGTTTTTCCACATCTTTCGTCAAATGTGGCACCCATAACTGGATACAATACTCCAGTTGAGGCCTAATCAGCGCAGAGTAGAGCAGAAGAATTATTTCTCATGTCTTGCTCACAATACTCCTGCTAATACATCCCAGAATGAGGTCTGCTTTTTTTGCAACAGTGTTACATTGCTGACTCATATTTAGCTTGTGATCCAATGACCCCCAAATCCCTTTCCACAGTACTCCTGCGGAAAGTGAATAGTAACTGTACATCCAAGTAGACACCTATAAAGACTGATCCTAAGAAAGGATCTAAGTCAGGAATTCATAATGTGGATAAAGATAAGACCTAGCATAACATTTGTTACTGGAACACAGAGCCAGAGATGGCATCTGGGTCACACCCTTGATCAAAAGAGTTCCTACAAGAATGGAGTTTCATACTGGAGCTGCAGTTTCACTGATTCCTGCATCTGCCTATCACCAACTTTGCAACAAATTCTCCTGGAAGAAACCTCCACAGTTCTGAAGACTTATACTGGAGAAAAGTTAGTCCCAAAAGGGATTCTCCAAGTGGGCCCCAAATGTAAATTGCACCTCCTCCACCTCCTCTCTCCACTGTGGAATACCAGAGTTAATTTTGATTCCATTAGGAGTGTAGTTACAGGTTGCTGAGTTGAATTCACTGAGGCTCTCCTACTACAAGATGGAATCACTGAGTGCTGTGTTAAGTAGTGGGGGAGCCTGAAGATATATTGCTGAGTGGGTAGTGGAGTGGAGCAGTTCGTGGGATGGCTGGAGCGGCTCCCAGGACAACTGGTGGAGTAGAGTGGAGCAGCTGGTGGAGTGGAGCTGCTTGTAGAACAGCTACTGGAGAGGAGCAGCTGGCAGAGAGGTGCAGCTTGCGGTAAAGGCAGTAGAACCCCACGCAGAGGCGGGGCCGTCAGAGCATGTAAGGTGCCTCTTTACTCTCCCCCCTCCCCCAATTTCCACACAGGCCGGGAACGTGTGTGTAAAACTCTGCAGATGAATGTTTGAACTCTGCTGCTGCACTGACCAGGGACAGAGACCTTGGGGTTGTGGGACTTTGGGTGACTTTTGAGTTGCTGGACTCAAGAACCGAAGGGAAGAGACACGGCCCAATTTGCTGGGGGTGGGTTTTTGCTCATTGCTTATGTTATGAAGCCTGTTCGTGGTGTTTCCCCAACATAATACTGCATTGTTTCTCTGTGTTATTAAAAGCCTTTTGCTACACTCAGACTCTGTGCTTGCGAGAGGGAAAGTATTGCCTCTTAGAGGTGCCCAGGAGGGTGATATATATTTGTCCCATGTCACTGGGTGGGGGCTCGAGCTGGTTTTGCATTGTGTTATTGGAATGGAACTCTTAGATACTGAACCCGGCCCTTGTTGCTGCCAACTCTGATGGGCAGAAGGGTTACACAGTATGAGTTATAGATATGTAGGTATATCTGTATTTCCAAACTTGTGCTGTGTTTTTGGGTGACATCCCCAGACAGATTGGCATCAGCTCTGCCTAGCCTATTTGATGGCCCATCAAGCGTCATCAGCTGTACAATGAACCCATTGAAAGACTAGGAACTACAATTTATGAGTCAGCAGGACTTGTAGGGGCCTGTCGATGGACAGAACTCTAAGGCTTTTCCATGCCATGTACTGTGAAGCTTGTGTTTGGGACACAGGAGGTACAAGCCATGTGGCAAAAGAATATAAAAGGCAGTTGTATCATCTCCATTTTGTTTTCATTCCTGCTTCTTCCCTCTGGAGGAACTTTGCTACAAGCTGAAGCTCTGAACAAAGGACTGAATGATCCATCCAAGCAGTGGATATGATCCAGCGGGACTTTCAAACCAGCAACTCACCAGTACTGCTAAGAACCTGGTATATAGACTTTGAAGTCTTTGTATGTATGTAACTACTTTACCATTTAACATCTCTCTTCTTGTTCTTGCTTTTTTCTTTATAACAAACCTTTAGTTTCAGATGCTAAAGGATTGGCTGTCAGCGTGGTATTTTGGGTAAGATCCAACCTGATATTGACCTGGCAATGTGGCTGGCCCTTGGGGTTCAGAAGAACATTTTGTATAGTGAGAAGAGTTTTTAAATAACTCTCACTGTACTGGACCTACGTGCTCTCTTCTTGATAACCAGTTGGCGGAGGGGGATCAGAAGCACAGCTTGTGACTGGTTGGTGAGTTTACTTCAGTGTCAACCACCAGTGTTTGGGAGAGACTGTTCCCCTTTTTGCAGCCTTCCCTTTCCGTAGCATTTTCAGTGAGGACTACCCCACTCACCTCCGGGTCACAGGGAGCCATAGCCTGATCCGTGGCCGCTAGCACTGAGTACAGGCTCCATCTGGAACGCTGATATTGTGACATTCTTCTAAGCAAGGCACCGACTGCTTGAATAGAGCAACTAAACTCTTCTGACTTAAGCAATGCATAACACAGCACTCAGGGCCTGTTGCATGCTGCAGCCAGCCACAGGGTGCTCCCTGTCTCTGCCTTCCCATATGGAGAAATGACAGCTGCTCCACACAGGCTTCAACCCTCCCTAGTACCCTGGACTACCAAGTACCTGGTTTAGACCTCTTTCCTGAAGGCACTGGAGGAGAGGGGAGAGGATGAATAAACTGGGAAGTCGGCACCTATGGATCCTCCATCTCTTGATGTCTTCACATCAGGATGTCTTTCTAGAAGAGATGCTTTAGTCCAACACACATTATTCGGCTCCATGCCAGGGTAACTGGTGTGACGGAGTCAGACCAGAAGGATATAGGAGAGTGCTGGAAGGCAGGTATATTAGTCTCAGGATGTGCAGGTCCTTGTTCCCTGGATAGCCAAACAAAGGCTACTCCAGGCCAATCAAGACACCTGGGGCCAATTAAGAACCTTCTAGAAAGGAGTAGAAACAGCTAGCCTAATTGGGACACCTGAAGCCAATCAGGGACTGGCTGAAACCAGATAAAAACCTCCCAGTTAGTCAGGTGGGTGTGGGTGTCAGGAGCTGTGGAAGGAAGTTATGCTGTTGGTGAGACTGAGTGCAGGACAACATATCATATTGAAGGAAGGAGGCCCTGAGGTAAGGGTGAAGTGGAGTTTGAAGAAGCAGGGACTGCTGTGGGGAAGTAGCCCAGGGAATTGTATTGTGTTTTGTGCCTAAAAGGTCAGCCATCTTAGCTGATACTATTAGGGTCCCTGGGCTGGAGTCCGGAGTAGAGGGCGGGCCCGGGCTCCCCCCTTTTTCCATCTTCCATACTGGCCTGTGATGAAGGCAACTCACTAGGTGGTGACTCTTGCCAATTATACTGAGAAAGGGAGGTCACTCTGGGGCCTAGATGAGTTTCTGAGGCCCCTCAATCTGCCAGGAAGTGCAGGACCCACAAGTACAGACTTGGAGCTTTGTCACACTGGGTAAAATGCAGTGGCCTGTGATAGACAGGAGGAGGTCAGACTAGGTGATCTAATGGTTCCTTCTAGCCTTAAACTCTGTGCATGACTTTAGTTAAAGTCTTCAGATTCAGTTCCCCCCCTCCTGCCCTGTTGAGGCACCTTGGGGAAATTCCCATGAGCCTGGATTCTCAGCAGTATGTAGTTTGATGGATATTAGGAATCTAAATACTGAGAATCTGGGCCTTCCCTCTCTGTGCCTCCATTTCCCTGGTTGTAAACAGGGACAATGATATTTAAGTACCTTACAGGGTGTCCGGAAGCTGAACTCATTAGAATGAGCAATGTGCTAAGAGATAGGGTGGCACAGGGGTTAGGGTGCTAACTCTTGACTTTCAAGACCTGAGTTCACTACCTAGTACTGCTACAAGCTTTCTGTACTTAACTCTAGGCAAGTCCATTAGCCCACTGGGCCCAGGTCCACAAAGGTATTTAGGCTCCTGCCTGACACTGAAATCAAGCTTTTGTGGATCTGGGCCTATGCATCTCTGCTCTCCACCAGCAAAATGAATAACAGGACTTCTCCAGTTTAGTACTGCTAGATACATGAACGATTGTGCAGTGCATAGATACTGTGATAAGACAGATGGGAGCTGCACAGTAGGATGATATAGGTGTTATGTTCACTAAACCAATCAAACACTTTAATCTCAGGGCTGAAACTAAAATGTACGTAAACTCTGCGATGAAGACATCGCTGAGAGAGTGAAGAATAAAAGGGCTCCCACCGTCCCTGTGTTTATAATATAATCTGTCCCAATATGCTTTCCAGCCACACTCCGACTGTGAGTTACCTCCCACTTCAGCGGAAGAGCTGGCCCTCTACTGGAGGGAATGGAGGTTTGCTGTTTCCCCTCTTCCCCAAAAGAGTCTTTCACAGAAGCATCACCAGATGTACCAGCTTTGAGCTGGGAGCGTGATGTGTACTATGGACTGCAGCTGACCAGAATCTGAGCCGACATGAGATCATGAAATTCATTCCCCTGGGAACCCCTCGCTGCCGTCTGATTCATATAAAATTTCTGTCACCCTGCTCAGCGCTAGAATCAAGCGGGGGTTCTGGCTGTGACAAACCAGTGACTACTCAGTGACCACTGAGCTAACTTGCTTTGAACTGCACAATGCTTCTTTCTGTGGGAAAAATAACAGAGACCAGAGGGGTGAGAGAAGACACCCAGCCCCGAACACCAAAAAGTATTTGGACACTCAGAGAAGCAGTGAAACCACATCCAGAGAGCTTGCTCAGCAGACAGGATCGTTACCTTCCACCTTCTTTATACAGCTGTATTGTGGCCATAAGGTAGATCTTGAATCCAGGCCTTGAGTCATACAGCTACCCTTAGCTCTTCAGGGTGAGTTTCCGCAGATTCCAAGGTCAGATGGGACCATTGTGATCATCTAGTCTAAGCTCATGGAGATTCCAGCACATCGCTGGGTATGTTGTTCCAATGGTAAATTACCCTGTGAAAAGTGACGAAGAGTCCTGTGGCACCTTAAAGACTAACAGAAGTATTGAAGCATAAACTTTCGTGGGCTAATACCCACTTCGTCGGATGCTTCAATACTTCAAAAAGTGGGTATTAGCCCACAAAAGCTTATGCTTTAATACTTCTGTTAGTCTTTAAGGTGCCACAGGACTCTTTGTCGCTTCTGCAAATCCAGACTAACACGGCTACCCCTCTGATTCCTGTGAAAAGTGTTCACTTTACTATTTCTAGTCTGAATGTGTCTAACTACAGAGTCCAACCACTGCACTGTATTCTGCCTTTGCCTGCTAGATTAAAGAGCTGCGTACCTCAGAAATCCTCTCCTTGTGTCGGTACAGACTGCGATCAAGTCACCTCTTAACCTTTTCTGGGCTAAGCTAGATAGATTGAGCTGCTTATGTCTCTCACGGTAACACAGGTTTTCCAGACACAGTAGTTTTCTTTTTTGTGACGGCGCATCCTCTAGGGAATATCCCCTTCGATCTTGAAGAGGAAGTGGTTATACGTGGACTTGGAACCAGATGAAAGCTGGTGACTTTCATTATCAGCAGTGAAAATCATTTAGAGTGTCAGATTTACACACGGCTTTGTTTATTATTCGTACTGCTCCTAGCAGGACCCAGACCCTACAAAGGAGATAAAGCCCCGGTTGTGCCAAGAACCCTTCAAACACACAGTGAGACCATCCCTTCCCCCTGAAGAACTTACAGTGGAAACAGAGAAGAGAGACAGAAGCTTGTGAGCTAAATCGAAACTGCAGAGAAGGGAGATGGAAACACAGAGAGGTGAAGTGACTTGCCCAAGGTCTACGGCAGGTCAGTGACCAACCCAGAAATAGACTCCTAGATTCCAAGGGCAGATGGGACCATTGTGATCCTCTAGTCTGACCTGCTGTATCACACAGGCCATTGAGATGCCCCCAAATAATTCCTAGAGCAGAGCTTTTAGCAAAACATCCAGTCTTGTTTTATCAGTGGCCACTGATGGAGAATCCACCACCACCCTTGATAAGTTGTTCCAATGGTTAATTACTCTCACTGTTAAAAATTTACACCTTATTTCCATTCTGAATTTGTCTAGCTTTAGCTTCCAGCCGTTGGATCACATTATACCATTCTCTGCTAGACTGAAGAGCCCATTAAATACTTGTTCCCCCCATAGATACTTATAGACTATGATCAAGTCACCCCTTAACCTTCTCTTTGTTATGCTAAATAGCTCTTCGAGTCTATCCCTGTAAGCATGTTTTCTGATCCTTTAATCACTCTCGTGGCGCTTCGCTATGGGCAGTTTGTGAACCACTAGCTGGGGAGGCTAGCCCCAAGCCCTGCCCCTTCTACCCTGCCTTCTCTGGAGCACATGGTTCAAATCCGGACTATGCCGGTGTTGACTGAAAGATGCTACTCTCGGGTGGCAATTTTGTAAAGTAATCTGAGCTTCCCACCCTAGTTACTGAGGGAGATGTATAGAAAGTATCTGTGCCCAAATTCAAGGGCAAGAGAAACAAGCCAGAAGAACAAGCAGCATCATCATGTGATTATGATCCACTGGGCATAACTGGAATCTGGTGGCATGATTCCCACCACTGGAACATCCACCTAAATGAGCAACGTGTGTTTAGGAGTAAGAAAAAGGGGCCGAGTTCGAGGTATTTGTAATGCCAGTGAGCTGCAATTCAACAGTACAGAGTATGGCGGAGAAATGCTTGCAGATGGGAGACAACAAATGAATTAAAAATGAAGGCTAGAAGCAGCGTTGTCCAGTGGATAGGGCACTAGACTGAGACATGGGTTCTAGATTCAATTCTGCCTCCATATGATCTTAGGCAAGTCAATTCCTAACTACTCTTTGCCTGATGTGTCTGTTTAGACTGTAAGGCCCAGATCCACAAAGGGATCTAGGCGTTGAAGCACCAAGAAAACTACGGGAGCAACCTTGCAATCCATAGAGCCTGAGGGAAGCACCCAGTGAATGGGGAGAGACAGGCGCCTTAAAATATAATCCACAAAAGCCTGCATGATAGGCAGGGAGCTACCTAAGCCATGTGGTGGGAGATGTAGAGGATAGAGGTGTGTCCTAAGCTCTGCCCTTCTCACAGAACTAGGCACGGACATATTTTCATATTTTCTTGCGGGAATGAATTAGGCACCTGCTTCACTCAACCTAAAGCTGGGAGAGGAACCACTCCCCTTATAACTCTTCACCCAGTGCTTGGATCACTCCCCTGGAATGCTGGAGGGCCAAGGTTCAATTCTGCCCTCTGCCTCAGGAGAGACAGGATTTGAACAGGCATCCCTCAGGATGCAACTAGGGTTTTTGATTTCAAAAGGGCTAACTTTTCAAAATTAAGGACATTAGTTAGGGAAGTGGATTGGGCTGAAGAACTTATGGATCTAAAGGTGGAGGAGGCCTGGTACTACTTTAAATCAAAGTTGCAGGAGCTATCAGAAGCCTGCATCCCAAGAAAGGGGGAAAAAATCATAGGCAGGAGTTGTAGACCAAGCATCTCAGAGAGCTGATTAAGAAAAAGCAGAAAGCATACAGGGAGTGGAAAGTGGGAGGGATCAGCAAGGAAAGCTACCTTATTGAGGTCAGAACACGTAGGGTTAAAGTGAGAGAGGTTTTAATTCCCTTTTCAAGGTCCAATTCTACTTGATTTTTAGCCAATAGTAAAAGGTTCTATAGCCATATAAATAAGAAGAAAACAAAGAAAGAAGAAGTAGGTCCGCTAAAAACTGAGGATGGAGTGGAAGTTAAGGATAATTTAGGCATGACCCAATATCTAAACAAATACTTTGCGTCTTTAATGAGGCTAATGAGGATCTTAGGGATAAAGGTAGCATGGCAAACAGGAATGAGAATATGGAGGTAGATATTACCATATCCTAGGTAGAAGCCAAACTCGAACAGCTTAATGGGACTAAATCGGGGATCCCAGATAATCTTCATCCAAGACTATTAAAGGAACTGGCACATGAAATTGCAAGCCCATTAGTAAGAATTTTTAATGAATCTGTAAACTCGGGGGTGGTACCATATGACTGGAGAATTGTTAATGTAGTTCCTATTTTTAAGAAAGGGAAAAAAAAGTGATCCAGGTAACTACAGGCCTGTTAGTTTGACATCTCCTAGTATGCAAGGTCTTGGAAAAAATTTTGAAGGAGAAAGTAGTTAAGGGCATTGAGGTCAATAGCAAATGGGACAAAATACAACATGGCTTTACAAAAGGTAGATTGTGCCAAACCAACCTGATCTCCTTCTTTGAAAAAGTAACCGATTTTTTACATAAAGAAAATGCAGTGGATCTAATTTATCTTGACTTTGGTAAGGGGTTTGATATGGTACCACATGGGGAATTATTAGTTACATTGGAAAAGATGGGGATCAATATGAAAACTGAAAGGTGGATAAGGAACTGGTTAAAGGGGAGACAACAGAGGGTCATACTGAAGGGCGAACTGTCAGGTTGGAGGGAGGTTACCAGTGGAGTTCCTCAGGGAGTGGTTTTGGGGACCAATATTATTTAATCTTTTTATTGCTGACCTAATCACAAAAAGTGGGAATGTGTTAATAAAGTTTGCAGATGACACAAAGCTGGGAGTATTGCCAATTCAGAGAAGGACTGGGATATCGTACAGGAAGACCTAGATGACCTTGTAAACTGGAGTAACAGAAATAGGATGAAATTTAATAGTGAGAAGTGTACAGCCATGCACTTAAGGATTAATAACAATTTTAGTTATAAACTGGGGACGCATCATCTGGAAGTAACAGAGGAGGAGAAGGACCTTGGAGTATTAATTGATCACAAGATGACTATGAGCCACCAATGTGATATGGCTGTGAAAAAAGGTAATGCGGTCCTGGGTTGTATTAGGCGAGGTATTTCTAGTAGCGATAAGGAGGTGTTAGTACCGTTATATAAGGCACTGGTGAGACCTCATCTGGAATAGTGTGCCGTTCTGGTCTCCCATGTTTAAGGAGGATGAATTCAAACTAGAACAGATGCAGAGAAGGGCTACTAGGATGATCCGAGGAATGGAAAACCTGTCTTATGAGGGGAGACTCTCGGAGCTAGGCTTGTATAGTCTAGCCAAAAGAAGGTTGAGGGGAGATATGATTACTCTCTATAAATATATCAGAGGGATAAATACCATGGAGGGAGAGGAATTATTTAAGATCAGTACTAACGTGGCCACAAGAACAAATGGATATAAACTGGCCAACAGGAAGTTTAGATTCGAAATTAGGCAAAGGTTTCTAACCATCAGAGGAGGGAAATTCTGGAACCGCCTTCCAAGGGAAGCAATGGGGGCAAAAGACTTATCTGGCTTCAAGACGAAGCTTGATAAGTTTATGGAGGAGATGGTGTGATGGGATAACATAATTTTGGCAATTGATCTTTGACTATGGTAATAGATGGGCCCGGTGGTATATGATGTAAAAGTGGAGGGGATGCGATCTAAGTTACTATAGAGAATTCTTTCCTGGGTATCTGGCTGGTGAGTCCTGCCCACATGCTCAGGGTTCAGCTGATTGCCACATTTGGAGTCGGGAAGGAATTTTCCTCCAGGACAGATTGGCAGAGGCCCTGGAGGTTTTTCACCTTCCTCTTCAGTGGGGGGGCACAGGTCACTTGCTGGAGGATTCTCTGCACCTTGAAGTCCTTAAACCAAGATTTGAGGACTTCAATAGCTCAGATATAAGTGAGAGGTATATTGCAGGAATGGGTGGGTAAAATTCTGGGGCCTGCATTGTGCAGGAGGTCAGACTAGATTATCATAATGGTCCCTTCTTACCTTAGAGGCTATGAGGAGAAAGTGAGCTCTAACCATGGAACTATGGGTGATTCTGATGTGGCTGAAGCTGGTTCACTGTGGATAAAGAGGGATTGGAGCAGAGAGACAGGCCTAGGGTGTAACCACCACCAGGCTACAGCGTCACTCTCATGCCCTGTGGCCCAGTGACTAGTTATGAATTTATCCACAATAGCCTCACTTCTCCTCCCGCCAGATTTGGAAGGGGACTCAGTGCAGTAGGCAGCCTCTGAGCACACCTTCATCCACCTATCTTCCTCTGGTTCATGACGTACTCTGGCATTTAGGTGGGAGACAGGCATTCACATGTCTAGAGGGAGGTAGCAGGACACATGCCCAGAGGCAGAAACACAGGCACACCAGAGAACTTTTTACACAAGTCCTTAGGTGCAGAGCGAGTTTAGGTGCCCACAGAAGTTGGTGGGAATTTTGTGAATTGGAGTGGAGCCTAAAACTGGAACTTACATCACTAAACCTCAGTTTTAGAATCCGGGGTTTGGGTATTTATGTATCTTCATGAATTGAGGTCTAAACTCTTCAGGCCAGGAATGGTATCAGTTTGTCTGGCCTAGGAAAAGGGGCTGGGACAACCTGTGAGCAGCTCACCTTCTGCTCAGTGTGCCACTGAGGTCAGAAAAGCAAGTATCAGTCTCTCCAAAGAATAAGATGGAAAATACTAAAAGTATTAAACTCATTCTGGAAATTACTAGTAGAACCTCATCTGGAAAGTTGGGTTCAGTCCCTGTCACTCTAGCTCACATTGGATATGGTAAGGGTGAGTGGAGAGCCAGATATAGTTGATAAAAACATTCAGAGGCATTGGGAGACATCCTTAAGATGGAGTAATTGAAAAAGACTAGGACTCTTTTGTATGGAGAGGAGACAAGCTAACCCGGAGAACTCATTGCCACATGATAACACCGAGGGCAACAGCCTAGTAGGGGAAAAAAAAAGATCGGTCATTCGTATGAATGAAAACATCACAGTTATAATAGAATGATGAAGCTTCATATATTAAGGCAGAAGCCAATAACTAACTGCTGGGTGTTAGGAAGAAGCTTCTCCACGAGCATGTTATTCCATAATTGTCCACAAAGGGAGTTCTTGCATCTTGCTCTTATGCTGTACATTATGACGCACAGGTTGCCCTCCTTTGCCCCATACCCCAGGCTCTGGTGCAAGGAGTCCATAGTGTAATAGACAACTACATTCCTCCTAGTTTTGGCATGTGATGTTTATGGCAACAGAGGTGTGGCTTTGTCACTAATTTCCTGCACAGGTTTAGACAACTCACGCCATCGTGGTGTGCCTCAGTTTCCCCATCTGTAAAATGGGGGTAATAATACTGACCTGCACAACCTTGTTTCCTTTAGCATGTTAGTTTTAAAGAAAAATGCCTGCTGGTGGTTTGTGTACTTAATGATCTTGGATTTGTGGAAGAATATTTGTCTCTCTCTCTGAGAATATTTGGCAATTAATCTTGATTGTCCCCATAGGCACTACTAATCTTCTTATAATTTCACTTTCTAATTTGACTGATCATTGAAGTCTGTACAACACGGCAAAACACAAAACAAAAAACACCCTCCCAAAAACAAAAAACTGTGGCATTGAGTTTCCCAACCCTGGGCTCACGTTGAGAGGCTAAAAACAGCATCTGTAGACGTTCAATCCTTTCCCCCTCACTAGGTCTGACTGCCAGGGGTCTTTATGTGCTCTATGCACCCATAGAGTTTAAAGCCAGACAGTATCATCAGATGATGTAGTCTGACCTGTAGTCTGATACTAACAGCACCCAGTTTGTAAGACTGTGCAAAGTAAAATGTATCCTCACATGCAAAATCAGATGTTCATTTCTCAACCCCACTGCACAGCTAGGCAGGACATTCAAGAACAGAGTTTCCAACACAACATTAATTCAGATGCACTGCTCATCCATATACATTGAGAGACCCTCCACAGAAACTGCTATGTATATGGAATGTGGACAAGAAATGAATTAGAAACCTTGGGTCTTCTTCTGATCTCACTTACACCCTCAGACACTGGAGTAAATCCACTGTTTTCAAATGAGTTACCCAAGTGTAAATGAGTGCTATGTCAAATCAAAATTAAGCCACTTAGCCTTTTGAATTTCCCACCCATGTATGCCCAGTTTCTTTTCGCCCTACTAGTTCATTACATTGGATTTTTTTTCATGAGGATAAAGGAAAGGAGATGTAAAGGCTCGAAGAAGATGAACTTGGTGTTACAAGTCAGACCAACGGTCCATCTCATCAGGTATACTGTATCAGAGTGGCCAGCAGTAGCCACTTCAGAGAAAGTACATGTAACCCAACAGCAGTTACGGTGTAAGCTGTCTACAGGGAAAGTTTCTTCCTGACCCCCATGGTTAGAGGTTGGCTCATGCCCTGACGCATGAGGGTTTACATCCTTTCCAATGATTGTACTGTGTGTTTTAATTTTTGCAAACACACCCAGAGCAATCGATGGATGCTTGAAATAAATATAAAAAGACGCTTTGGGATCAATTTGCACCTTAAACTCTGCCCCTTTTTGATTTCCGATCCATTTCCACATTTGCAAATATTGAGTGAACCTGATCTAACACCTCTTAAGGTCAATAGAAGGATTCCTGTTGGTTTCAATGGGCTTTGAATCAGGCCCTTTGGCTGGGCTTTGACCTTTTCTGCTGCTACTAAAATTCTTTATCCTCATCCAGAAACTGTAAAAGGTAAACATCTTTGTTTCAAATGTTCTGTGCTCCCCCTACTGGCCCGGCAGCAGCAGCAGTGAAAAGTCTAACAAGAGAAGCTGCGCTGGCCAATTTTAGTGGACAAAGATGAATGTTGTTCTGGCATCAGGGCTATCTAAGTGGAAGTTGTTGTTAAAATACGCAGCAGCTCAGCCAATTTCACATCCATTTCCAACTCTGGAAAACAAGCAGCAGCTGCCCAGTGAGAGAGGACAGGATGGGCAAAAAAATCAAATGTTATTTCTGCAGCTCCAAGGCACTATTACAACCAATGAAGGGGAAAACAGAAATGACACACAGGCCTTGAAAAGAGAGTGAGTGAGTGTCTCTTCTACTGAGGATCTGGCCCATAGTAAACAGTTCACTCTGGGAAACCTACAGGTAGGGAGAACTTTGAGTTTTGACATGGTGAATTCCCTTCCTGTGAGCCATGGAGAAGAAGGGGTTTTTAAGAGGAGGAAAATATGTTTGCAAACCCCCACAAGAAAGAAAACTACTCACTGGCTACCTCGCACACAGCAGCTAACAAGGAGTTCAAGATCTCAAAGCACTTTACAACAGACATCAGTATCACTGCCCCCATTTTAGAGAGGGGGAAACAGAGGCACAGTGAGGGCAAATGACTCCTTGGGTCACAGAACGAGTCAGTGACATAAAGGGAGAATAGAACCCAGTTCTCCTAACTCTACCCATTAAGCCACACCTCTTCAATTCTTGTGTTTAAAGAGACTAATCCTGTAAAGCATAATCCCCAAAAGCCTGTCCTTCCAGGATGTCCAACATGTAAAAACACCAGCAATGTTCTTCATAAAATCTTAGCTAACTGCTTTATTTCCTTATTCAACCTTAACATCCTCCTGGAGTAAGGGTGGTTATACTTCTGATCATTGTCTCAAAGTATCTGGATTTATAACCTTCCATAAAAGGCCATTTGTTGTTTGCAATCCTTGCTTTGCTTACGATATAACATGATTTGAAAATGTCAAGTAATGATATCAAGCAACACAAATAAAAAAGTGTTACTGCAATTTAGTGTCTTAGACGCATTCCACTCGGGTGACACAACCAAAGGAAGAATTGCCCACAATCTTTCTTAAAATATTTCAAAATACCATGAGGATATCAATCAGCCTCTAAGGAGAAACACTTGTAACTCATCAAAAGCGAATCTAGCTCTTTTCAGATCAGGGTATGGCAATGGAAGAATGAAACCTGCTCAGGTTACACTCACGTTCCCCCTTGGCATGAGATGTGCTTCTCAAATTTCAAAAGTAATGGAATTCTACTAACCCTTGTGAGAAAGGGTTCAAAACTGCTGATCTGCCAGTCATCAGAAATGCTTTGCCAGATAACATGGCCATGCGTGCATGGAGAGGCTCCCTGCAGAGGTTACCAAAAGGGGAAATGCGTGAGCCTTTTCTTGATCCTTCAGCAACGTCACCCGCTCTGTGCTGCTTCTTCACTTACACGTAGCCATATCTAATACCCCCCATAAATAGCATGTCTAGATGCCACATGCATACAATTCTCCAATATACAAAACGCTCATGCTCACCATAGGTTTTGCCGCTTGCTAAGGAGGGTTGCTCTTGTTTGCTTCAAAAGAAGGTACTGATGACAGTTGTCATGGCACACAGATGAATCTTGCTTTGCACCCTAAAATGAGCCAGATCGGCCACACCTTGATGTCCAGAAGCAGGGAGTTTCATGGTAGAGAGCTTGCCACCCAGCATGTTTGGGTTATGGCCAATAGCAGTCTCACCTCAGGCTCTGTCAGCCACTGCATCCCCGATCCCCGGGAGAGTAGTAGTCACCAGGCCCTAGTCCATCAAAGGTTAGCACGAGAGGGTTTGGTACTGGATAGGGAACCGGTGTAGAGAACAGTGCAGTGATGTGTTGCCCTTGGTCTGTATGACCAAATAAATGGGTGTAGTATGGCAGACCAGCTAATGGTACCATGTGCCCATCACGGTCAGTCCCATGTATATGGGAACAGCCAATACCGCAATACACAAGGTCCATCTAGCTCCAACAGTCACTAGAACCAGTTGTTTCAGAGCAGGGACCTCACAGCAGGTGGATGTGGGCTAACCTGTCACCCACGTTAAATTTTATCCTAGTCTCTAATAGCCGGAGATTTGCTGAGACTTTGAAGCATGAGGTTTGATCCCTTCCAATTTTTTTTGAAAGCATTAACTATGATAATAATTCTGGATATGCAGGTTACCAGATAAATATCCAATCCCTTTTTAGATTTGCTATATTCTTGGCTCCAATTACATCCTGCGGCAATGAATTCCCCAGTCTAGTTGTACATTGTATGAAAAAGCATTTCTTTTTATCAGTTTGGTAATTGCCACCTTGTAATTTAACTGAATGGCCCTTTGTTAGACAATCCCAGTGTTTTCCCTCTCTTCATGGGAGAGTTTTTCCAGACCTATGTTCATTTCTTGTTGCCCATCTCTGAACTTCTCTAGCTCTACAATATCCTTTTGAGACGGGGTGACAGGACTGCACAAAGTATCCAGATGAGGCCACAACACTGATTTGTAGAAAGGCATTATAATTCTCAGCATCATTCACCATCCTATTCCAGAGACATTCCAGCATCTGGTTTGCTTTTTTGACATTGATCCAAGGTCTTCATGAGCTCTCCACAGCAATGCCCAGATCCCTTTCCCACATTGATACAGTTAATTTAGAACCCTGCAAGGTGTATGGGTAACCTAATTTCCCCCTCTAACATGTTTTACTTTGTATATATCAACAGTGAATTTTATTTACCATCATGTTGCCCAGTCACTTGGTTTGTTTAGGTCTCTCTGAAGGTTTTCATAATCTTCTCTGCTCCTATCTTGTATCGTATCGTCTGCTACTTTTTCTACCATACTATTCACCCCCACTTCCAGATGATAAATAAATATATTAAACACCATTGGATTTAGTAAGGAACTTTGAGGTACCCACTGTTAACATTTGCCATGATGAAAATGGACCATTTAGTCCTATTTCTTGTTTTCTGTTCCTAGCCAGCTTTTGATCCATGACAACAATACTTTATCGCATGCCCATGACTATTTAGTTTCTTTAGCAGACTCTTGCAAGGGACCTTGTGCTAAATAAATCATCAATGAGTTCTCCTTTACCCACTACTTTATCAACGTTCAAAGAATTCTAACAGACTAGTGAGACCAGGTTTTCTGTTTGCAGACACCATGATGGCAGAATGTATTGCAGTAGACAAGACTGGAGATGAAGTTGTGAGGACCACCATGAAGGACCACAGTGCAGTCTCCTAATTAGCCTAAAAAGAAAAAGCCATTTCTGGCCACTGATCTATGATTGTCCAGGAACAGCAGTGAGTCCAAACGGATCCATGACCACACACCCATCTTGGCAGTCAGACGTCAGATACCTTCCACTGAAGGTGAGTCAACAGCTTCTGCCAGGTGCCCAAAATACTGCTCTTTCCTACCATCCTTCAGTGTCCAGTCTCCATGCCCAGAATCAAGCTTTGCTGCTTGTTGATGATGCAGATAGGTCCTTACAGGGATAGACAGATACAGTCACTGATAGTTCCATTCCTCAGAATGCTTTTACATACACATCCCCTGGTTCACCAAGAGGGGACCTCAATCTGCTGCAAAGATATCTGGGGCAGGGGCTGGTTTATTTGCAAAAAAGCAGCACGTGCACTTACTTAAGTTTCCGTGTAAATATCCAATAGTAAATAACTGCTGCTCTCCAGCACTGACCAGATCCATGTTAACGTGTAACAGGTACTGACTGCAGATATATAAGGAGCGTTATATTATTAAAGGCCTAGATTACAATGATCTGTAGAAAGAATTTTGAGTTTAAATGACCATAAGTAGTAGGAACTTGCAAAAGACAACATCTCTAGCAGTGTGGACCCGCCTTTGTCTCCAATATCCTGTTGGGCATCGGTTCAACAGTGGCTCAGAGGGAAGGAATTTCACTTACTGCATAACCATCACAACTTCTCCTAGAACCTAGGAGTTCCTGGAATATCTCCTGTCCACATAGTGACCCTGCTTAGCTTACAAGATATAAATGGATCCCAGCACAAGGGGCATAACTTGAGACCAGCGTCACAGGTTAGACTTCCCCTCAGTCTATTAAAAACTTTGCTCAGAAACACCCCATAGCTCATGCCCATGTGAGCAGGCACAGAATCTGTCCAGTGATGATCTATTGGTGGCCAGCTCCATTACACTAGCCATCTCAGGTAGAAAATGGGGTGAGGATTCCATTAGAATGACTCCCCTTCTACTCAGTTCAATAAGGCCAAAGCTTGTGCCGCAACAAAACTGGATTAGCACAGCAGATCCTCTTAATCCTCTCCAGAAACAACAAAAAGGCACCAATAAAATACATACAGCAAAGCTATTCATACAGCAAAGCTATTCATACAGCAAAGCTATTCATACAAGCAATTGTAACCTGAGCTTGTCTTATATCAGCTACCCCTTTGTCTGTCTTCATCTCTTGTTATAGTTGTGAGCTGAACTTCAATTCTCAGCCCTTGAGAACAGAAGCATGTCAGGTCTTTAATGCCCCAGGCGCACGTAATGGCGTTCTAGACAAAAATAATCTGGATGCTCCAGTTGAGTTCCCTGCATTTTTCATAGATATTTGATGCTCAAAGGGACCACTGGTGGCATATGCATAAGCTGTTTCCTTAGGATGTGGGTCCTTATGCACCAGACTGACTATTGACTCCTTCATGATGATCCTGCAATTACAGGACGAGGTTACGCATTTCAGTAGGTATTGTTCTGTTAGATGTAAGGAGGAAAGTTGAAACCACACAGCCAGCAAGAATTGGCTCTGAGTGCCATGCAGAGCAAAGAAAGTAGAGGTTAAATTCTTTCTATCAAATTCCACCCTCATTCCAGATGTTCAGAAGTTCTCTCTCCGGCTTTACATATCCATAATACTAAGAATAATAGACGTCAGCAGAGGTTTTCCGCCTTATAAGTATTAATACTTACTGAAAGATCCAATTTGAAATGTCAATGGCATAAAAAAAACCATTGCAAGCCTACTTCATTCTGAACAGAGAGAGACATTCAAGAGCATGCGTTGTTGAACATGCCTGGAGCAAACATTGGTTAGAGAAATTTCTTGGTCTGAGCTTTACAAAAATTTCCAGGAAAAGGATAAAAGCAAGAACAGCCAAGAAAGGTGTCAGAATGGGGTCGAGAGAAAATTCTATGCTAGTTAGTGTTATGGAGCCACTGACTCCCATGGAGCTACACTGATTGACATCAGTTGAGGTTCCAGCCCATACACTGTTTTGCTAGTAAAGAAAGATGTGAAGGTTAGAAACAAATACCCATTCGACCATAGTCATAATATTTCCTGGTCCTGGATAGTCTTCAGCACTGAGGGAAGGGTGGGTCTAGGAAATTCCCCAGTAGCTGGAACAAAGCACCCATTCTGTTCGGTCTATCTGAAGGGTGAGAAGATGGTTTGGGTAAAACATCCTGAGGTCTCTGGAGGGAAAAACAATAGGGCAAGATGTACATAACAAAATCTCCCTGAGGGAACGTACCTTTGCTATCTATAGTGCTCATCATTGTAATAGCTAAACATTGAGGGGCCTGGTGTGCCATCACCAGGAAATCAATGGACTGTAGAACTTAAATTGGATATGCATGTGAACTTCAGTACAGGGAGGGAACATTCGTTTCCTTGATACAACTGGATTTATACTATTTGGGACTCAGTTACTGGTTTTGGCAGAGTCAAGGTGGCACATACTGATTGCTCCCTCATAGACAGGGCTACTAAAGAGACTTTTCTATCAAATGAAGGAACAGGGACAGTGGAGCTATAGAGTAATAGGATTTAAACCTCTTATGTGACCCAGATTGGACAATGGGACAAAACTGAATCCAGTCAGTTGATGCCCTGAAGGCCAAGCCATAGCTCCCATAATCTATTGCACACAAACACTAAGAGGAGCTCCAACTAAAACTGCTATTACACTTTGTAGGATCCCCTAACAGTAGAGGAAAAGAGGAGTCCACGAAAACGGAGTACTGACGCACGGCACATTGCTGGCAAATGCATGTTATCCACTCATGACTTTGTGGAGTGATTTTATTTCCTTATATGGGCCTGCTATTCTCTGCACTCTCCTGTTCAATATCCAGTGTTTTGCTGGCATCACATTCCAGGAACAAAGATACAGAGAGAACAAAACAATTCCACATGCTCTTTTGGGGGAGCTAACACCACTCTGAACATGGACAGGGATGGCTTAGAAATGACTGATTTCCATGCCAAGCATTGATGGATTTCACTGCAGACATTTATTTGAACAGAGAAGTGCAAGTTGATAAGAACGCTTCCCAGCCTCTCCCCAAATTGCTTTCTTTTTCCAATGACTATTATAGTCAGCAAAGTACCTTTTTAACCAGTCCCAGGCACCAAGGAGTGAAAATGCTGACACTCATTCCAAACAGAATCTGATCTGCTTAACGATGCAGGAAGTTGTCAGAGGCATTTTTATAAGTTAGCTTTCCAGACTTCTTACAAAGCAAAGCACGTATATTTGCACCCTTCAACCAATCTGCAGTTTTTCAAGCCATCATGTGGCACGTGTGCATTGTTTTTAAAACTACTCTCCGCCCAAAGGCGGCACGATCCAGCGGTCAGAACAGGAGCCTGGCAGACTGGGCTTCTTGATTTTCACTCCCAAATGTCAGAATGTGCAACTTAGTCCCTCTGAGCCTCAACTTCCTCATCTCTAAAGTGGAGACAGTGACACCGACATCTGTAAAGTGCCTTCAAAGATCCCCAGAAAAAAGGCATCATGCAAATGCTGTGTGTTATTATACCTAGAGACGTAGAATCCTAATGGAGGTTACACCCAGGGCAAACAATCTGAACACAGGAGTACAAAGAAAATCTTACTGCCTATGGTATTTATATGGCTCCCATTATCTTAGTATTTGAGCCCCTCACAATCTTTTCCTGTATTTCGCCTCTACAACCCTGGGAGGTAAGAAGTGCTATTCCAATTTTTACAGATGGGGAACTTGTCCACTGAGCCTTTCTTGGTTCCTCAGTGTTCTAGGCTAGCACCTTAACTTCTGGACCACCAAGGAATCTGAGAACAATGGTTAGAGCTAAGGGCCAGAACCTATCATGATAACAATCAAGCCAGAATATGCCCTTTTAATCTTTATAAATGACAAGAGAAACCAGCACCTTTGTCTCCCAGCACAGCACATTAAATAGATATCACTGAAATTTTAAAGCATTCTCTCAAAACCCCTTCTGGACTCCCAAATTGTTACTGGACTGGTTAACAGGTCCAGCTGGATTTTTAATATATGTATCCTTTGTTCTGTAAAGTCTTGGATTGCTTTTATATCTGGAAGTTCTGTCATGCAACTGAATACCATGCACCTGCTTTATTCCGATTTATACAAGCTACATGAGAAAGTAGCACAACTCTCCAAGAACAATTGGTAACACAAACAAAGGAAGGTGTTTAACAGGTTTTATTATTTAACATTTCTCTTAGAATATACTTCCAGCTACACCAAGAAAAATAGAAACATTGAAGTGGTATTTTTCTGGGAATGATACAAAAGTTCATTGTAAAGATTAAACCAAGGCTTTCCATCAGCGGCCCTCTACTTCCATTAAAACATGTCCCAAACATGCCAAACCTTACTCAGCTGTAGCACCACAGTGTAGATGTTCTCTAGCTCAACAGAAGAGGGTTTTCTGTTCATGTGTAGAATCCACCACTCTCTGCAGCACTAGTTAGGTCAACTGAAGAATTCTCCCACCAACACAGCTGCGTTTACACTGGGGTCATCTTAACCACAGTGCCCCAGTGTGTGAATTTTTCATATTCCTGAGCAACATAGCAAAGTCCATCTAAATTTTAACTGTAGACGAGAGTTCAGACAACCAAAATCTCTAGGCACTTTTGACAATTTGGGTTGCAATACTTTGCACATCATCTTCACAGGCTGTTGGCTCCTTGGGACCAGTATTTTGCTATGGCACATTTTCTTAGACATTAGACTTTTTAAAAAAACATTTGTACATGGCACATGCCCATTAGACTTTAAATAAATAAAAGCCAACAAAAGAGGAGCTGCATGCTTCTTTATGTCCCTGACCTCGATGCAGGCAGGAACACTGTCACTTTCACCAGGACAAACCACTCACATGCCCACCTTCGAGTCAATAACCACCCACTTGTAGAGCTGAACATACAATTCCTTTCCCAGTGGCCGGTTGGGCTCGGGCCTTCCCCCACGTTCGCTATATCCAGTTGTGTAGGAAGACTTAACTGATGTTTTTGCAAAGAGTGACGGAGGACAAGCAATGTCATGGTCTATAATTAGGCATCCAAGCACTTTACAGAGGATGTACTTGGGGAAGAAACGGTTGAGAGAATTTTATATGTGGTACTTTGTCCAACAAAGATTATGAAGGCAGAGAGAAAACTATTTACCAGTCTTGGGGGAGAAATCAAATTCATTTCATCCAGTTATAGCTGCAGCAGATGTTCACTAGTTGTATGTGTGCCTGTTACATTATAGTTTTTAACCAACCTGAACATTTAAACAAACAAGACCAAAAAAAAATAATCAAATGATTCCATTAAAAGGATTAGCTTCTTATTTCGTCCATCTACTCTTGGTACAGGCCTTAGTACCAGGCAAGTCAAAGGCCATGCTTAAAAATTTAAAATGTTATCATGTAAACAAGTTAACGGATCTCCACATGTTCCTCTAGAGCTTGCTCCCGGCTACTGATTTCTATATGGCTTAGCACAGAATGAGAATTACAAGATAATGGATACAATTAAGTTTTCTGATGCAAAACGTGGTGTGGAGAGCTTACTTCCACAGTAAGGTGGATATTTCCCACCAGGGTAGCCCGTCTGTTGTTCTCCTCCAAAGCTAAAAGCTACTGAAAGGAGCGACATTTCCAAGCTGGCCAGGGATCATGGGGAGAGATTCAGTTCATTTCTTCTGGAAGAAGCCCATGATGGAGACTTGTTTGTTGGCTTTGCTGGCTGTGGCTGCCCCTTTCTTCAGGCCCTTCCGATCCTCCTTGGGTTCTTTCTTCATAGCTGCCGTGGACTGACTGTGTGCAGCTGGCAGCTTGGTCTTGATGAATTCCTCTTCACTATCTGTACAGGATTCGCTCTCGTAAACCTTTTCAGTCACTGGAAAGAGAACGTAGCAGGAGTGGTTAAGCCTATGTTCAGAACAGCTGCAACCAACTGAGCAGTATATTCAGGGGATCAATGAGGATATATGAGAGGCACAGCACAAGGACAGTTAAAATTAATAGCACCCTGGCTCTGCAGTTTTCAGGTATGCAGGTGGGACAATTTGGAGAATCTGCCTTGGTTCAGTTTATGAATTCTGGGTGATGCTACAAAGCGGTTATAAAGTTGTTGTGTCAGGGAATGCCTCTATATAGATGTGGAATGTACCAGTTGCTGACAGAGATGGCAATATGTACCCCACTACCAGACTAGGGACAATGGAGAGAAGTTAAGATTAACATGTGTTCTGGACCAAACAGTAGGGCATGGAAAGTAGGAGAAGCTACTTCTTCCAACTTGTATACAGAGAGAAATACCCAAATAGGGCAAAGAGACAGGTGACAAAAAAGAGTTTAAAAAAAGAAGACTCAGGAGGAGACAGGAAAATGACAAGAGAGCCTGGGCAGAAGGGAGGAGACAAATAGGTCTTTGAAATGTCAACTTTAACTGAGGGACCAGCCAAGGTTGGAGAAAGCCAGAGGGGCTTGAAAGACTCTGTGATTCAGAACAGAAGTCACAAGATGCAGAGGAAGGATCCTGGGCACAGGATTCTGCCCAAGCCCAAAGAACTCTCTGGTGGGGAGGAGTCTGAGGCAGGGAAACACATATAGGCGCATTTGTTATTTTGTACAGATACTGTGAATGAGGCAAACCATAAACTAAAAGTCTCACGCCTCTGGTGGCATTCTGGGGAACAAGCAAGAATTGCTGGGAAGGCTTAGGGGAGATGGCTCTGGTTTAAAGTCCAATCGTCTATGTCCTGGAGTCCACACTGCCAAAAAGGGAGTCAGGCCCAAGATCTGTCCCTGGAGGGCGTGTAGAGAAGCCCAAAGCTACACTCTACCCAGGCCCAGCAAATTAAGGGCATGGGGGATTCAGCATTTGGATCCCCTCACAGCAGTCTAGTGAATGTCATCTTTGCCTTGCTGATGTTGTCATACAGGCCAAAAACGAAAGAACTAGCTGGGATACTTCCCATTGACACAGTAACAATATCTAGCTCTTATGCAGCACTCTTCACCCACTGATCTGAAAGCACTCAGAGGCAGCAAGTATTGTTCCCATTTTACAGATGGGGAAACAGAGGCCGGAGGTGGAATGACTTGTCCAAGGTCTCCCAGTAGATCACAGAGCTGGGAATAAAACGCAGGTCTCCTGAGTCCCAGTCCAGAGCTCTTATCGACTGGGCTAGACTGCCTCCCTTCGCATTTAAGATGAACGGAGTGAGGCTACGTAGTGAAAGATGGCAGATTAACAGCTGTGGAGGATTATCTCCTCTCTTCTACCCAGACCTTACGCAGTGCCCACCTCCTTGGTGTCTGAGTGCAGTCAGCCATAAAGCAGGCTCCCCACCCAAGCCCTTTAGCCCTGGTGGGCAGGATTGCCTCCTTGGGTGAGAGGGCAGTTCAGTTGCCAAATCTTCTCACTGCACAGACTCTACAACATGGAGGGTGCCAAGTACACTGAAGATTTTTGCAACAAGGACAATTGTCCACTAGGGATTAGGTTGCAGAACCAATTACTGTCACCCAGATCACGCATCAGCCATCAGACAGTAACATGGAAAGGTTCAACAGCCCTGTCCGAATCCCACCCACTCCCATTGCTAGGGCAACCTTTTCTACCAGTGCTTACAAAAAGCAGGATACACAGATGGTCTGATTTTCCAAGCTCCTAAGTGTGAAACTGCACCTCCTATTCTTTACAGTGATATTATGATATGATTATGACAATCATAATGCATTTGATGCAAGTCAGTCGTGAGGTGTCATTGGAAAGGTTATGATTTGTTGAATAGGATTATCCTATTTGTATGCATGAATCATTTTTGTATCTGTAGTTATGAATATTGACTATGTATCTGTATTTCCAATGTTGTTACACACGGGTAATGCTCACTAGACAAGATGGTTTCATTCTAGACAGTGCATGGGGAAGGGCCTATTCAGGTTAAAGTACCATTAGGAAAACAATAGGCCTTAGAAGAAGCTTATCTCCCACCTGGGAAGCCTTCCTGAGGACGCTACGGACAGCCTTGGAGTAATGGTCGCTATGACTCTACGAAGACATGTGATGTGACCACAAGTCTCTGGACTCCATCTTGGGATGTCACTTTTTCCACAGACCGATCTGGGAACTAAGCTTTGAAACAAAGGGTTCCCACCATATGCAAAGGCCATATAAGGCAGGGAGTGACATCATCTGGAGTTCTTCGCTACCCACACAAGATGACCCCTGGAAACACCTGAGGAACAAGGATTGAACTGGGGGAAGTGCTGGACCCAGACTAAAGGGATTTTTAGTCTGCAAATGGAACACCTGGGGATTCCAAGGTGCAAAGCAAGTGAAGTTGCCCCTTAAGAATCTGCAGCCTGCTTGTATTATCTCTTAGGGTGAGAATCTGCTATTCAATGAGAATCTGCTATCCATATCCAATCTAGTTAGTATATTAAGTTCAGTTTGTGTTTTTTGTTCATTTGCTAGGTAATCTGCTTTGAGCTGTTTGCTATAGATTTTAAGTGATTATAAGCAATCTTTTGTACTTAATAAACTTATTTTTGATTTATCTAAACCAGTGTGTGGGACTCATAACTTAGGGGCAGAAGGCTGCTGCATATTCCTGTCCACACTGAGGAAGGGGGCAAATTTTATGAGCTTATGCTGTACATTTCCCTGTGCAGCACAAGACGGCATAATGTGGGGTTTATACTCCAGAGTGGGTATGTACCTGAGAAGCTGCCCTAGCTGTCGCTTTCGTATGCAAGGCCTGGCCAAAGCGCCTGTGTGTAACTGCAACTGGCCGTGTCCCTGGCTGTATGTATGCTGGTGAAAGTGCAGGCTGAAGGCTGTAGGGCTTTGCAGCTTGTCACAGCATTACAGTGTAAGAGGGAGCCCAGGCTGGTGGGTCAGAGAGGCTCAGTGGTATCCCAGGTCCAGGTGGCACTTGGGGGGAACACAACATACTGAGCACCCGAAGATCCACTGACTTGATCTGGATGCTGTTGCGATGCTGGCTATATGTATACCTAGCGAGAGCTTGGTGCTCCTGAAATTCAGACAAAGGGCTCGTTCCTATTACATAACACCTGAGTGTTATTACAAGCTAGGGAGAGACACAAATTAAACCTGGGTGGTTGCTTCTTTCTACAGAGAGGGTAAATAGGAGGCGTTTCAAAGCAGCACTGGAAAGGGCTCATTTAGTAACTATCCAATCACTGAACCCAGATGAGTATTACTTAGTGGGATTCCCCCCTTTCACTGCCATCACAGTGTTTAATGATGGAGGGTTTAGGTCTATAAAACAATGCTTACTAAAATGGATCTGGAGTCAACTCCACTAATGGCAACCATCAAAATCCACACGTAAATAGTGATCAACCAGCTTCCAGTGCAGCGTTCCGGTATGTTTCTAGTAAACCATTTTTTCTTTAGCAACTCTACTCTTTTTTTGCAGGTGTCTGAACTTCACTTCTGGAAAATTGGCTTTTAGTTGTACCAACTAAATAAAATGAGGTCTTCTACACAATCCGCGGCTGTAAGGAGAAACCATTTAGCACCAGTCCCTGTGGTACTGAACCCTGCTCCTCTGTGTGATTAGTCAGTCAAACAGGGACTCTAAACACAAGCCAGTTTCTCTTTACAATCAATTAGCTTTTCAACAAGCAGCCTTAAGAGGCCGTTATTCCTGGCTGACTCACTCCCCAACTTTGCTCTTTGCATGAATTATCCTCGGAGGCTAAACTATCCTATCTGTGTGCAATCATTTATCGAAGTTTCCATTGGGCCCAAGATGCAAGAGACTGTCTGTAGGATAGAGAATCTAGCATTTAGCTGAACATTTGTCTTTGCTAAGTTGTCTTGCGTTTTTGTAGTAGCCAGTGCACATTTCAAATGCTGCTTTTCCATGGTAAACAGGGACTGAAACACTCTCTCAGGCCTGGACCAGACCCAATATCTGGAGGAGTTTACTAAATCTGAAAGCATCCCACTGTGACGTTAACAACCAGTCTCATGAGAAGCAGAGTTAAGTAACACTTGGTCCATGTAGAGTTTTTGAACCAGTAACACTCTTTGGTTAGGGTCGTGATTATTAATTAACAGAAAGTTATAGCAGTAATAACCCCTGGAGTAAACACAGTTATAACGGTGTCCAGGTATCTTATACCAATGAGCAACTCTCCTTCCTTTCAGGGATGCAGGTCTCATATACACAGGAAAATCATTTTTTGTATAACTTAAAGTGTGAATTTAAACCACTATATTTATACCAAAATAGCTCATCATGTAGACATTCTTATTCCAGCATAAAAGTGCTTTTTTTCAGGTTAGCTTGCATCACTTAGAAAGGCATTTAAACTAAACCTAAAATAAAGACACTCTTACATTGGAGTAAGAGTGTCCCCATGGGGGATTAGAACTGTATAACTACAGCTGTACCCCTGTTAAAACATTCCCCAGGCAGACAAGCCGTAAGCTATATGAGCAGAAGAACCTTAATACCAGTAGAACTGCATCCACACTGCGGTGGAAATGGTGGTAGGCGGGGGTTGTAGAACTTCAGCTATGTCAGCATGCCTAAAAAACTACACAACATTTGTGATTAGACAAGCCTTTAGATTAAGGACCCGATCCTAAGAGATGGTGAGCACCCACAATTCCCACTGACTTGAACTTAGCTTAGCACTTCTCAGGGCTAGGTCCTAGAGTATTTGATTTGCTTTACAATCACCAGTTTCTAGCTGTACTCATTCTTGGGAAAGTGGCACTAAAACCATGGAGACACTCAAGGGAGGGTATAGAGCAGGATGAGATTCAGAACAATGAGATCAGAAGATCCAATAGCTTGGCTCTGATCTAGGCAGCTTTGACCCATTTTAAAAAGGTGAAAAAAATTTCATAATTCAAATGATTCAAACTTCCTGGGCTGATATAAAATATTTGAAAGACTTTAGGATTATCAGGCCTCAACTGGGCAGGGGAAGAGACAGGATGAAACAGGGACACAGCAAGTTCTGGACCACAGACTGGTACAAATTTTTGGTACATAAAGCAGTATTTCCTTCTTACCCAATTCTTCAGCATCATAGGCCCATTTGACTCTCTCCTTGCTACTCTGAGCCTTTTCCAAGTGCACCACAAGGGCCTTATTTTCCCCTTCATAAAACTGTAGTGGATATTAATTTGTAAACCAAAGGTCTGCCTATTTCACAAGAGACCATTTAAACCTATGGTCCAGTGGGGGGAAAAGGCAAGCTTCCCAGTACTGGCACATTTGGAAAAGGCTGAATAGAAAAAGGAATGCAGAATTCTTTGCTGGAAATAAAAGCTTTAATGTTCATTATGGAGAGCTCTGGATGCAGACCTTATTAAAACACTAGCTGTGGAGCAAGGTTTTCATTTTCCTCCCCAAAGTCTTAACAGTCCTATCTGGAGTCAGGAGTGCAAAACACCCCATCATGCAAACTCAATGAGCAATTCTCAACAAATCCGTTTCCCTCTGACAAAAAACCTAGTACCAGAGCCTTTAGCTCAGAGGTGGGCAAACTACGGCCTGCGAGCCACATCCAGCCCCTGAGACCGTTGTGCCTGGCCCTTGAGTTCCCGGCCAGAGAGGCTAGTCCCCATCCCCCACAGCCTCACCTCGCTGTGCCGCCAGCACTGTGGCCCACTGATCCTGCTATGCAGTACAGCGGCGTGGCTGGCTCTGGCCGGGCAGTGGGGCTGCGAGCTCCTACTGCTCTGAGTGGCATGATAAGGGGGCGAGGAGCGGAGGGGGAATTGGATAAGGGGCAGGGAGTCCCAGGGGGCAGTTAGGGGACAGGGGGCAGTTGTATGGGGTGGAGGTTCTGGGAGTGGAATGTCGGGGGCGGGGGTTGGATAGGCATGGGGAGTCCCAAGGGAGCTTGTCAGGGGGCGGGGGTATGGATAGGGGTTGGGGCAGTCAGGGGATAAGGAGCGGGGGGGGGGGGCTGTCCTTGGAGGTTGGTTAGGGGCAGAGGGTTCCAGGGGGCTACTAGGAGACAGTGAGCAGAGGGGTTGGATAGGGGGTGGAGTCTCAGAGCGGGTGGTTAGGGGTGAGGGTCCTGGAAGGGGGTGGTCAAGGGACAAGGAGTGCTGGGGTAGGGGGTTGGATGGGTCGGGGGTACTGAGGGGGGCAGTGGCAGAGGCCAGGCTGTCTGGGAAGGCACAGCACTTCCCTCCCCGGACCTCCATACAGTTGCGCAAACCCAATGAGGCCCTCAGCCGAAGAGTCTGCCCACCTCTGCTTTAGCTACTATTGAAGCCAGTTACTTTTCTGCTAGCTTTAGCTTTCTTTAAAGGAGATAAACAAAACACAGGACCAGATCCCGCTCCTGGAATCAGCCGAGCTCCCTGGATTCCATTCAAATCAACAGGAGTTGAGGACACTCAGTACCTTGTAGGATCAGGCACACACTGTGCTTAGCATAAATAATGCTTCCACCAGTTTTTCAAATTTAAAGAACTTTACAGACATTACCTAAATCTTCCAGCACTCTTGCAAGGTCGGGAAATAGGTGCCTTGCTCAAAATCACCGAATGAACCAGTATCAGAGCTGGGTTAGAATTTAAACATCCCTGGTGCCCAGACCTGTGCTCAGACCTGCCTCCTCCCAAGGGCAAAAGAACACAGGACTACTAGGAACAAAGGATTTGCCTTCTAGAGTTTTAAATCCCAAACATCCTGCTTGTTGCTCTTTCCCAGTTTATTTGGGGTATTCCACATTATATTGTTGGCCAGATTCATTGGTATAATCCAGCTGCTCTGGAGCATTATATCTGCTTTGTGGCACCAATGAATCTGATCCATAATCCGAGGCCTTTATTTTTTTTTAAAGGTATATGTTTTTGAAAAGGAGGGAAAGTGCTAGTGCTGGTTATAATGGTAGGAAAGAGGGAACAAAAGAAAATATTCAAAAAGTTTTCAGTTAAGAGGGAGACAGTCAGTGACAACTCCACTCCACTCTCCTCTGACAGAGGGACAATTACAGTGCAGAAAAGAAGAATAAAGTGACTCTGTGGGCCTCTTCCCTTGATAAGTTTGGTCTAAGTGAGCCCCTATTTGTGGGTGCGGGAGAGACCAAGCTATTCTTACCCATGCAGCCTTCGTCATCCACAAACGTTTTGGATTTCAGCACGCGCTTCCGTTTCCGCTTCTTCCCTCCGGTCGAAGCCTGAAGGGCATCACAAGGGACCAAGAATTAAGGCAGGGTGCGTGTAGAGAGCTTCTATGGGCATGATCCCCAAGAGCCAAATGTTGTCCGTCTCATTATCAAAGTCAGGTCTGACAAACCATCCTCCCTCCCACAGCACACCCTACAGCCCTGCTTCTGCAAACACCCTGGATCTCCCCACTTGATCAAGACAAAAACATATATAAATGCAAGTTATCATCATAATGTGCCTTTACCTCAGTGGTTGCTGGTTCTAGTTCAAATTTCAGTGCAGGCTCTGGAGAAGGCAAGGGGGGGTTAGCTTCTTGAGGTGTGGGAGATACTGAGACATCTGCCAAAAGAAAGAGAGCTGGACATAGTGATGGCATTTGGGACAGTGCCCCCATCTTGGCTTGCAGCCTTTCCCATGGCATTTGTTAAGTACAGTTAGCCCTTGCCTGTAAAGTTGCTGTCTTATTAAAGTCAGGGCAAAATGTTCCAAGTTACATGCCTAAATCCATGTTTGTCCTAAGTGACTGGCTAAATTGTCAAAGGTGCTGCAGACCCCCAGTTCTCAATGGCCGGAATGGGGGAGATGTGTGCTGAGCACCTTTGAAAAAAATCAGGCACTCACTTCAGGCCCCCACACTGGAATATTTTAGCATCAGTTACTAGCTCTGTATTTCAATCACTGACAGACCCTTACAATGGGATGCAAAGCAATTTTTTGCTAGAGGGACTTAGGAGAGTAAATTCCCAACTCTGTGAGCAACCTTCACTAAGTCACTCAGTTTCTCTGTCTTGACCCACGAGTAAAATGGATGCAACACTTACCTCACAAGGGTGCTGTGAGTCTCAAACAACTAATGCTTACACGCACTGAAATTCTTTGATTAAAAGAACTATTAAGGGCAAGTTACTATTATTTGATCTAAGCAGCTCGCCAAAGGACATCTCTCTCCCTTCCCTCCCATTATAATTGCTAGGTAAGAATTATTTCATCTGTTGGCACAATCTTTTCAGAGTTTATATTATGCAGTAGATGGTGGGGAGGACCTAGCAGTGGCGCAAGCTTCAGATTGCAAATGGATCAAAACCTGATGCTGTGCTACCTTCTGGCGCTTCCCATAACTTTGCCAGACAGATGCCAACAAGGTTTGTAGTTGTGTACTAGACCTGAGTTCAGTGCCCTCTGGGTTTGGCAGAGGAAGAGAGATGTGAGGGGGTCGTGTGTTCAGCGCAGAGCAATGGGGAGAAATGGCACCACCACTCAAGAAGCACCGAAAGCTGCTGCCATGTGAGGCTTCAAACCAGGGGAGAGCTATCAGTGGGGGGAACCTCCTCCTCCCACCTATTGCTTAATAAGAACAACGGAAGCGTTGGCTGGGGGGACATAGATCCTGCTGGGCCCCACCTGCTCCCTGTCTCTGCTGGCCGTAGGGCAGCATGCATACTGTAGATGTAACATGAATTCCAGATCTGTAACTATCCCAACCGATTAGGTCAGTGTTAAGAGTTCTGACTGTGCCAGGCGTGCGGCCATCTGACCTTCACAGATTAAGCAGGGCTCAAGTGAAACAACAGTTGGCTGCCAATGCTAAATAATAAATTACGTTCTTCAAACCAGGACTCAATTTCATAACTACTCCAGTGATCGAGACACAGAAAGAAACAGCGAGCAGGATCACGACTTGGTATTTCACTTTGCTGCAAACCGTCGATACCTGGCAGGTGTTGTGCAAACACTAGAACCTAACGTGTTTGCACAACACGTTCTCAATGTTTTGTATGAACAGTATGAATGCCCCAGTTTCCCTCTGTGTGTTGCACAAGTATCGAGGTGGTGGGACAAGGGTGTGTGATCGTGGCAGAGACCCCTCGAGGGCAGGTGTGACTGCCACATAGCTCCCCGGGCCCAGTCAATAGCCAGACACTCTGTATACTGGCACCTGATAGCCAGGGTCCATCTTCTGCAAGGAGCCAGCCAAAGGAGTTGGAGACCAAAGAAAGATGCCGGGGAAAGAGACATCGGATGGAAGACAGGCAACTGGGTGTGACTGAGGGAGGGTGGCTGGAAGCTGGACAGTCTTCTGGTTCAGGACTCAAGGGGATCCACAGCCCTGCCCTCCACCCTGCTCCCACAAGATGGACTTTGCTGAACCTTCCTACTTTCTCTGCTAACAAGAACTGTTCTATGCTGTATTCCAGACGACTAATAAACCCTCCTCTTTTACAAGGCTGGCTGAGAGTCACTGCTGACGGGGAAGCTGGGGGTGCATGGCCCCTTAAGGGGGCACGCAAGGCTTTCCCAGGTGTCCTATGCAGGTGGACGCGCTGTGCGGAACTCATGGCATGAAACGCATGCTGAACACCTGGAGTCAGACCCAGGAGGCAATGAAGTCAAGAAGGCTCAGCCTAGTGAGTGTGCGCCCTGCTGGGTGCCACCCTACAGGAGGGATCTGTCTGAACTTCATTCAGAGCAGTTCCAGTGCACCGAGCCTTTTCACCCGTGACACTTAATCACAGATCTTTTCTGCAGGTGCTACCTACTGAGATAGACAAAGCTTGCTACTAGCCTTTCCCAGGTGAAAAGCTGCAGACAGTTTCAAATTCTCCTCATTTGCAATTATTCTGAAAGTAACTACAATCTGGAAAAGTCCTTTGCAAGGCTTGAAACATTCACTGAAGGCTAGCCAGAGGACTAAACCTACTAGCATAAGAACAACTATACTGGGTCAGACCCAGAGGGAATCATCAAATAATCCTTCCCCTGTTGCTCATTCCCAGCTTCTGGCAAACAGAGGCTAAGGACACCACCTCTGCCCATCTGGGCTAATAGCCGCTGACGCACCTATCCTTCATGAAATTATCTAGTTCTTTTTCAAACCCTATTATAGTCTTGGCCCTCATCTTCTGGCAAGGAGTTCCACAAGTTAACTGTGCGTTGTGTGAAGAAATACTTCCTTTTGTTTATTTTGTTTCCTATCTTTTAACCAGTTACTAATCCATGAAAGGAATTTCCCTCTTACTCCATAACATCTTACTTTGCTTAAGAGCCTTTGGTGAGGAACACTGTCAAAGGCTTTCTGAAAATATAAGTACACTATATCCATTGGAACTCCCTTGTCCATATGCTTGTTGACCCTCTCAAAGAATTCTAGTAGATTGGCAAGGCATGATTTCCCTTTACAAAAACCATGTTGATTCTTCCCCAACAAATTATGTTCAAAATATGCCTAACAATTCTGTTCTTTACTATAGTTTCAAACAGTATGCCTGGTACTGAAATCAGGCTTACTGGCCTCTAATTGCCAGGATCACCTCTTGAGTACTTTTTGAAAATTGGCTTCATGTTAGCCATCCTCCAGCTATCTGGTAAAGAAGCTGATTTAAATGATAGGTTACAAACCACAGTTAATAGTTCTTCGATTTCACATTTGTGTTCCTTCAGAACTCGTGTGTTTAGTTTATCAGTTTGTTCAAATCCTCCTCTAATGACACCTCAATCTGGGACAGTTCCTCAGATTCGTCATCTAAAAAGAATTGCTCAGGTTTGGGAATCTCCTCACATTCTCAGCTGTAAAGATCGATGCAAAGAATTCATTTAGTTTCTCCGCAATGGGCTTATAGTCCTTGAGGGCTCCTTTAGCATCTCAATCGTCCAGTGGCCCCACTGATTGTTTAGCAAGCTTCCTGCTTCTGATGTACTTTAAAATTGTTTTGCTATTACTTTTCCAGTCTTTGGCTGCTGTTCTTCAAATTCTTTTTTGGCCTTCTTAATTATATTTTTATATTTCATTTGCCAGAGTTTATGCTGCTTTTTATTTTCCTCACTAGGATTTAACTTCCACTTTTTAAAGGCTGCCTTGTTGCCTCTCACTTGCGTCTTTTACTTTGCTGTTTAGCCATAGTGGCACTTTTTTGGTTATCAAAGTATGGTTTTTAATTTGGGGTATATATTTCAATTGAGCCTCTATTATGGCGTCTTGATTTTACATTTTTTTTCACATATAGTGCCACTGCCCCACCAGCACGACCTGTTCTGTCCTTCCGATATATTTTGTATCATAACAATGGCCACACTGGATCACATCAAAGGTCCCTCCAGCCCACTATCCTGTCTACAGACAGTGGCCAATGCCAGGTGCCCCAGAGGGAGTGAACCTAACAGGTTATGATCAAATGATCTCTCTCCTGCCATCCATCTCCACCCTCTGACAAACAGAGGCTAGGGACACCATTCCTTACCCATCCTGGCTAATAGCCATTAATGGACTTAACCTCCATGAATTTACCCAGTTCACTTTTAAATCCTGTTATAGTAGTCACCCAACCAGGTGACTATTGTAGTTATGCAAAGTGTGGGCCATTAATGGTGGTTTGAAATCTTGTTGGCTCCCATCAACCAGGACAATTAACTGTGGATGGCTCTGTCTACTTGCAGGCTTTCCTGTGAGTCAGGCTAGGAGGAATGAAGGCTTGGGGTTTCACAGGACATGTGACCATGTCACCTGGTACTGAATTCCATCTTAAACCTGGTGCTTTTCCATTTAGAAGGAGGGGTGGGGATCCAGAGAGATAAAAGATTCCTGCCTTGTGCCAAAGCTGTATAAGGGGATGGAACAGAACAAAGGGGGCTGCAGGGATGAGAAATCCCCTAGCTACCACCTGAGTTGGAACAAGGACTGGACCAGGAGAAAGGATTGTGCTCAGACTAGGAAGGCGTCCAGTCTGTGATAGAAGTTTACTGAAACATCTCTGAGGGTGAGATTTTATCTGTATTCAGTTTTCTTACTGTATTAGGCTTAGACTTGCGTGCTTTATTTTATTTTACTTAGTAATTCACTTGTTCTGTCTGTTATTACTTGGAACCACTTGAATCCTACTTGTAGTTACAAAAATTCATTTTTTACTTATTAATTAACCCAGAGTATGTATTAATACTGGCGGAGGAGGGGAGGCAAACAGCTGTACATCTCTCTCTATCAGTGTTACAGAGGGCGAACAATTTATGAGTTTACGCTGTATAAGCTTTATACAGGGTAAAACAGATTTATTTGGGGTTCAGACCCCATTGGGAGCTGGGCATCTGAGTGCTGGAGACAGGAACACTTCTTAAGCCTGCAGCTTCTAGGGGATGTGGTTCAGACCTGGGTCTGTGTTTGCAGCAGGCAAGCATGTCTGGCTCAAACAAGGCAAGGTTCTGGAGTCACAAGCTGGCAGAAAGAACAGGCTCAGAGGTAGTCTCAACGCAACAGGTGGCAGTCCCAAGTGGGTTTCTGTGATCCAACCCGTCACAGCCCATTATATTAATATCGTCATACGCAAGGCACTCTAGTTCATCCATCTTATTATTTAGACTTCTAGCATTTGTATATAAGCACTTAAACAAATTGTCACTTTTTAGCTGTCTGCCATAACATGATGTAACTGAATGGGATTCTTTTCCATTTGACTGTTTTTCATCAGATCCTACCCGTATTTTATCATGTTCCAGCCTCTCCTCCTTACTAGGACATACAGAATCTCTATTAATAGATCCTCCCCTAGGGGATGTCTGTCCGAACCATGTGCTCCTCCACACCTGTCAGCCTTCCCCCAGCTATTAATTTCAAAACTGCTGTATGACCTTTTTAATTTTTAGTGCCAGCAATCTGAGTCCATTCTGGTTTAGGTGGAGCTGATCCTTCCTGTATAGGCTCCTCCTCTCCCAAAAGTTTCCCCAGTTCCTAATAAACCTAAACTTGTCCTCCTTATACCATTGTCTCATCCACACATTCAGACTCTGCAGTTTTGCTTCTCTAACTGGCCCTGTGCTTTGAACTGGATGCATTGCAGAGAATGAAGTCCAGGACCTCCAAGGGAGCAATCTTTTACCTAGCAGTCTAAATTTGGTTAGGAGTCTGATCTGTTTACTGATAGTTATACAGGCATGTCGCATCTTAGGTGTATTTAACATATGCGATTTCAGCTTTACGCGGTCAGCAAAAGAAAAAAAAGGGGTTTTGTTTTTTTGTTTTTTGTTGTTTTTTTTTTTAAAAAAAATCTTCCTGTAGGGGGCGCAATTTCACCTGCCATTGAAGTGAATGGGTTCTGGCTATACGTGGTTTCCGCTTTACGCGGTAACCGCGGAACGGAACCCTCGCACAAGACGCGACATGCCTGTACCAGTATATTACCTTATACCAACAGGGTAATGCACTTCTTGAATTGCAATAAGCTATAGAGGTATAACTGCATCCACCCTAGCAAGGGTTTTGACACTTTACTGATAAAAATCAAAGCAGCAACACTTTCTAGCCTAGACAAAGCCTAATTTGACAAACTGATTACAACTACATCGCTCAAGTGAAAGTCTTCTAAACCAAACAGGATTCAAACAAGGAGGGAGTTTGGATTCACGAAGCACTGGAATCTATTATATTCTTGTTCTTATATTATACACACACTGAATGTTATGCATTACCGCTGAAGACACACTGCTCTTGTCTGAGTATTCCAATGAATTCCAGCGCCTCCTTGGTTTTAAATCAGATTTGATTGAGGTCTTTGCCTAAGCAACAGAGGCACCTGTCTTCTGGATTCAAAACTGAATAGGGCTGGCTACAATCAATTTAAGTGAACTTGGGCAAGAGGGGAAGAAGGGTAGCACTATGCCAAAACTATTGAAAACACCTATAAGCTAAATATTCAGAGAGAGGATACCAGACCAGATGAACCACTGGTCTGATCCTGTGTGGCAGTTCCTATATTTCTAATTTAATTAAGAGCCTGGTCATGACATTCTTAGAGTAAAGAGACGAACAGGAAACTGAAAACAAAGGAAGAACAACTGAGGGCATTTGTTAGAGACACCCAGACAGGAAGAAGAGAACTCGCACATCCCTGGATCAAATTTTGAGGTAAGTGACAAGACAGTTTACTCAGAAGACCGAACTACCCAAAATATAATAATCCAGGGCAGATATTGAATGGGAGAAGAGGAGACACCAAAGTGTTGACGTACAGCAAATATGATGCACTTGCAGTGCAATATAGCAGCAAAAAGAAGAGGCCAATGGAACTTTGGGTTACATATGCACAGCAACGGAACAGTCTCTTTGTTTGGCTCTACTGGAAACTTGAAATAATGCATTTGGTTCTGGTCACTTTCTTACCAGAATTATCTTGGCAAATTGGAAGAAAATCACAGAAGAGCAACGAAAACGATCAGGTGGCTAGACGGACTGACTTTAATCTTCCCTCCTAAGAGCTATGTAAAGCAGCTTGGGAACTAAAGGGAAAGGCAAGATAACATGAAGATGTAAATACTCAGGAGGGTGAGCAGGGTTTTGCTGTGTTTTTTAAAACAGTGGTACAAGAAGTTGTACTTAGGAATAATGAGACTAAATTAAGAAAGGGAAAATTAAGATGGAATATCAGGAAAAAGGTTCCTGAGAGATTTATCAGCCTGAGGAACAGTTTCACAAGGAAAGTGGTGGAAGTCCAATCATGTGGGACATCTAAAACTAGACTGGACAAAAGGTGAACAAAGAAAACCATTCTGAATTAGATTATCTTGTCAATTTCCCTGCTAACAGGTCCTTCCCTCCACTAACGTCTAGGACCTCTATTCATTTTAGGAATGTTTCTTGAATACAGCACAGTATTTCTCATAAAGTAAGAGTATCAATTCTCATTCTATAGTCCAACCCTTTTCTAATACACCCTAGTATCTGTTGTACCTTTCCTTGTTGTTGTGCGCTGAATGATGGTCTCATTCATTTTTCAACAACCTCCACATTCTTTTCCTGATCATGAAACCATTGTTTCATTTAACACGCATTCCCCAGTTTGGTTCCCAATTATCTACATTGAATGACATCTGTCACTTCAAATACCCAAATCCTTTGGAATCTGGCTTCTATCAAAAAGTCAATGCGAGCCAAGAACACACAGCATGTTGCTGGGTCAGGCTGTATTGTTTTGCCTCCCATTCCTCTATTATCTGTATTCTTGAAAGTCTCCCTTTTAGTATTGTCATCCAAACCATTTTTATAATCATTATGAATAATCAAGATTCTAAAAACTAACTCCTGGGTCACCACTACTTACTAAATAAACTGGTTATGACAATGAAGAGGGCACGATACCTTTCACAGGATATCAAAGAAACCACTCTGCACAAGTTAGTGCAATCGGCAGCATACTCACCGAGGTCTGAGCTAAGCTACAATAAGAACAAATTACACGGGGCCTCCAGAATATATACTGAGGTGGCTTGTGTAGTGAGGGAAACTCAGATTGCAGCCATCTGCATGGACACTGGGCCCACAAATATTTCTCAGGTCTTCCAAATTATTCCCTCAACTGTTGACTGTAATAGCTTTGGGTGGTACAAAGAACCACCGCCGTCCAGTGTTTCCTTGGTTAGTTTCTTGTAATCACATCTTCTTACCGTCATCTTCACTGCTGTCAGACTGAGGTCGTTTGATTCGCCTCCTCTTTTTCTTCAGATTTTCATCCTCTTTCTCCTCGTTATCGGACATATCCACCCTCTTCGCTCTACTGGCACAAAGGAACAAAGGAGCAAACTGAACATGCCTCACACCTCTAGTGTGCTTATTTTAAAAAAAAAACAAAAAAGACACAGATTTAAGCAACTACAATCTTCTTAACGACAATCTTCAGATTACAAGGAAAACAAGTACTGCAGACATCTCCAAAATGCACAACTAAGTACGTAAGTGGATACACGTGTATCACTTAAAAAAAAAAAAAAAAAAAAAAAGAAGACGACCATCATTCTCACCCATTCCCAGCTCTTAATATGGTGAAAATTTCTCTAGCACCCCTCCAGAGCAGCATGCAGAGGGGTCTGTCTAGAACCTCACCTTGCTTGACCAAGGTAGCCTGGCAGGAGTGCTTTACTGACCTCGTCACCACAGCTCAGCCTTCTAAGAACTAGTGTCCTAACAGACCCACTCAGAAGTTATTTTGATAGACTCCCTGCCACTGACTATGAGGTAGTGTCTCAGATTTCTGGAGCCATTTTTTAAAAGAGACTTTTTTAATGTAATCGCATTTTGCTACTGGAAAAGTAAAACGGCTTCTTTCTTCTTTTAGTCTGGCATGTCGCGCCAGCTCTAAAAGCCCTGGAGGCTGAAGGCCTCTGCATATTCATAGAACAGGTAAGCCCAAGTAGTCTTCCCTACACTGCACTGCCAACGTGCAGTTTCCAGGCCCTTGGCTTCTCAAATGAGACTATCTACAAAGAGACCAATTAGTAGCAGCTGTGACAGTGAGCTGGGTGATGTGTATACCTATGCAGCAGGAAATGGAATGAGACCCCCAATTAATTATACCCAGGCCACCAAACAGCCATGAGCTGTAATGATTTTTGCTCTGTCAGCTTGGGTTGGATTAAAAACACTGCACTTAAATTTTACTTGGAACATCACCCAACCTAATTCAGTGTCTTAAAAAGCAGCAGTACATCAGTTACTCCAACCATCAAGCAGAACTTCACATGCTGAAAGCTGTCTGTACACACAAGCTTGGGAATATAAATCCACCCTGCAATACAGGTGCTCTTGCCAGCTCCCCATATTGCTCTCAGAGGTTACCAAGTTTGTTCAGTGTTGGTCACAACTTCATAAAGAGATTGTCTCATAGAACATCTCCCCACCCACTGGTGGTTATCTGGACTACCACTCTTCTGTTTGCAAGTGCATAATGTCCCTACTGTAGCTACAGCTATTGCTTACATGGAAAAGAAATACTAGGAAAGAATTTTAATATATTTTTAGCTGTCATTAATGCAATTTATGTTGCTGGAAACAAGGATTTGAGCCAGCACCGTGTGACCAGGCAGCTCTCTGCACACCATCAGAAAGTGGTCCTATTGATCAGCATTTGAAAACCACTGCTCTACCTTCTTTTGTCCTTTTGCTGAATTTTCACAGGCTCCATTTTCTTCCCAGGTTTCTCCACTGCTGCACTGGGGGGCGATTTTGGTTCCACTACTGAAACTGAGGGCTTGGCTACTGTTTTTTCGTCCTTTGGCTGTTCACACTCAGAGTTGACTTTAAGCTTATCTGTGAATAATACAAAGTAAGAGTGCACACTGGTTATTCAACATGGACTGGAAATGACAAAGGAATTAACAACAATAGACCACATCCAGAAACATCAAGGGATCCTATATGACCTTACAACTGCAAGCAATAGCAGAAAAAGGGCACAACTACACTTCCATATGAAGGGGCAGGCATGATCCCCTCTATTGCTCTAGATGAATCCCTCAATGCAAAATAATTTCCATCTTCCAGGTTCAGCTCAGCCACTTCATTCCTATCCAAGTCCAGATATTAGTCAGGTATGAGAAGCAGAGAAATAGCAATATCCAGGACTGTGCAGATGGATCTGTGTTTAGCTTCTATGGTTGCAATAATCGTGGGCTATGGTGTCACTTGTATTACTGCAGCACCAAGGAGCCATAGTTATAACCTAGGACCCAGCTGTGCTAGGCACTGTACAATCACAAACTAAAGAGATAAACTCTTTGGGGCAGAGACTACAATCTAACTACAAGACAAGAGACATCAGATGGGCACGGACAGACAGGGGAGTACAAAGAACCAGTGGGACAATATTGGTCAGAATGAGAGGCAGTGGTCTTATACACCAGCAGCTTAACCACAATGCCTTGATTTCACTCAGCAGCCTTACATGTACACTGAACAGGAGAGGTGACAAGCTAAAACCCACATCTTAGATACTTTAAGGAGCAAGAGTAAGTAGTCAACAAAATCTCACGATCAATGGGATCAGAAACTGCTGACAGCTCAAATAAAATTGCCATCAGCATCTTTATGGCACCCATCCTTTGGCTCATGCTGAATCAATCCATCAGGTAGAAGAAGGTCCATCAAAAATGGGCCAGCAGCTTCATCTAGCAAAGTTTCAGTGATCCTAGCTTAGTAACACAGCTCACCTATGACACAAAATGACCACCTACATGTTGAGCTGCAAAAGTCAGAGTCTTGAGATAAAGTTTCTGAGGCTAGGGAAGACAGATATTCATTCCCAAGAGCCAGGTTTCTCTCGGCCCCCTTGTTCCTGGCAATGCTACTTCATCCTTTCAGTCACCAGACAAAGGTCATTGAAGGGGTGCAGTCAGAGGAGCTCAGTACCAGAGTAGTACACAGCACAGCACACATGGCAACAGAGTAAAGGAAGGAAGTCATTTATTCGAAATTAACTACCTTTCCATTTTATGTCAGCTTCTCCACTTTTTAGAATATGTTCTTTTGATCTTGGGCTCTTTGTAAATATTAAGTATTTAATTGGATTAATGGTAATAACTGCCCATATAATTTTAAAGTTTATGACGACAATCTCCTCACCTCACATAGTGTCATACCTTAACAAAACAAGGATGTACAATGGAAACCTAAGCGGGTCTCTAGCACTATGATCAGTCACTACTCTAACACATTTATTAAATGCTCAATGCCAGATCCTGCACTGTGCAAAATCCAACAGATGTCTTTCATAGCAACACAACGAATACCATCCCTAACTTTGTTCCAGAAACACCTCCTTGGCTCTTCCTACTTTTCTTGCTACCGGTGCACATTTGAAGAAAGTCTTACACATTTGTTCCCCAAACCCCTTCCTTTTAGAATCTTGACGTGACTTCACTTAGAAAAATCTTCCTCATTCATCCATTCCAATTGTCTGCTCTTTATTAGCCCACAAATGATCTAAATTCCAAGACCAGCTACCTCCTCCTCCTTTGCTTTTTATCTCAAATCACTACCATTAACACACACTGTGTATAGCAGTTTTCAGGAACTATTTTCAAGTAGTCAGTTCTAAATTTATACAACAAAAATTCTTCCTGGATTAAAAATCTGTATGACAAGTGCCAGCCCAATTGATCTCCACCTAGCAAGTTTCTAGTATGAAATATTCCACTTACAACTCTCCTATATAGCAAAGAATACACACTTGTTATCCATATTTTAACTGCTTCAGTACTTTACTAAAACAATGGTTTCCTAATATTCCAAAGTAGTTCCTTACCACAATTAACCCACCCGTTACCACAACGATTTCAGGAAACAGATGCATATTATATAATGCTTACTCATGGCAGCTTTTCCAAAAAAGTTGCTCATTGCATTCCCTTTGGCTGGTGCTTTGCTGCTTACTGCAGTTGCCTGGAAATAAACATAAGGGAAACTGTTAGATAGTTTTAAATACACAATCAAAATTCTAGTGAAAACAAGAATTAACACAAGACCGCCACCAAACCTGGTACATGCAGCCTCCAAAATATATAGTACTGGAGTCTCTAGATACATAAATCTCACCAGTACAACATACTGAGTTTTTTCTCTTTTCTACAGAATGTTTATAGGAAAATAAAGACTGGAATGTCTCCATTGCAGGGACTTAATGATTCAGACAATTGTTAAAGGGGTTGGAACTTTTCACTCTTAGGTCACCGGTTCAAGGTCAGCCCAGACCGCAAAGTCATTCCCATTCAATGGCTGCTCAGCATCATTTACTAAATAAGTTGCTGGGGTTCAGAGCAATTCCCAGTGAACAAATGTCCATATTGTAAAACATCACTACCACAATTTGCATTGATTGACAAAAGACCACCCAAAGACTGAACAGGCCATGGAGATTTAGCTACCCCATTACACAGACAGAACAGTGTAAAGGACCTTGCACTTCCACTACTCATGCTATATCTGTTCTGTAAACAAACCCAATCTGCGGGGGAAGAGTTTTGAAAGTGCTAACGGCCATTAGATGCCCGAGTCTCACTGACTTTCAATGGGAGTTTACTGCCCAATTCCCTTAGTCTCCATGACCATCAAGCTAGCGTATTTCACCATCCCTAAATTCACTTTGAACTAGTGTATGTTAAATTATGAAAACAGACATTGTGAAGCTACCACAACCATTTTTTTAAAAAATATCCATTTATCTGTCATAGTGTTTTAAAAACCTATTGACACTACTCTAAATTAAGGTCTAATCTTCCTGCCATTCCTCTTTTTATAAAAAAAAAAAAAAAAAAAAAGTCAGAATACTATGAGTATCCTGCCTTTCTTGAAAGAAAGAGGGGACAAGAGTATTTTGGGCACGTGAAAATCCAGCTGCAAATGCCCCTCTCAGAGTCCAAACTTTAATGACCCTAACACAAGTTATCCTCTAGGGAGATCTCATGGATACTCTAACTCAGCGGTTCTCAAAGTGAGGGTTGCGACCCCTTGAGGGGTTGCGGGGCACTTCCCGAGGGGTCACGAGTCCCTGTGGCCGCCGAGGAGCTGCCAAATTGATTACTTCCGCATTCAGCGGCTTTTCGGTGGACATTACAAGCTATTTCGGGAACGTTCGGCATGTCCGCCAAAATTAGCCGCCGAAGGCTGAAGTAATCAATTCGGTGGCATTTTGGCAAGCATACAAGCGTCGCGCTGCACCGCTGGAGAAGAAAAAAGGGGTCACGGTCTCAGGAAGTTTGAAAGTTTGAGAACCGCTGCTCTAACTGTAGGAACAGTTCACTTTTGAGCACTACAGAGGGCAGGAACATCAGCTGGCATAAATTGGCATAGTTCTACTGGGCATATTTAAGAATTGCCCCAACATCAAGACTTTTCAGAAGAGGGAGGACAGAGAGCTGAGAGAATAAAAACACTCAGTCTAACAGAGAGGTTTCATCAAACTTTCCAAATAGATGGAGTTTCTGCAGCCTTTTACCAGAGTGTACTGTTGGTGCAGCCGAAGAGACTTCCCTTTTTCCCTGTCTGTCAATGAATGAACTAAAAATGGATACCAAATATTAAGATACTATACTTTGTTGCCAGATAGAGGTAGAAGGAAAAATGGAGAACCAGTCTGAATCAACAATTATGATTAAATGAAGTTATATGTGTAAAAGGGAAGTCGCCTTTAAGTGACACAACTTTGGGCAAAATGTTGTAACTTAAACTCTGTCATTAACCTCAGAGGGCAAACCTGTCAGGGAAAAGGGGTTGCACATTCATATTGATTTCTTGTAGTTTAATGATAAAGGGAAGAACTAAGGCTAATATTTGCAATCAAACATGCTTATGCAATCAAGTTAGGGAAATACATCTGCGCTGAAAGAGGCTGTAAATAAAAAAAAAAAGACTGAAGTAGTATGTTATGAAGACATTTGATGGCAAAGTAGAATAATCAGAACTGTGCTGGATCAATAAAGCACAGACCCAACTGCGCCATATTTACAAAGGTACCACCACAGTTGTTAAAATAAGAACTGGAAGATTTATACAGCTGTACCATCTTATTGGAGAACAACTGTTCTTTAAGTCAGTGGTCTGTAAACTGGGGTGCACGCACCCCAGGGGGTACGCGGCGCTCAGGCCGCCGGGAGCTGGGCGACGGGCGCCGCAGACCCGGCCCTGGCCACCGGAGACAGGCGCCACGCCTGAGACCCGGCCCCGGGCGCCGCACCTGAGACCCGGCTTCTGGGAGCTGGGCGCCACAGACCCGGCTGCTGGGAGACAGGTGCCGCAGGCCTGGCCACGTGAGGGGCAGGGGCCCCAGGTACCGCAGGGGAGGGGACCATGTGGGGAAGAAGGTGGAAGGGATTCCCCCAACTCCAGCAGAACAGGGATGGTGCAGGGGGGCCAAGTGCTTCCCTTGCCTCATAGTAACCCTGGAAGAAAAAATTAAAACAAACTGGATTCCTTCCCGACCCCTCGCCTCCCTCTCTTCCATGCATTTACAGTTGTTTCCAAAGCAGCAGCAAATATGAGAACTCAAGAGTTGAACGAATAATTTTAAAAAGTAGGGTGGTCACAGAGGATGGTGCTTTATTTCTTCTGGCAGTGAAGGTTTTGCCCTCGATTAGTATGAGTGTTCTTAGTGGGAGCTGGGAAAGCAGAGCAGTGTTATCTGACAGGATTCATCATAGGGAATTTAAAATAAAACTCAGAGGTTCTGGAAAACACCCCCAGTCATATTTATAAATGTACAGCAAGCACCAGATAGTTTACAGCTTTGGGAAAATGTGTGTGTACTTATGCAGAAAGTGCTACACATTTCCCAACCGCAGTCAAAGCTTCAGGTCCACAGAAAATTCCAGTACAGAGCACCGCTATCCCTGACTGTTAAAGTGCTCTTTTAAAGTCTCACTCAACTGCATAGCTCCATGTTGAGCTGGCTGTTCAAAGTCTGCTCTATCTCCTCCTTCCATCCTGCTGGCAGCTGTTCCCCCTTTGCCTCACAGATATTATTTAGGTCACATGAGGTAGCTATAACCATTGGAATATTTCTCACTGAGAACCAATCTAGGGAGTAAATAGCACCAATGTCCTTTCACTCTACCAACAGCACATTCAACTGTCATTCTGCACTTTCTGAATCAGTAGTTGAGTCTTTCCTTGATGTGGTTGAGGCAGCCAGTTTATGGTTTTGTGAGCTCCAGGAGCAAGGGGTAAGCTGGATCCACCAGAATCACTACTGGCGTTTGAATAGTGCCAGTGGTAATCCACTGCTTGGGAAAGAACATCCCTGCTTGCAGCTTTCTGAATAGTCTTGTGTCCTTAAATATGTGGGTGTCATGCTTTCAGTAACTAGCATTCAGGAATATATGGATAATCTTTTCCTTTCCATCTTCAACTCAACTTGGAAAAAGTAAAAAGAACACTTGACCAAATGGCCTTACTATTCAGCATTACTTAGGACAAGGAGGGCGGGCTCTGAGGGGGGCAGTCTGGTGGGAAGTGGCAGGGAGTGGATGGGGGCGGGGCTAGGGCAGGGCTTCCACGGTGGGGGTGCCTGCTCAAAAAAAATTTTATACTAGGGATGCACAGCCAAAAAAGTTTGGAGACCCCTGCTTTAAGTGACTTTGAATTGTACAATGAACTGTTAAAACAAGTTCAAAGAATGCAGCAAGACTTTGTATTAGCAATAGGAACTTAAATCTGGACATTTCAGCAGCTAGCAGAGCATTGATGGAGGCACTGCAGCCTGAGCAAGCATAAAAGCAAAGCTGGCCAAGGGAGGCACCACAGAGGGGCCCATGGAAAGTGAGGTAAATTATAGAGGCAAGTTGCTGACCAGAACAAACCATCCAGTGTTCAATATATGTCCTAAGGTGGTTGTACCAACAGCTATGATCAACTTGTCTTACGCAAGCTGCTATGACAAGATGTTTTGCACAAAGAGTCATTCTGTACCAAATGTCTGGATGATAGCTAATGTGACGCCAATTTTTAAAAAGGGCTCCAGAAGCGATCCCGTCAATAGCAGGCCAATAAGCCTGACTTCAGTACCAGGCAAACTAATAAAGAACAAAATTCTCAGACCCATAGATGGAGAAGAGTCAAAACGATTTTTGTAAAGGGAAATCATGCCTCATCAATCCACTAGAATTCTTTGAGGGAGTCAACAAGCATGTGGACAAGGGGGATCCAGTGGATATAGTGCACTTAGATATTCAGAAAGCCTTCAACAAGGTTCCTCACCAAAGGCTTTTAAGCAAAGTAAGCTGTCATGGGATAAGAGGGAAGGTCCTTTCATGGACTGGTAACTGGTTAAAAGCAGGAAACAAAGGGTAGGAATAAGTAGTCAGTTTTGAGAATGGAAAAAGATAAATAGTGGTGTACCCTAGGAGTCTGTACGGGAACCAATCTTGTTCAACATATTCATAAATGATCTGGAAAAAATGTTAAATAGGTGGCAAAATTTGCTGATGATCCAAAACTACTCCAGATAACTTAAGTCCCAAGCAGACTGCAAATAGCTATAAAGGGATTTCACAAAACTGGTGACTGGGCAACAAAATGGCAGATGAAACTCAGTGTTGATAAATGCAAAGTATTGTACATTGGAAAACATAATCCCAACTACACATATGAAATGCTGGGGTCTAAATTTAGCTGCTATCACTCAGGAAAGACCTTGGAGTCATTGTGGATAGTTCTCTGAAAACATCCACTCGATGTGTAGCAGCAGTCAAAAAAGCGAACAGAATGTTGGGAATCATTAAAAAAGGAATAGGCAAGATGACAGAAAATATACTGCCTCTATATAAATCCATAGTACGCCCACATCTTGAATACTGTGTGCAGATGTGGTTGCCCCATCTTGAAAAAGATATACTGGAATTGGAAAAGATTCAGAAAAAGGCAACAAAAAATGATCAGGGGAATGGAACGGCTTCTGTGTGAGGAGGGATTAATAAAATTGTGACTTTTCAGCTTGGAATAGAGACAACTAAGGGGGGATATGATAGAGGTCTATAAAATCATGACTGGTGTAGAGAAAATAAATAAGGAAGTGTTATTTACTTCTTCTCATGACACGAGAACTAGGAGTCACTAAATGAAATTAACATACAGAAAGTTTAAAACAAACAAAAGAAAGTATTTCTTCACACAACACAGAGTCAACCTGTGGAACTCTTTGCCAGAGGATGTTGTGAAGGCCAAGACTATAACAGGGTTCAAAAAAGAATTAGATAACTTCATGGAGAGTAGGTCAATCAATGGCTGTTAGGCAGGATGGGCGGGATTGGTGTCCCCAGCCTCTGTTTGCCAGAAGCTGGAAATGGGTGACAGGTACTTGATGATTACCTGTTCTGTTCATTCCCTCTGGGGCACCTGGCATTGGCCACCATGGGAAGACAGAATACTAGGCTAGATGGACCTTTGGTCTGACCCATTATGGCTGTTCTTATGTTCCAAATGACTGGAAAATTCCAGTCCCACTTGCAAAAACTCAAAGGTGATGCCTCATTTCCTGATTGGATGGTGAGACAGAACAACCTTCAATTTTGACTGGACATTTTGAATCTTCGGCAGAAGTATGGTCACCATCTAATTTGTCCACGCCTGCACCTCCAAAAACAGGAGCCAAGTGGGACCATGCAGCAGAAATGGGATAAAACAACCTGTCTCCTTCATCACATCACTTTCTGAAAGCCAAAGACACCTGGAAGGTAGAAGACTGGGGTCCTGGGCTGGCCACCTAGGAATCCTCTTGGTGACATCAAATACTATCTTGCATTGGCACCTTTTCCTGCATTTTCTATTTTACAGCAATTCATGTTGCCTGCTAGAGCACTGAGAAGAGTTGTCTGTTCTTCCCTTCACCTGCATTTGCAGTGTCAACCGTGAACAGTGAGCTGAAAGCTGACAGCTGAGGAAAAATCTGATAAGTAATAGAGTTTTTCTTAGTTGACTGATTACTGATATTGGGCACAAATTAGTAAGGAAGTATTCATGCTTGGTTCTGAGCTTTAAAGAGTGTCACCGTTACAGTGTGTGTCCTTGTTTTGTAAAAGGTTCCAATCAGTTTTGTTGTAAAGCATCTTTGAAACTAAACAAGTTACGGTTGTTAACTAAGATTGTGAAACGGTGTACATGACTACCACAGTTACATTTCACACTGCCTTTTAGTTCTAAATGTACACAGACATAAAATGAGATCAAGTATTCAAGACTCTTAAAAAGAAAGGTGATATGGGTGATCAGTCAAGGAACTTGTTTAACTAAGGTTTGAATTCTCTTTCTTATATGGACATAGTTCCATTGACTTCAACAGAGTTAGGCTGATTTACACCAGCTGAGGATCTGTCCCAGCGTTTGAAGGAGAGCAAAAAAAACCCCACAAAAGGCTAGGAAAACAGAACTCCCGAGGGAAAGATAAGTGAATGAGGCACAAACTATCTACAGAAAAAAACGACTGAGCAGACATCATCAAATTAAACCATTAGATATCTTAAATGAGAGGGTTTAAGTATCCTCGGGCGACAATAAGGCTAGGCTTCGTAGCAATGGGATGGAGTTGCCACTGACAAAACGTATTTAGACTGAAGAGTAAATGTGAAGTTAGTAAGGTTATTATCCAAACAAATTGCCAAAGAATGTTGAGGTGACTTACAATTGTTGTCTCTTTGGACTCTGGTTTAGTTTCTTTATTTGTGTCTTGGGATTTGGAAGCTGATTTTGTAGCAAACATTCCCATGATACCTTTGGACTGAGGGGAGTGCTGTTTAGCAGCTGATGAAACATGACCATTGATTGTAGGCACACTGACAGCGTGTGTGTCATTTGGTGTTTGGGAATCAGCCTGTGCAGATGTCTGAACTGGAGAAACTTCAGCTGACGTCCTGGAGACTGCAGCAGCACAATGAATGGCACTAAACCTGGGTGATGGAGTGAAAAATTTAATCAGCACTTTAATGTCTTATTTTCCACCTCAGTTTCCTCTCTAGTAGTGTCTTATTTTCCTGGTTCTGTATTATACTGTTATGGGGAAAAGGAGCAATTTAATTCAGGTACGGACTACAAAGAAAAGCTAGCACAGAGTTAGAGTGGGAGAGATGTCACACTGAAACAATCATTTGAACATGTCAGCGGGGGTTGAAGCATTCAAATACAAAACAAGTTGATCAAATTTCATTGAGGAAAAACACTTGTCATTACACAGTCGGGAAAGTAGCTCTATTTTATTCCTAAATTGGTTACATTTGTATTACCAGCGAATCACTTTCTAAAGCTTTTCATATAAATGTAATAATTTTTTGTAAATATATTTCATCTGACAGTCTATAACATGAATGATCTTATTTTCAGAATTTCTAATGCACCCCACACAGTAGTAGCCTAGCTTCACAAACCACCCTGTGAAATAGGTAAGTATTATAGATTGAGCAATACTATCCAAGTGGCTCAGAGGACATTCAAAACATTGGGAAACTCAGTACACAAAAATTATTTCTATGCACATTTTGGATATAAAGGAACACATCCTTATGCGATCTGAAATTTGGTTGACAGGGGACACTGAGGCACAGAAGTTAAATAACTTGATCAAGGTTACAAAGCAATTCACTAACAGGTCCTGAACCCTTATCCCTATGTGAATCACTAGATCAACTCCCATCCTGATTTTAATTTTAAACACCCAAGCACTATGGGAGCTGATAAGAACTGCACTTTCTGATCTATCCAATTAACTCATAATTGAGTATTTTTATTTACGTAAGAAATAAAAACAAACAAACAATCTCATGATTAATTTCACGTTAAGTAGACACTAACATACATTAACAAACAACATAGTCATTAATATAGTTTAAGGCTGTAACAGGACATACCGAGTCCACCCAAAACCTTAGAAGCACTGAAATAAGAAGGGAAAAGATGTGTGTATTCCTTTCCACCTTCATTTTGCCTCCAAAACTAACACCACCACACTCCAACACGCCATAAAGCTTTCACTGCCATCTCCAGACACCCATAAGTAATACATACCCTAACTTCATACCAAAATGCAAAATTTTAACAGTGAGCTCTCATTCATCTACATCAATTATATCAATAGATCAGCATATCTGACTGTCACATATTTCATGTATTTGGGAAGTTAATCTGTCTTAACACTGCAGAGGTCACTGTTAAGGTTCTGTATCTGCACTACACCTTAATGAGGAGCAGTGTGATTATCCCAAACTAAAACCCATTACCCACTGACTTCATTGGCCTTTGGAGCAGGCCCAAAGTCCACAGGATTGTTTTCATGTTGAAAACCAGCTGTAAGATTTTCTGCTTTTTGTGTGTGCATTAAAACCTAATAGCTGACTACTACATTAATACAATTTTCAGAATGAGGAAACAACAGTCAGTCTAAATTTACTCTAATTAGGTCACAAATTAACAAGCTACAATAATATGGAGAAGAATATCTTATTCCTCTGCTATGTCCTGCCCACACACCCCCGAGCTACAGAACATTGTCTGGGATAGTAAACATTCTCTTGTAGGCATTTGCAAGGCAGCGATGTATCTATTTTAGGATTTGTACTTCTGCCCATCATTCTGGTAGCTCAGTGCCTTCCACACAAAATAGACTGGCCATAGGAAAGTCCCTAGCGTCATGTTCATGGCGCTATCAGCTATCACTATGAAAACTAAATTAACTCTAATTTGCCCAAGTGTACAGAGAAAATAAGTACACAACAGCTGTTTGTAAAACAGAGGTGCATAAATGCAATGGAGATAGTAATTCCACAAGAGGCTCATATGTGGAGTCATTATCTAATAGCTGTTTGGAGGCCTATTTGAAGTTACTTTGGTGGCCTCAATCCAGTCCCATGCGGACAAATGCCAAACTGCCAGAAATCACCTACTCAAGTGGCATTACTTGGCCCTCTATCAACCTCGGAAAGGAAAAAGGATTAATCAGCCATGGATCCAGATTTCCCCTCAATTCAGGGGTGATCCCTTTCCCAATCAAACATGGGGAAGGCTTGCACTGCCTCTGCCCAGACTATCTGTTCTATACAAAAGGATACCATTTTCCAGGGCACCTTTTATGGGAGGCAGCATGCTCCAGCAGACAGAGCAGAGGCGTGGGAGTCAAGAGACCTGGGTTCTATCTGTGACTTTGCCTTTGACTTACTACGCAACTTTGAACACATCACTGCATGTTTCTGGACATCAGTTTCAATTTGCCCTTCTGACTGGCAGAGTAACAACATAAACTAGTTTTTGTGAAACACAGTTCTACTGATGGAGAGCTTTATAAATGCAACTCATCAGCCTTACATTCAAACCATTTGAAACGGAAAAGGGGGTCCAAGAAGAAAGTTCATATGATAGCACTGCTTAACTCACTTGCTGCAGTTCTGCAGGTTTGTCTTGACGATATCATAGTCTGTATTGTAGAGTGGCCCGCTGTCCTTCAGCATGGCTTTCTGAATGCTGTAGACATGCACACTAGCAATCGTGGCTAGTTTAGACTTCATTGCTGAAAATCAACAGGAAAGCCCTTCATTAGCACCGCCAGACTCAATCAAAGATGGCAGTAAGGCTGGAGAGCAGTCTGTTTGATACCAGGGTTCTGACTTTGAGAAAGCATTTTTAACCTACCTACTGACTCAGAATTCAGGCTACATGAAACCTGTTCTCCACTCTACAGTGGCTTCTCACAGAATATTGAGTAAATTCCAAAGTCTCAATCCTAATCTTCCAGGTGCTCCGTGGCCTGGATCCAGGATATCTAAGAGATTGCCTAAAACACTGGGCCAAAGACTGTGGTTGACAACTCTTCTCTTGCACAATGGAACCTTCTATCATAAAGATAAAGTTTATCTGTGCGGAAGACAGAGCTGTCATGGAGACCGGACCTGTGCTGTGAAATGAACTCTCATAAGAATTATGGACCATCATAAGACTCAACACTTTCCACTTCAAGTTCAAGGTATATTTTTGATCTGCCTTCTCCAATATGGGACTATTATAGGAGCAGATGTGTGATGTTCTGTGGCCTGTGATGTGCAGGAGGTTGGACTATCTGATCACGATGGTCCCATGTGGCTTTGAATATAATAGAAATATAATATAAACTCATAGCAACATGCTCATAAAAGACAACTTCAGAAAAAACCCTACCAAAACAAAACACTCCATCATACACACAACTCTCTCCCTGGAGAGAGGATGACAGAACAAAACATGTGGCAATGTTAGTCACATTGTCTAATGTATTACTATGGTAAGGAGCAAGTACAAGAATGGAATAGTTATGAAAAAATGCCATGTTAGATTTATTAAGTTTTGGTTTTCAACAGTGAAATGACAAGAGCCTGACTAGTGAAGCTGGAATGTCTGTACTGAGGCATTTTCAGACTCAACTGAACAATGAAAATATTGGTATATTATCTGATGCCAAAGTCATCAGATGGACATTATTAATGACCTGTAATCCTAAACATTTAGGCTGAGATTCATCAGATCTCGCAAGCAGGATTAGGCTCAGACAGTTGGATGAAAAACCAAAAGTGAATGACCACAGCTGCTTCAGAAAGCGATGTTAGCAGTTTAGTAAGTAGCACTTCCCATTCCGTACTGAATCAAACATCCCTCTATGGGGTTATGGGACACGATGCTGTAGAGATGTCTTTCAGATGAGACATTGAGACACTCATGGCTAATGAAGATCCCCATTGAACTTCCTAGAAAGTAGGACTGTTGGCCCCAGTGTTCTGATTCTGCCTAAGCTTCCCTTGTAGTTTCACAGTATTCTTCCCTTACCAGCATAAAATGTTGTGAGGTGTTGCTGTGCAGTTCTAGTACTGCTGCATTCCAGCCTGTCTCAGTGATAGGTGAAGTGATGCCTTGTACCATAAAATAAATACTACCTAAAAATGAGTTACTAAGCTACAAGTTTGAGAAGTTATGCTGATGGGTTCAGATTCTAAAGGTTCTAAGAAAAAGCTAATGAGAGTATACACCTGAATCCAATCATTTGATTAAAATACCTGAAGACACTGTGCATAGAGGGGCAAGGTTTTAAGCTTTGTTGACATTGTTCCTTCAGAGAAAAAAAAGTTATGAAAGCAGAATTTCCCAAATCACCTACCTTCCAGTTTATCCTCTCTCACTACTGCAACCTTGTGGCACTGTAAAGAAATGATAATTTAACACAATGAGAACCAAGGTCTTGAAATTTAAAGGTAACAGAAGAAATGGTCAATGGATATTCAATGCAGCTTTAGAGTAGTACCAAACTTGATTACGGCTTTGTCAGAATAGTCTTTTGCAGCCTTGTAGGCCTGCTTTCCTGGGGCAATATCCCCCAAATCACTACAACATTGGAGAATCACCCAATCCTCAATCTCTGGCAGCAGCAGAAGAAGCAGTAATGAAAGAGCTGCCCAAATGCATTAAAACAAGAACAACTGTGCAGCACAATAGGTGAGTACAAACTAATGTAGCTGACACATGGCTGCGCCAGGAACAAATCTGGTGCACTGACCCATGTTAGCTGTAAACATTTAAGATGACTGACACAATACAGTTAGCATGGCTAGAGCAGACAAGGTTTTATAAAATGAGAGATTGAGCAATCACCCTACAGCCAGAGAGACAGATTCAGGAAAATATGTAATTCCTGATTTGAGATCTACTGATGAAACACTCTGTGTAAGAGCTAAGTATTATTTATTGCGTACAGCTGGATTACCATGTAAAGATGATTGCAATCCATGCAAAGAATTCTTGGGTCTGACAACATTCATCAATTGCGTGTTCATTCAATACCCACAAAAAGGCAGTCAAAATGGGAGGAAAGAGAAATCTGGGAACAGTCTAAGAGCCAAGGATAGGAAAAGCATCAGTCTGAGCCATCCCTGGAGGGATGGAAAAGGTGGTGAGCAGTATGATAACAGTAAAGGGACCATGCAGTGAATAAAATAAGATACTATGAAGAGAGAGCTATGAGGTGTTCAATTTCCATCTCTCCACTCAAGTAATTCTTGCAGTCTTAAATCTACAGCCCTGCAGCGGCCCCTCCTGAGAGGAGTCAGTATTACAAGATTATTAAGAACTCAAATTAAGAAACAAGGTTTAATCTAAAATGCATGACACAAGCTCATTAGTCTCCTCCAGATTAAATGATCTTGTGTCACATGAAGCCTCATCTATTCCAAGACCAGGCCTTTTCTTTCAGTTCCTACAGCTCCTCTCTGGGCCTCTCTCAAAACTTATTTTCCCCCATGCAGTACTTACAAAATGCTGCGCCTAAGTATTATCTTCTTTGCATGTCATTCTAAATTACATGTTTTAATATCTCCCAGAAGGGATACAAAATTATTTTTTAAAGAATTATACATTGATGTTCTAAAATTAAATACATTTTGATTTTAAAAAAATAAACTTGTTTAAAACTAAATTTGACATTATGACAGCCTACAATCTGTATTACGGCATAAATTTACTGTAATCTATTCAAATCATGTAAATTAATTAAAAAATGCTGCATCAATGAGCCCTCCTCAGATTTATGAATTAACATATTCTGGTTTAATAGTCATATATAGAAACAGAGGAAAACCTATCTTTAACTTTTGAGGTAATCTTAAGCTTTATAAATATGTCAAAACATTGTGTACAACATTAGTAAATAGCTGTAGTATTTAGTCTTTACAATAGAACAAATTCTAGTATTTACATTTATTCAAATGTAAGTATTTTCAATTTTTGCTGCACAGAAAAGCTTTGGCCCTAATTACTCTAGCTTTCAGTTTAGCCAGCAGGTGCAGAATTAATATTGTCTTCATTTGGACTAGCTCTTTCAAAGCTGAGGAACTGATTAGAAGTTGAAAAAGCAGCAAAGCTTGTTTTCCTCTTCCAAACTATGGATAAAACCATGGGGTGAAGGACATGTGATCAGTTTTTCAAACACTTTTAGGCATCTAAAGTGGGATTTTTCAAAAGCAACTAAGCAGTTTATCAGAGGGGTAGCCGTGTTAGTCTGGATTTGCAAAAGCGACAAAGAGTCCAGCAGCACCTTATAGACTAACAGACGTATTGTAAGTGATAGTCACATTAAAACCCACTGACCACTATACCTACCTCCATGTCTCTAGCTTCCATCCCGGACACACCACACGATCCATTGTCTACAGCCAAGCACTGTAGCATTTGCTCCAACCCCTCAGACAGAGACCAACACCTACAAGATCTTCACCAGGCATTCTCAGAACTATGATACCCGCACGAGGAAGTAAGGAAACAGATCAACAGAGCCCGACGTGTACCCAAAAGCCTCCTGCTGCGAGACAAGACCAAGAAAGAAATCAACAGACACCACTGGCCATCACCTCAGTTAAAACCAACACATCATCAGTGATCTACAATCCATCCTGCACAACAATCCCACACTTTCACAGGCCTTGGGAGGCAGGCCAGTCCTCGCCCACAGACAACCCATCAATATGAAACATATTCTCACCAGCAACTACACACCGCATCATAGTAACTCTAACTTGGGAACTAATCCAAGCAACAAACCTCATTGCCAACTCTGCCCACATATCTACACCAGTGACACCACGACAGGACCTAACCAGATCAGCCACACCATCACCGGTTCATTCACCTGCACATCTACCAATATAATATACGCCATCATGTGCCAGCAATGCCCCTCTGCTATGTACATTGGCCAAATTGGACAGTCCCTACGTAAAAGGATAAATGGACACAAATCAGACATTAGGAATGGCAATATACAAAAACCTGTCGGAGAACACTTCAACCTCCCTGGACACACAATAGCAAATTTAAAGGTGACCATCCTGCAGCAAAAAAAACTTCTGGACCAGACTTCAAAGAGAAACTGCTGAGTTTCAGTTCATTTGCAAATTTGATAGCATCAGCTCAGGATTAAACAAAGACTGTGAATGGCTCGCCAACTATAAAAGCGGTTTCTCCTCTCTTGGTGTTCACATCTCCAGATCAACTGCTAGAAGAGGGCCTCATCCTCCCTGATTGAACTAACCTTGCTATCTCTTAGCCTGATTCTTGCCTGCATATTTATACCTGCCTCTGGACATTTCCACTGCATCCATCTGACGAAGTGGGTATTCACCCATGAAAGCTTATGCTCCAACATGTCTGTTAGTCTACAAGGTGCCACAGGACTCTTTGTCACTTAAGTAATATAGGCTCCTAGCCTAGTTTTAATGAGAGTTAGGCACTTACCTACTTACATGCCTAGTGGGATTCACTATTTGCATCTTTAGGTGCTTAAATATCTTTGCAAATCTGGCCCGAGGTGACTAGACAACTCTGCAATTCACTAACTACAGTTAATAATTCCTTTGTCTAATAACTATTAGTTAGTTTTAAATGCAAAGCATGTCTTGTTAAGCTTACTTTTCCTCTCCTTCTGTATCCAGCAGATTTAAGGTAATTTTATTTAACCAGCTTTTTTTTTAAAAAAAAAAAAACAACAAAACAACAACACTGGTTTTGTACATTTTAATTGAGAGTGTAATACCAACAGAATAAAACCTTATTTTGTTATCAAAGTATTATCAGAACACAGTCAGTATAATTCCTTCCTTCTGTCGTTTTGTCTGTCAGATTGCAAGCTCATTGGATAGTGACTGCACCTTATTTTATGGTCATACAAGATCTAGCACATTGTGGGCACCACCAGAAATAAATAATAGTAAAAGCAGTAACAGAGTTTTTGCACCAAAGATTACAGAACAAGGCAGGACACAGAGAAACAATGCACACAGCATTGAAGGAGCTGAGTACTCACAATGTGTCCATTCTGCATGAGATTTCCTGCTACTAAATAGGTGACATGCAGTTGAGCTCCTGAATTCTCCTTTCGCTTCCTTTCTACATAGTCATACAGCATCCTGTACAACACAAGAAACCAGTGTTAACCACCTGGAAGGAAAAGAACCCTTCACTCCATCATCTACCAATTCACAGTGATTTATGTGACATTCATAGGATCAATAACAGTAAAATGTTCTGAACTCCCTAAATAGGTTTATTTCTTCTCGAGATCTCTCCCTTGTCTCTCTCACCAACAGAAGTTGGTCCAATAAAAGACATTAGCTCACCTGCCATGTCTCTCTAATATCTTGGGACTGACCTGGCTACAACACCCCATAATTCTATCGAGACGTTTATACCATGCATATCATTAGGATATTACAGGCTCTGTTCACATAATACACATGCTGAACTACCCATTACTGTTTTGTATGCCCTCACCTCACGTCTCAAAACTGGGTTTAGACAGAAGTGTGTGTGTGTATGTGTGTGTGATATATACACACACACAACATGATTCATTGTATGTACAGGAATACTTATGGATACCAAAGTGATGGAATCCATATAAGATAGTATTGAAACATCTCCCATTTATGTTTTATCTAACTAGCTCCTCTTCACCTGAATCTTCCTGTCTCATCCCAAGGAGAACTTTTTTCATTCACCCTAGAATACAGTCCAGCCCTCAGAACTCAAAACATCTAAATACACAAATGGGATCCCCTGTCCAGCCTCAAGATCCTATTCAACCAAGATTAGGAATGGATCACTGGGCCATTCCTTGGTCCTCTTCCTCCATGATGGGAAGCAGGAACCTAGGATTCTCACTGGCCTCTTGTAGCCTACCCTGAGAAACTGATGTAGAGACCACTTTCCAACAAACTTCCTAAAGCAGGGGTGGGCAAACTACGTCCCACGGGCCACATCCATCCCGCGGGCTAATTCTGTCCAGCCCTCTGAGCTCCCAGCTGAGGACGCTAGCTCCTTTCCTCTCCCCCACTATTTCCCCCTCCCCGCAGTCTCAGCGTGCCACATGAGTAGCGCTCTGGGGGGTGGGGCTGCACAAAAGAATGTCTGGCCATGCTGTACACTCTGTCGGATCAGCGCAGCAGCGTGTCTGGATACGGGCCAGACACGCTGTTCTGAGCAGCGTGGTAACAGGGTTGGGTGGTTGGATAAGGGCCAGAGGGTCTTGGAGGGCGGTCAGGGGATGGGGAACAGGGGGGTTGGATAGGGCGTGGGAGTCCCAGGGGGCTGTCATGGAGCGGGGGTGTGGCTAGGGGTCAGGGCAGTCAGGGGACAGGGGGGCTTGGATAGGGAGTGGGATCCTGGGGAGTGATTAGGAGCAGGGAGGGTCTCTGGAGGGGGCAGTCAGGGACAAGGAGCAGGGGGGCTTAGACAGTGGGTGGGTCTTGTGGGGGGTGGTTAGGGGCAGGGGTCTCTGGAGAGAGTAGTCAGAGGACAAGGAGTGGGGGGGGGTCGATGGAGCAGAAGGGGTGGTAGATGGGTCAGGGATTCTAAGGGGGGCTGTTAGGGGGCAGGAAGTGGGAGGGAGTCGGATAGGGGCCAGGGACAGGCTGTTTGGGGATACCCCGCCTTCCCTACCCGGCCCTCCATACAGTTTTGAACCCCGATGTGGCTCTCAGGCCAAAATGTTTGTCCACCCCTGTCCTAAAAGGAATCATATCGTGTTAAGTACCACACACCAATGACTTTAATGGACAATTATGTACTTCGAGGAATGTAAATTACTTTCATCTTTTCACAGTCCTAGAAAATGAAGTACAAAGAACTATGTTACTACAACATTAAGGATAAAAATTTACACTGAAGTCTGGAAATACCAAAAGGTTCTGATAGTAAAGTTAACTTGTCCATATTGCATATGTTTAGCTTTGGTTATTATCTATGCTGCTAAGTATGACTATACAGTGAAATGTGCAGTGAAATGTGGATATTGATTGCAAATATTTATTTGTAGTATGGCTGTTATTGTTGCTGTTAGTGGTTTTTTTGTATTTCCTGACTGTATTTTACATTTTCCACTTTACTGCTGCATAATACAGGGGATCACAATCCTGAGATCTGATATGCAGAGGCATCCTCTTACATCTGCACAGATCCAATTGCAGGATTGGGCCATAGCTTGTAAACCGCTTTTAGACCGTTCAACAAGAGAGGACCCATACACATTCCTACACTAATACAATTCTAAGATGACCATTTCTATACATGAATATTCACACCTATTATATGAAGCTATACAAAAGGCCTAATTAAGCATCTCTTTCAAAAACAATACTCACTTAAGGGAAGCACGAATAAGGCATGCTAAGTACAATCCTAAATAAGTATCTGAGAGAAAACACAGGACTTTACATCTCTCTGAAGAAGATTGGATTTAATTTTTTAATCAAAACCACCAACTAATTGGGCACTGCCACTAAATAAAAGGCTTATGGTATACATGAATACTCACTGCTTAGCCTGGTTGACATGAACCCCCAGGGTGAAGCTCAGCCATTTATATGTCACCTGCAACAGGAAAAAATAATTGCACAGGGCAGTGGCTCTCAATCTGAGTTCACGACTTACACAAAACTCCATGCAGTGACTCACTAAATCCTACCAGCATTTCAGGAGACTAAGGGCATGTCTACAGTACTCGCCAGATCAGCGGACAGCGATCGATCTATCAGGGATCAAATTATCGTGTCTAATAAATCAATCCCCGAGCGCTCTCCCCGTCACTCCAGAATTCCACCGCCGCGAGAGTCGACAGGGAAGCGGCAGTGGTCAACTTGCCGCCATGTGGAAGTCGAGGTGAGTCAACCTAAGATATGTTTACTTCAGCTATGCTATTCACATAGCTGAAGTTGCATATCTTAGGTTAACACCCCCACTCTCCCAGTGTAGACCCGGCCTAAGAAATAGAGAGAGGAAGTAATTTGCTTAAGTGTGTTGTAGGATGCTGAGTTTAACTAATATATTTCTAAAACAATATAGTTAAATTGGTACAAAAACTGTATGTAGCCAAATCCTTACTGTGTTTCAGTACAGTGCCTACCATAACAGGCTTAAGTATTTTTGTAATACAAGGAAATTATAACAGTCACACTATCAGCTGTAGGACTTGTTGGAGTACTAGTTAAGGTTACATAACTGTTTCCATTCTAAATCTGATTTCGGTCACTTGTAACTTTCATCTTTTGGGTTGAAGTTTTTCCGCCTTTGTCTCAGACCTACGGTGATTTTAAGAACAATGATTTTAGCAAAAATAGTTCATCTACTGGGGAGGGCAAGAAAAATTGGAAAAAATGCTTGATAACAAAATTAATGTTATGACAGTTCTCTACAGTCAAAATAGTTGAACAGAAAACTGCGAGATGGTAGGTCTCCCTAAGAAGTGCCCTATTTTAATTATTCCAATAAAACTGGTATTGATTTGACTGAGATGTGTGCCTTTGAAAGTTAAGTACTGCACAAGTGGCAGTACATTTTTATCTAAGATGACACCAAGATTGTAACTCTAAGAAATTCCCTGCTCTACCCATGTTTTCTACATTATATGATGGGCATGCAGCACTGCCGGAAATGCTATTCAGCAGGTAAAATATTCCCCGTGTTCATAAGTGACGCAAGGTCAGGGTCAGAGTCCTGCCCCACCTACATTCCCACACCACTAGTTTGCAATTGTGTTGTTCCTTCCTAAATATGACAGGAAACAGAACTTGCCACAGAGCTGGTCTAACACATGGGAGTTGGCACGGGGGAGGCCTTACTGCTATGAGTTTACTCTAATGGTGCTTGGTGGGTCCAATGCTGCTGCTGCT
>ML677344.1:3581937-3615840 GCA_007922305.1 Dermatemys mawii | reverse complement strand
TTAGTTAGTCTTTAAGGTGCCACAGGACTCTTTGTCACTTCTGTCTTTATTTTACTCATTTTACAGAGCATTGAACAGTGGGGCCCTGATGCCTGCTTGGAAACGTTAGCTCTTCCTGCAGTTTCAGTTAGATGAAGAAAGAATAGCGGATAACATGTCTATAAAGCATCAAACATGCATAAGGGTGCCATATAAATAAGTACAACACAATATTAATTCTGAAGTGTTTATTGTTGGTGTTCTCTGATTTTTCGTACGCTTAATGTAGTGGGCTACTGTTCACAGCAACATCTATTTAGTCCTAGAACTAAACTGCGCTGGCATCTTCTAACTCTCATCAGTAGCGACAGATGGTCCATTGGAATCCATAATTTTCATATGTAGATGTAAAGATGCAGAATAGAAAGCAAAAATTTAGAAGTGAATATGCATTCAGAACATTTCTGTCATCACAATAGAATTGGGGGTATTTTACTGATACTGTAATGAACTGGCTAGTGTGTATAGGCACTGGATAGAACAAACAATTCTTTGTTGTGTGTCATTGGCCTTAGCTGGAGAGGACAGAGGATGAGATGAAACCAACAATTTAGGCAAGGGCAAAGACTATCCTTGAAAGTGAAAACAAGGTACAGTATTTGAATTTAATGCGGGAGGAGATAGAAAGCTAGTGGAGAGATTCAAAAAGGATGATGGGTTGGAGTGGCAGGAAACGATTTGTAATAAAACTGTGGCCATCTAGGACTTCACGGTCATTGAGATCCTGCACCTAGGAACTACACAGCAACAGCTAAGAGAGAACTCAAATCTTCCTGCTCCAAAAGCCCACATCTTTGCTACTTGAGCTAAAGCAGAAAGACCATCACCCAGTTACACAAGTCTGATTCTGACATGTGCATCAGTTCATTACAGCATAGGATCATCATCATCATGTCCCCATTACACTCAGAACAAGTACAGTTTTGGACTGAACAAATTTTAACACACGATTAACCCTAAATTGCATATCAATTGGAGGAGTTCTGTCTCCAGCCAAACTGCAGTTCAGTGGTGAACTACTCTTACACAAACACCTCAGTGATACATGGTGCCAGTTTCCAGTTAAACAACCTTTATTTGTCCTGAACAATAAAAGACAATTCAATTAATCATAGACGAGAATAGAGATGTTATTTCAGATATTTTTAACTTGTACCCATAAGGTGACCACATGTCCCGATTTTATAGGGACAATCCTGATTTTGGAGTCTTTTTCTTATATAGGCTCCTATTATCCCCTAGCCCCTGTCCTGATTTTTCACATTTGCTATCTGGTCACCCTATGCACCTACTAGAAACACTCCAGAGACCTTCTCAAGCAAGGCTTTTACTGCTCTGTAAGGCATACAATTGATTATAGTGCCAAAAAATAACTCCCTCTCCCCACTCCATTATTGTAGCCAATGATATCCAGTTATCGTCCTAACTAGAAATAATAAATCTGCAGTTGTAAAGAATCACACACTTGACTTCTTTTTGCCTTCCAGTTAGTCCAGTGAAAAGATGTCACCTGCAAGTTGGGTCATTCACTGATTGACAAGTCTATACAGTACTGTGGAGAGCAATCCTGCCTCAGCCAGAGAGATGGACATGATGAGCGAATAGACTGCTCTTCTCTAAGAAAATGTAGTGCTAGTGAAGGGCCCACAAACTGGCACTGTTGGAGCCCAGTTCTTTTGCCACTGGACACAAATAACGACTTGACTTCACTGGGAGTTCCTTGTACGCAGTGATAGGAGCAACAAGTTCCTGGAGCCTGAACCGTTCTATTTGGGGAATGGAACTAATCTGTTCTATTCGGGTTTTTATACAGATACCTATTACTGTGGTATCTGCTGCTATCCGGGCAGCACCCATGTGAATTTCCTCTTCAAATATGCCTCATCCCTGAGCTGGAGAAGACACTTCTATGAGTCAGAAGGGAGTTCAGAAAGACCACTTCAAGGGGTGAGTTCAGTCTCCATGTCTATCCAAACCTTGTATGCTGTGCACCTGTAGCCGTGTCGGTCCCAGGATATTAGGGAGACAAAGTGATTGAGGTAACATCGTTTATTTGTTGGTGAAAGAGAGACAAGCTTTCAGAATTTGGTCCAATAAAATATATTACCTCACCCACCTTGTCTCATTAATATCCAAAGCTTGGTCTTTTTGCTTATATTGCAGAGAAGGGAATAAGTTTGTACCAGTTTGGGCGGATACCAGTTGTGATCTGGATACCTTTCCAATAAGATCTGTACTGAGGCCCACCAATGCATTTCACATCAGATACTGAAGAGTCCTTATATGGTTATACTGACCAGGGGTTGGATTTGAATGGGTGAAAGATTGTATCCCATATAGTCTGCCAGTCATTGTGAGTCTATGGTATTGAACTCACATGATGATAATTTGTATGCGGTGCATTGTCAATGGCAGGATTACATTTTCTTGCTATTTAATCTAGCTATCTATGTTCTTACAGGGGCACCCATCACCACAGTATATGAGCCCTCAGCCCACCCTGACAAGATTTGTTAGAAATCTAAAGCACAATCATAAACCTCATTTTTCAGAATTGAGCCTCTCTGGTGCAGGGTCTGTAGCAATCCCTGAAATATCAGTCCAGCACTGTAGTGGACTGATCCCTAAACTAAAGAAACAGGGCCTGTCACAGAACATCTGGGTTGGATTTAGGAATATGTGAAACTTGCGGGCCATCCCAGTGTGCCAGAGCCACCCAGTTGTCAGGACAATCCCATAACGAGCTTGGGGATTCCTAGTCCGCTTCATTTTTGAGCACATTTCGGTATTCTATAGCCCAGGGATCTCAAATTTAAATCACCAGGAGGGCCACATGAGGACTAGTACATTGGCCTGAGGGCTGCATCACTGACACCTCCCCCATTTCAAAGGTTTCAAAAAAAACCTTTTGAAATGGATTTCTGTGTCTGACAGGAGATAAGAACTATTGAAGGTAAATTAACTAGGGAATGCAATCAATTAGTGTAATGAGAAAACCATTCACCTGTGTATTTTTTTCTCCTGCTGATAATGGCTGATCCAAATTAAACAGCCTCTTATAATTGGTATGGTAATGTACAACCTTTTTCTTTTTTCTTTTTTTTTTCCTTTCTGTGTATATAAAATACATCTTACTTCTGTTCTATTCTATGCATCCGATGAAGTGGGTTATAGCCCACAAAAGCTTATGCTGAAATAAACTGGTTAGTCCCTGAGAGGTGTTTATCTAACTTGTTCCAAAAAAATTCTCCATTGACAGAGATTCCATGATGTCCCTGAGATGCTTGGTCCATAGTTGGCAAACGTTTCCTAATATCTAACCTAAATCTTCCTTCCCACACATTAAGCCCATTACTTCTTCTCCTCCCTTCAATGGATATGGAGAGCATTTGATCCAAGTCCTCTTGATAACAGCCTTTAATCTATTTGAAGTCTCCCCTCAGTCTTCTTTTCTCAGCCCTAAACGTGCCCAGTTTTTTTTAACTTTTCCTCATAGGTCAGGTTTTTTGTACTTTTGATTATTTTGTTGCTCTCCTCCGGACTATCTCCAATTTGTCCAGGTCTTTGCTAAAGTATGGTGCTCAGAATTGGACATGGTACTTGCACTAAGGCTGCACCAGTGCTGAGTAGAGCGGGACAGTTACCTCCTTTGTCTTGCATACAGCACTCCTGTTAATACACTTCAGAAGGATATTAGCCTTTTTCACAGCTGCATGACATTGTTGACTCATATTCAATTTGTGATCCACTATAATTGTGGGATCCTTTATAACCCCCAGATCCTTTTCAGGACTACCACCTTGCCAGGTATTCTCTATTTTATAGTTGTGTGTTTGCTTTTTCCTTCCTAAGTGAAGTACTTCACACTTATCTTTACTGGATTTCATCTACTGATTTCAGACCAATTCTCCAGTTTCTCAAGGTCATTTTGGATTCTAATCCTGTCCTCCAGAGCGCTTTCAACTGCTCCCTTCTTGATGTCATCTGCACATTTTATAAACATACTCTCCACTCTATTATACAAGCCATTAATGAAAATATTGAATCCAGGACTGAATCCTGTGGGACCCCATTAGATACAGCCTCCCAGTTTGACAGCAAACCATTGATAATTCCTTTCTGAATATGGTCTTTCAACCAGTTGTGCACCCACCATACAGTAATTCCATCCAAATGACATTTCTCGAGTGTGCGTATGAGAATGTCCTGGGGGATTGTGCCAACGGCCTGACTAAATCAAGACACATGATGAAAGGGAGTTACTGGTAGCACCAGTGAGACCTCTTGTATAGCCATGTAGAGATGGGGAAAATGAGGCACCAATAGTTTAGGTGAGTTACCCAAGGTCAGTACCAAAGTCAGGACTAGAACCAAGGTTTCTTGATGCCCTGAGCGCTAGTCTCTGGGCCACTGGCTCCTACACGAATAGTATAGTCATCAGCAGGGCTTGTTACAAAATGGCACCCTAAGTGGGACTGCAACATCTGTGGACCGCAGATACTCAAACATAAAAGTTAGACATACATAGCTATGGAACTCGGGGATGTGAAAAATTCATAATTATGATGACCTAACCCCCTGTACAGACGCAGCTAAGTCGGTGGAAGAATGCTTCCGCTGACCTAGCTACCATCGCTCGGGTAGGTGGCGTTCCTGCAGTGACAGAAAAACCCATTCCAACGCTGTGGGCAGTGTCTACACTACAGTGACATAGCTGTGTCATCGCAGTTGTGCTGTCGGAGTGTAGACATAGCCTCCGGATAAGCTTTTCTAACAGAGGAGCATGTAATGCACTGGATTACTGTGTCTCATCATGTTTCCCACAAGTGGCAGACCGTAAAAAACTATCACAGCCCATAGCATACATTAGGGTTGCCTCCTCTCCTGGTTTTGGCTTCTGTGTCCGGGTGTCACTGAGGGTTGCCAGATGCCTGTTTTTTTACTGGGACTGGTTAGTGGCCTCTGGGAAGAGGTGAAGAAGTGGGGACCTCCAGAGAAGAGGTGGCGCAGGAGCAGAGCCTTGCGGGAAGAGGTGGAGGAGGGGGGCGGGGCTACAGGAGTCCAGTTACCAACAATTAGAAAGGTGTCAACCCTGACATCCAGACTGGGGCCTACAGTCTCCCAGGCTGCACCTCCATGTTCGAACTGAGGTTAGTGACAATCTGCTGCATTTGATCATAATCAGATCTAGCCTCAGGCACTCAGCACATTGCCAGTAGTTTGTGGGGGCCCTGGCCTACCCTCAGCACGTTAAGCTCTCCATTTTTGTGGAAGGGACGGAACAAGAAGGGTACAAAGAGGAGAGCTGTATCGATGGGGACGTACACAAACCCTTCAGCGCGGTCCTTGGGGCCCAGAGAATTCTCCTGGGGAAAACAGGTGGCCTGGCAGTAACCCCGGTAATTGACACAGCCCCAGTTTCCAGTGCCGACACCCAGACCTGGAAAAATAAAAAATGGGCACTTACGCATTTGCCTGCAACTGGTACAAAAATACAAACTCTCCCCTCATACATCTACTTGTTATTTTAGGGCCTGACGGGGCAAACCTTATTCATAGGTTAGTCCCACCAGGCCTGATGTGATCCCGTTGCAATGGGTCCATTAATTTCAGTGGGGCTATTCGTGGGAGTAAATAGGGCAAGATTGGGCCTGTGGGGGGGGGAAGTCTTTTATACGCTGGTGTAAATTAGCATAGCTTCATTGACCTGTGTCTGCTCCCACTGAAATCGAGAGGAGTTTGGGCATTGAGTTCAGTGGCAGGTCTGGTCCTTAAAGAGACAATACAGGATCTATTAGAGATGGGCCGAAGGGTCACATTGTGAGGTTGTGCGTGCAAAAAATACCACTCCACCATCCTATCACCATGCCTACACCCTGCTCTTGCATAAAAATGTCCCATGCATGGGATCAGAGTCTTATAGCGCAGAATCCATCACCTTGCAGGATGAAGCGAGAGCAGAAGTTAACATTGATGGGGGCAGGAGGAAGATTTTTACATTTCATCCTCTGTCCCATAGTAAATTTAGCACTGGACTGAGGAGTTGGCAGCTCTGGTCTCCAAAGCGCTCTATGGGGAATGCACACTTTTTCGTTATCTCCACTGTATAATAGCAATTAAGGCCATAAACATGAGAACGGCCATACTGGGTCAGACCAAAGGTCCATCTAGCCCAGTATCCTGTCTTCCGACAGTGGCCAATGTCAGGTACTTCGGAGGGAATGAACAGAACAGGCAATAAGCAAGTGATCCATCCCATTGTCCAAACCCAGCTTCTGGCAATCAGAGGCTAGGAACACCCAGAGCATGGGGTCGCATCCCTGTTCATCTTGGCTAATAGCCATTGATGGACCTTGCCTCCAGGAACTGATCTAATTCTCTTTTGAACCCTGTGCTATTTAAGTATGACAACATCCCTGGGGAGTCAGTGCTTTTGTTCCCCCTTTTCATATAGGAAAATTGCAGCAAAGTGAGGTTAAAAGACTTGCAAAGCTCACAGAATAAAGTCAATAGAAGAACCAGAAACAGAACCCAGGAATTCTAGTGCTTAGGCCTCCGTGCTAACTACTAGGTTACATGTCCCCACATAGAGACAGTATCTTCCCAGAATTGTTTGAAGTGAGATGCCTCTCTATACCTGATGTGATTGACGATGGAAAAAAAATCACATTTCCCCTATACGGCTCTGTGATGGGGTGTTCACCCCACACAGGGCAGAGCAGGTTAAATTAGGTTAATTAACCTGATAGGCTGCACCTGGGGGAGAGCCAGGGCTTGAAAGCCTCATTGAAGACTGAGCCCAGCAAAGAAGGAATGGGTGGGGCTGGTGTAAAGGCAGGAAGTCGGTAGCAGATAGGGGTGCGTGGGGGGGGAGACTGCAAACACTCCTGGGAGCAGGGAGGTATGTTTGGGACTTACGGAGTGTAAGGGTGTGGAAGACATTGTTACAGCAGAGTGCTAGGGCGCTCTCCCCCTCGACTCCAGGGAAGGAAAGGGTGCCGATTCCCCCCACCCAACTCCAGGGAAAGAAAGAGTATTAAAGTTCATGCTGCTGTTCTTGGTTGCTGTTCTGTTATCACATACTTCACATGCCGGAGTTAACTGGTTCTCATTGCCTGCTTGCCTTGTACAAAACTAATGAGACACCTGCTTGCATTATGTAATACTAACAAGACAGAAATAAGGTATTAGTTATTCATGAGGTATTCATGAGATGCAGATGTTCCTGTTATTTCTCTGTCTGTGTTCCCATGCGCAGTGGGCTTCATCCCGAGCATTGCTCCAGTGCGTTGGGCTTTCCCCGTCTCAGTGGCAGCAACGAAGGGAGCCCCCGTTGCGGGTGTGCCACTTTTGCCTTCAATAAACTCACTACTTCTATTCAGCAGCTGTGTGTGTGCCTCTGCAACACAGAGATAAATAGTCAGGGAGTTTGGGCTGGTAAACCCAGAGAGCGGGGAGCCAGAAGAACAAAAGGGTCTGGGACAAAGCAGACCTAGGATCCCCGGACTGGAACGCGGAGTAGAGGGTGAGCCCAGGTTCCCCACCAGCTTCTGGGGAAGTGGGCAGTGGAACAGAAGGCTGCCTGGGACTGATGTCTGATAGGATTTTGCTACCCTGGAAGGGGAGGACTATAGTGACCTGGCCAGAAGGCCAAGACATGAAGAGAGAGCACCGTGAGTCGCAGAGAGAGGCAGCAGGGCAAACGAGTGAGTGACAGAAGTGGATGTTGTTCTTGGATAGAGCTAATCCCCAGAGCAGCCAGGAGGAGACACCTTAGCAGTGAGCGTATCCCCTGACAGGCTCCCCTAATAATCTCCAATATTTTCTCTGAATGAGAACTCAACGTGTTAAAAACCTTTCTCAGAGGTAAGCCACATCCAGTGAGAAGAAAAGCGATGCGCTCACATGAATACAGTAAAACCAGTCTTAAGAGACCACTCAAGGGACTGACAACAATTGGTGGTATAACAGAGTTGTTTCCTGGTAAATGCTGAGTATACATTTGGGAACAGTTGCGGGGGCGTTCTCTTCAGTTGCCCAGCAGGGGGGTTTCTTGTGCAGGTTTTGCTGTGGTACTCTAGGAATGGGAGAACACTTTACAAACGTTAGCTAACCACTTGACACACAAGCCCTGAGAAACACGAGTATTATCCCTACTTTATGGATAAGGAAACTGAGGCAGGAAGGTCTGGCTCCACAAAGGGACTGAGGGCTTGTCTCCATGAACATTTAACTTGCAGCAAGCTGGGGCATAAGTCAATGCTGCATTGGCATTGGACTAAGGGCTTGTCTAGACTTAAAACACTGCAGCACTTCAGTGAGGATGCTACCTATGTCAATGAAAGAGGTTCTCCAATGGGTATAGGGAATCCACCTCCCCAAGAGGTAGTACCTAGAGTAACAGAAAAATTCTCTCATCAACTAGTTCTTCCTATCCGGAGGGTTAGGTTAGTTTTTCACACCACTGAGCAATGTAGTTATAACTGACCTAATTTCCTAGTGTAAACCAGGCTGAACTGTCCACATGGACCTTGCTGATGCAGGTTAATAGTCCTGTTTCCAAGAGGACTAGATCAAAGCACATTAACAAACTGTTAAGGTGCATCAGCAAAGTCCACACAGGCAGTTAGTTGGCAGCAGAATAGTGCGGGGTAGATTCTGACCCAAGCTTCCTGCCAACTAAACGTTCATGAAGAACAGACCTTGCAATGCTCAGCATTACAGCCCCTTTTAGGCACCTAAAAAAACCACCGGAACACCCTGTGATCCGCAAAGCCTGAGTTAGGCACCTAGGCTCCTAGACAACGAATGGGGAGTGATAGGCACCTTATGGTGTAATCCACAAAAGCCAGCATGCTCGGGGGGCATCACCTAAGGCAGCCAATAGATGTCTCAACTGCCTGACTCCAAGGGATAAGCAGAGACACACACCTTGTGATAGGGAACAGGAACCCATCTCCTGCAGTCAGGGGCTTAGCACCTACACTGCCCTTTGCGGGGGTCAGTTAGGCACCTACCTCGCTCCCCAGAAAGGCAGCCAGAGGCAGGAGTGCGGCAGCTCAGCATGTAACTTTTAGCCCTGTGATTAGTGCCCTCACCTGGGATGTGGGATACCAAGGTTCAGCCCCCTCTGCTGGAAGGGGAAAAAGGAATGGAATAGGGGTTTTCCACCTCCCGGAGCATGCTCTAACCATGGAGCTATGGCACATTCTGATGCTGGGAACTCTCAGTCTTGCCTGTTGAAGCTAAGCCCCTCTGGATAACTCTTGAAAGAGCAATTGAAGCCTGAGGACTAGACCCTGGGTGTCCCGAGTGGGTTCCCTCACCCCTGGACTACCAAGTTCTTCTCACTCTCTCTCCTGCCCTGTGCGGATGTAAATGTTTATGCAGAGTGGAACAGCTTCCACAGGAGAGACTGAGGAGGCTCCAGCCTTTGCTCTAATCACTAGACAACTTTCTTCCTATTACAACCTTGCCTGCTACGTTTGTTAACCTTCAGAATTAGCAAGTAAAAAGTTTTCTGTAATTGCTGTGCTGGTGAGAAAATCACACATGCACACTGTGTTTTTCTTTGTTTGCTCAAGCCTGTATAACGCTTGGTTCACACTCAATAAATTGTCACTCCATCCAGCTTGGAATGTGGATCTGACCCTTTGTACAAAGTGAGTGTTTTTCTCTCCTGGGGGCTTGCTGGCCTCATCGGCTCCGCACCTTGCTTGGGTGGAAAGCCTTGGGAGGACAGCTCTGAGGCTTACAACCTTGGGGGCTCGTCCGGGATGGCAGTGCGGCACCCCCCGTGCTGCCCGACCCTTTCCTCACCGGAACTCTTGACAGCCGGCACCAAGTGAGTTCACTCCGGGACTTCCCAAGAGGAGGGGGCCGGACGACTGGGTGGGGTAAGCACTAGTGGGAGACCTCCCTCAGGAAAGATGGGACAGGGGACGAGCATTCCGAGTGGAAGCCCCCTGGGTTTAATGTGTGGTTTGTGGAATTCCAGGAATTTACCAGTGCAGCCGGGTATGCGCAAAAAGAAAATGATTAAATTGTGCACAAGAGACTGGCCTGGGTATACTGCAACCCTGGAAGATAGGGAAGAGCGGTGGAGCCAGTGGGGATCTTTTGGCCCGAAGCCGCTGGGCGGCGTTCGTGGGCAAATTGAGGTTAATTTTCCTGGGCAGATGGATTACTGGTATCTCTGGGCAGATGTGGCTGCCAGAAAGTATCCCTCTATGATCATGGTCTCTTCGCCTACAGGCGACCCAGAGGGGCCGGCGGCTGAGGATGGGCCTCCCCCATCGTATTTCCAACAGTCGAGGGTACGGAGGAGGATGATTCCCACTGTGACGACAGTCCCAGAGTTGCGGGAACACCCTGAACATGTTTCGGGTTCCCCAAGGACTTCCCATTTGGAAGAGAAGGGAGGGGAGCTCCTTAAAGCTCTCCTGGGTCCGGGAGCCACTGGGTCGGGAACTACTGATCCACCAGGCACTTACAATCTATGAGATAGGAATTGTATTCAGCCCCCCGATTTGTATTCTTCGGGGCCAAGTACGGATGCTGTTAAAGATCATGGAGCCCGGATGTTTCTCCTCCTGGTCACACGTCAGCCCTATATAGGGACTGACGGGGCACTCCAGTATGCCACCACGGCTGAACATAGACCGAGGCAGGAGTGGGACCTCCGTGAATGCGGAAAGTTGTTGGGTACTTATGGCTCGAACCCCCCAAAAGGAAGTGAGCTTGTTGGAACATTTGGCAACTAGTTATGAGCCGACATATAGTGATTTTGCGGTGCTCTTGGAGCGGGTCCTGATGGGCGAAGAGAGAGGATGGTTATGGGCGCGAGACAGAGCCTGGGCTGATGTGCAGGGGGGGCAGCTGCAATGACGGGAAGTGTGACAGAAAGCGGGGAATGACTGGTCGGAGGCAAGTCATACTGAACTGAGAGAGGCACGCACGAGAGAGGTTAATAGGTTTTTTGCGAGAGATGGGTAAGCGACCTGTAAACATGGCAAAGTTTCAAGCTTCAAGCAGGGACTTGACGAATGTCCCCGGCAGTTTTGGAGTTGGTTGTTAAAGGAGGCAAAGCAGTTGTGAAAAGCTATTTTGAGAACCTTTGTCCGGGCTGGGAGTCTAAGCCCTTGGAGGAGTTGTTGTCTATAGCTAAGTTTGTGTGTGGGAAAAAAAAAGGCGTAAGAAGGACATAAAGTTAATGGCTTTAGTAGCACATTAAGTGACGGGCGTAGCTCGGGGCCGAGGTGCTGGAATCAGGGGCAGGGGTAGAGGAAGAGGGAACTGGCGCGGCAGAGGGGGCGGGCCTCCGGGCCAAGGAGGAGCCTGCTTTAGCTGCAGTCAGCATGGCCATTTCAAGCGTGAGTGCCCGTGGAGGGGCCAGTCTGGAAATCAGCTTGGCAGGGGCGACCCTTTTGATCCAGACTATTGTAGTGACCAAGTGCACCAACCCCTTCGAGTGCAAGTCAACCAACGAGAGCAGCTGTGGCGGTGCCCTGGGGACGAAGGTTTGGAGGTTGCTGGGCTGTTTTCCCTGATGACTCTCACGGGGACCCTTTTAAAAACCCCTGACCCTACAGTGACTGTCTTAATAGAAAATAGATCCTATCAGATGCTTGTTGATTCAGGAGCTACTTATTCCTTGCTCACAAGTGCTTCTCCCCAATGGATGTCGGATGTAGACCAGTGTACAGTGGGTGTGGGGGGAAAACCTTTAACCCTTACTTTCACCCTTCCCTTACAGGTTACTTTTGAACACAAAATCCTCCAACATCCTTTCCTTGTTTGTACTGATGCTCCAGTGTGCTTAATGGGGCGGGATCTTCTGTGTAAACTCAAGGCCACCCTCACTTGCTCTCCACAGGGGGTGGGGCTGTTGCTAGCTTTGTTAGAGGGAAAGGCAGACAGCAAGGTATCAGAGGAGGGAGCTTCAGATTTGGATCCTTCCCTCCCGGAGGATCTGTTAGACATTCCTGCAGCCCTATGAGGGAGGGAACAGACAGATGTGGGGCTTTTAAAGTCTGCTACCCCAGTGAGAATCCAAGTTAAACCCGGCCTTAAGCCACCTTCAGTTCCTCAGTATCCCTTGTCCCATGAGGCACAAGAAAGGATACAGCCTATCATCGAAGGCTTCATACAAGCAGGATTAGTAAAAGCACAGCCCATCGCATTCAACACCCCAATACTCCCGGTGAGAAAGCCTTGCAAACGGCCGGGAGATCCTGTAAAATGGCGTTTTGTTCAAGACCTTCATGCCATCAACTCCTATGTTGTTCCCCTGCATCTGGTGGTGCCAGATCCTGCTACTGTAGTGGCTCAGATACCCTGGAATGCCAAATATTTCACTGTTATTGACTTAAAATCTGCTTTTTTCAGTATCCCTCTCCATCCGGACTCTCAACACCTTTTCGGGTTTACCTGGAAGGGACAGAGCTATGTGTGGACACATCTACCTCAGGGGTTTAGGGACTCACCCACTTTATTTTCACAGATCCTCAAAGCAGATCTGGATGCTTTTTCTCCGTCTAATGGGTCCACCCTGCTTTTGTATGTGGATGATCTTCTCCTGGCACATTCTGATCAGTCATCCCTCCAAAAAGATGGCAAGTTCCTCCTTCTATTTCTCCTCGAGAGGGGCCATAAGGTGGATCCCGCTAAGATCCAATGGGCCTTACCTGAAGTTCGGTACCTGGGTTTCATTCTGACACCAGATGGCCGCAAGATTGACCCCAAGCGAAGCCAGACCATCATGAATTGTCCGCTACCCCAAACAAAAAAGCAACTATGAGGATTTCTGGGAATGATTGGGTTCTGCCGCCCATGGCTCCCCTTGTGTGGAGAACTGTCCAAACCATTGCACGCCATGACTGCGAAGACAGCCCCTGATCCTCTGGAATGGACGCCTGAGACTCGTCAGGCCTTCATCCACCTACGTGAGAGTGTTTCCACAGCAATGGCATTGAGGCCTCCTAATTACTCCAAACTCTTTCACCTCTTCGTTCATGAGCAAGCAGGGGTTGCCAGCGGCGTGCTCACCCAACGCAGTGGACCATTTCACTTCCCAGTGTCTTTTTATTCCCAGCAGCTGGACCCAGTCGCACAGGGCACACCAGGGTGCACCCATGCCCTGGCTGCAGCTTCACTCCCTTCACACCCCTTATCACCCACAGTCTTCAGGGAAATTTGAGCATAAGAACAGAGATTTGAAGTCTCTGATTGGCAAATTCTGCCAGGAGACCAAGCTCGGGTGGACTCAGGTACTCCCCATGGTTCTGTTTCATCTCCGCACCCGCCCTTGTAAGCCAACTGGTTTGTCTCCCTTTGAATTGTTGTATGAGCGCCCGCCTAACAGGGCTGCCCACTGTCCCGTGTTAATGTTTCACTCGTGGGGGGGATCACATAACGGCATCTCAGTTTCTCTCCTTACAGGCCCAGTTGCGCTCCCTGGGGAAAAAGGTGGCCCTGCACGCTACAGTGCCCCTGGAGGAACAAATCCACCCCTTCGCTTCAGGAGACTACATGTGGGCTCGTCGTTTCGTGAAAAAGATGCTTGAGCCAGTGTGGGATGGTCCTTTCCAGGTCCTGTTGACAACCCAGACGGCGGCTTTTGTGGACGGGAGGAAGTCGTGGATTCACCACACCCACCTCAAGCCAGCTGTCCTGTCTGCGGCCGAGCCTACGGTCCGACCTCTTCGTCTGAACAGAACTCCTGACTCTCAGTGGATGGTGGCTCCAGACGCTCTTCCTTTCCAACATGATTTACTGGCTGTTGCTTAGTTCCCTTTTCTTTGCCAGTCAGAACAGTCAGGATTATGAGAGCAATGCCCTTGTGTGGTTAGCAGTGAAATCCGCTTCTTTGCTGAATGTTTCTGACTGTTGGGTCTGTACTTTAATGCCTACTGACAGTGAATCCGGAGTGCCTTTGGTGCCCATGGCCCTCAATGATTCCCTGCTGACTGGGGGCCCCCGTCCATTTAATCAGCCCTGGGGAAGTAATGCTACTTGGACTAGAGACGACACTTCCCCCGCTCTTAGGGTGCTGCATGGGGGAGCCCCTTATTGTTTTCAGTGTAACGGCACAAAGCCTGTGGGACGTACGCGCGAGTGTGTAATCACCACCCTGGCACAAGGGGGGTGGTTTAGATATAACGTCACCCACACTGAGTGGTGCAAGCAAACCCCACTCAGATGGTATCTTTCCTCCTGGGACCAAACCGATGGGGGCAAGTGGCTTGGCCGGATAAGCAATACTACACTCACCTGCCCGCCACTGGGCAAAATTTTTAACTGCTCTTGGGCCTCAGGAAAAGAGGGACGTACTGGTCGTCTCACTCACTTTGGGGGGTATTATACCGCCTTTTCGGACACTTATTCTGCCAAATGCAGAAGGCCCTGGCTGGCCCTATGGGGGCATCACTGGGTATGTGGGAACATGGCATATCACACACTCCCGGCAAATTGGGCTGGTATCTGCTATGTAGCCATTCTAGCACCCCCCATCACGATACACAAACAACTCACAGGCCATCTGCGCAATTATAGAGCTGCAGAAACTGCCAAGGACTACTCCCAGAGATGGACCCATCTCACATGGAATAGCATGTGGGGTTTTGCCTTCATGGGACCAGTAGGCATTATCCATGTGGGTACCCGAGTCTTGAGACTTCAGGCCGTACTAGAAATCATGGCTAATGAGACAGCAGAGGCCCTGGGATACCTCGCCACTGAGCAAAAGATCCTGCGCACCATGGCCTTGCAAAATCGCGTGGCCTTAGACATGGTCCTAGCCTCAAAGGGGGGTGTTTGTGGGCTAATTAACCAAACCTGTTGTGTTTATATACCTGACAGCTCCACCCAGGTCCTTGACTGCACGGCCCATTTGCATAAACTTGCCTACACACCCCATGATGAAGTTGGGTGTGGATGGGATTCATGGTGGCAGTGGCTAACATCTTGGTTGCCCAACCTAGCATGGCTTAAACACTTAGTAGTAGGATTCCTTGTAATGAGCTTTCTTTTTCTTCTCACTTGTTGCTGTGTCCGTTTGGCTCCCCTTTTTGTTAACTGCTGCAAAACCTGCTTAGAACCTCTCTCTCACTCCTCTAAGGATAAGAAGCTATACCGTAATGCTTCTGATATGCAGGCAATGCGCCAAGCGGGCAGGGCATGATTCCTGGTGTTGGAGCGAGCCCATGTCTGATGGGCTGCTCCAAAGGGGGGAACGAGAGCCTTGAGAAGCTGGCCGGCTACCAAGTGTCTTTGCTGCTAAGATTTTCTCAGCCTCGAGATGTAATTCCTATCTAGCAAGATTAGGAGAGTTTAAAAAGTAGCAAATTACAACCCTGCCTGCTACGTTTGTTAACCTTCAGAATTAGCAAGTAAAAAGTTTTCTGTAATTGCTGTGCTGGTGAGAAAATCACACATGCGCATTGTGTTTTTCTTTTTTTGCTCAAGCCTATATAACGCTTGGTTCACACTCACTAAATTGTTGCTCCATCCAGCTTGGAATGTGGATCTGACCCTTTGTACAAAGTGAGTGTTTTCCTTTCCTGGGGCTTGCTGGCCTCATCGGCTCCGCACCTTGCTCGGGCGGAAAGCCTTGGGAGGACAGCTCTGAGGCTTACACTATCGTCCCTTATAAAGTCATGGCAAGGCTGTACTTACAGATGCTCAGAGCCAGAGCCACCAGCACCAGCAGAAGCAAAACCCGAGGACTCCTCATGGTGACAGCCTTGTCGTGGACACCTCCCTGAAGATTAGCTGAGTGGCGAGTGTCCCTGGAGTCTTGTTATATTCAGCAGCTGGGAGAGAGCACCCTGGGAAGGAGTCTATTTAGCTGGGTTCTGTTAACAGTCTAATTAATATTACCTGGTGAGATTTCCTAAGACATCTAGCAGTGTCTGAGCAGAATGAAGGAAGGGCATGGGAGGAGACACCCGTTTCAAAGCCTAGCAATTAAATCTGACCAGAGCTGATCTAATTATTGGTACTGAAGAACCTCCTCATCCTGGACCTTATCATGAGACATCTATTAGAGGCTGCTGAAGAGATCCAGTGTTCTGGGGGAAATATGTTCCACCTGACTAACAGGCAATGATTTCAACTACCAAATGAAACTCATGGGATCGATGTGCAAATAGAGATTTGGGGCCGGATTCTCCTCCTACCTACGCCAGAGTAAATCAGGAGGAATTCTATGGAAGTAAATGGAGTCCTTCCAGTATTGGTTTCCTAGTGGTTTTACTGGTTTAACACTGGTTTGGTGTCAGTGAAATGAGAATCAGGACTTTAGCCTCCTTATTCCCAAATGCATGAAATGAGCAACAAACAAGATGGAGGAGTTACCATCAGTCACTTTCACTTACATCAGCCTCCTGGTTTGCAACAGACAGAATCAGAACAGATGTCTGTTACATTTTGAACATGGCTTTAGGGCTTGTCTTTATGGGGAAACTGAACAGAATAACTATTGTGGAATGAGCTATTTTGCAATAACTCACCACACAGACACTCTCTTCTGGTATAGAAATCACTCTCTTCCAGATCAATCAATGTGCTTCCAAAATGTCTAGGGCTGGACTGGACCTCAAGAGGTCATCTAGTCCACCCCTCCGCACTGAGGGAGGATTAAGTATATGTTAACTATAAGTGCTATAAGTATCATTTATATTACTTCAATAATTCTATTCAATGTCTGATTTGTATCATGGCATAGAGGTACACTTATAAAGTCTGCGGATGATGCCACGCTGGGTGGGGTTGCAAGTGTGTTAAAGGACCAGGTTAAAATTCCAAATGAACTTGACAAACTGGAGAAATGGTCTGAAGGAAACAGACTGAAATTCAAAATGGACAAATGCAAAGTGCTCCACTTAGGAAGGAATAATATTTGCACAAATACAAATGTGAAATGACCGCTTAAGAAGGACTGCTGCAGCAGAGGATCTGGGTGTTACATTCTGGGATGGATTAGCAGGAGTGTTATAAGCAAGACATGAGAAGTAATTCTTCTGCTCTACTCAGCACTGATAAGGCCTCAGCTTGGAGTACAGCATCCAGTTCTGGGCACCACATGTCAGGAAAGATGGGGACAAATTGAGACAGTCCAGAGAAGAGCAACAAAATGATTAAAAGGCCTAGAAAACATGACCTATGAGTGGAGACTGAAAAGAATGTGTTTGTTTAGTCTGGAAAATAAAAGACTGAGGGAGTGGTACATGATAACAGTTTTCAAATATACAAAAGGTTGTTATAAAGCGGGTGATAAATTGTTTTCCTTAATCTCTGAGAACAGGACAAGAAGCAATGAGCTGAAATTGCAGCAAGGTGGTTTAGGTAGGACATTAGGAAAAACCTCGTAATGGTCAGGGTGCTTAAACACTGGAATAAAATGCCCAGAGAGGTTGTGGAATCTCCATCACTGGAGATTTTGAACAGCAGGTTAGACAAACACCTGTCAGGGAAGGTCCAGATAATATTTAATCCTGCCTCAGTGCAGGGGACTGGATTAGATGACCTATCGAAGTCCCTTTCACTCCTACATTTTTATGATTCTATGTGCAATTATAATACAATTAGAACTGCATTATTATAATTAATGAATAGCTTATAACAAGTCCAAAATGGTGTTCCACAATCATTATTCTGGTTGATTTCCCTGGGGAGACAAGCTTTTAAACAAGAGCTGGAAGAGGCAAAGCACTAAGTCCTTCTTAAGCAGTCATTTTACATTTGTATTTGTGAAGCAAATTTGGGAGCAGTGCCTTACTCCACAAGGAGTTCTGTTGAAATCTGTGGGACCACATACCAGAAGCAAGGCCAGTAGAAGGTGGACTCAACAATAGGTCAGAGATCTCGAACTCCATTCTAAAATGTGGCTCCAGCAAGAAAAATAAAGAAGAGAAGTTGGAACAAGTAGGAATTAATGAAAATCTCATAAAAATAACTATTGACAAAGGGATGGAAATCCTGAGGAAAGCAGAATTGGGGCAGCTATAGCTGTGCTATCCCAGGAGCATTGGAGGGAAGGAGTCATGCCTCAGAGAAGCACAATTCCCTCCCTGTTTCCTCCTTGTTCTGGGGGGATAGCAGTTTGCCATTGGCCTATACTGTATCAGCAGCAAATTCCAACTTCTTCCCCATCAGCTCCATTGTGTGTGCAGGGGGACAGAAGCAAGGCTCCAGCTAATCCCTGCTCTGGCTTGGGGAGGGAGTAGGAGCAAACGATATGTACTCTCTCCGGCGCACCTAGACCCTAGGTATGGGTAGCCCAAGCAGGGGGTCTTACTTTCGCTAACACACTTGTGTGGACAGGCATTACAAGCTGTCAAAATTTAACTCCTACTGAGATCCAACTTGGGAAAGAGCAGAATAATAGCTCTGGGGGGAAATAACCCAATCGCACATGACCAATGGCAACAAGAAAGAGTAACGCTGACACAGACCCACTGGAGTGGTGATCGGGGTCTGAGAATCAGACTTGAGTTTGTAATGTGATATTAGGAGCAACAAAGACCAGTGCAATTTTGGGCCACGCAGACATTGTCCCCCAACTGGGGAGGTAACAGCCCTGCTCTGTCAAACTAAAGTGCGATCAAAGCTGGAATATTGCATGGCATTCTGTTCTGGGCATCTCTCCACCAAAATATCAGGCGCTAATGTAATACCTTTCTCTGTCAGCAGGTGGCACCATTTAACACTGTGCTGCCTGCCTGCCAGTTATACCTGTGGTTGTTAAAATGCTGCTGTCACTTATTGTAGTAGCAGGGGAGATAATTCTCCTGCTTAACTTCAAACTCGCATGTTGCAGGCTGTTAAATGACCACTTTGTTGCTCCACAGAAGTGGCTGCATTTCAATAGTAGGTGGATTGTCTCTCCTCTGAGATCCTCCAGGAAGAAAGGTGTTTTATAACCATAAGGTTCAGCTAGTCCTGTGTAGGGCTGGGATTTCAAAGGGGCCTCAGGTGAGACCAAGGTGGAAATTTTCTGTACTGTTTTTACGAGCTATCTGTATGACTCTGCACCTATCACTGGCATGGTTACCCACCCGGGTTCTGTCTAGGACATAAGAAATCAGGCTAGGAGGTATTTGAGGCACAGAGACATTGGGATGTGTCTACACTGAAATTAAAGACCCACAACTGACTGTGCCACACAAATCAGGCTCATGGGACTCAGGCTAGGAGGCTGTTTAACCCTGGTTTACAGATTCAGACTCAGGCTGGTGTCTGGGCTTTAGGACCTTGCAAGGTCGGGGCGTCCAAGAGTTTAGGCTGCAGACCAAGCCCAAACTGTCTGCCCCATAGCCCAAGCCCCACAAGCCTGGGTCAGCTGGCATGTGCCAGCCGCGGGTGTCTAATTGTAGTGCAGACCTACCGGAGGGGTATCTAGGCTGGAACGGAAATAATACATTGGAATGGAGGACACTACAGAAGTGGTGCCCAAACTTTTCTTCCCGCGGCCCCACCCCCCCAATAATGCAATGTGTCCACACACACCTTGCTGGAAGTGGAGTGTGGCCTGGCTGTGGGCTGGGAGTGGAGACACGGCTGGGAGCCAAGAACAAGGGCCAGGGCCAAGAGGGGGGCTGAGAGTGGCAGCTGGAGACCGGGATCAGGGGCTGGGAATATGGCCAGAGTGGAACTGGGGTCAGAGTGGGGCTAGACGGTGCTCCTGCCCAGCCCAACCCCCTCATGGGGGCTGGTCTGGGCCCCACTGTGCCCCTCCAGACATTCCTCTGCACTCCCGTAGGGGACACACCCCACAGTTTGGGGACCACTGCTCCACAGAGACACTGGGAACCCCAATGGACGAAGATGAACACCTAGCTGCAGAGGCAGCTGAGGATGTGGACACAGCCTGGCTGTGATAGGAGAACAGACAAGGGGTGTCAGGTGGCTGTGTTAGGAGTTCAGAGACACGAGGCTCTCACTGGGACTGGCAGACAACAAGGACAGAACACTTCACAAAACGATCACTCCATAGCTGACTCTCAGTACTCATCTGCAACGAAACGCCAAGACGAGCCTGGGAGCTGAAACTTCTGCTAGACACTTAAAATCATGGTTTTAATAAGGTTACAGGATTTATGGCTTATTACAACCTTTTGGAACCCACTAGCCCCACTTTTTTGTCCTGTGACTGCAGGGTTGTTAACAGGCCACTTCTCCTGGAATGGTCCCTTAGAATACGTGGTAACTACTTATGCTAAACAATCTGTGACGCTCAGAGGATCTTTCCTGGACCCGAAGAAGAGCTCTGTGGAGCTCGAGAGCTTGTCTCTCTCCTCAATGGAAGTTGGTCAATAAAATATATTACAGTACCTCCCCAGCCTTGTCTGTTTAAAAGGGGCAGAGACAGAGAAAGGAAGCAAAGATAGTTTCTTCTGCCCCAACGCTCAAGACAGCCATGGCTCTGGCCAGTCTGAACCTGTATTAACCTTTGCTTTCTGTGCTAACCAAAGGCCTTGCTGATTCCGCAGGCCAGGGGACCAGTAAAAGACTGCACAGTCTCCAGGATGAAAGGAAGGTGATATGGGCCGGTACGGCGTACCGGTAAAAAGTAGCCACCTGTACTGGCCCCTATCACCTTAATATAAAGCACTGCCACAGCAGCACTTTAACGTCACTGCTCTTTTTGCGACCCCCCCCCACCTCACCCCACATTGGCGGCCCTGCCAGTAGGGACCCGGCAGGGCCGCCAATGGCGTGGTGCAAAAAAGAGCAGTGACATTAAAGCAATGCCGTGGCAAGGACTTGCTTAAAGTGCTGCCGCGACAGCGTTTTAACATCCCTGTCCTTTTTGCCCCTTCCCGGCCGCTGATGTAGGTGGGCTGGCTGGCAGGGGGACGCTGACACCCCAGCCCTGCCCCTTCCAGGCGGTGGGGGTGGAGTGGGAAAACTGCCCCCATACTGGTAAGAGAGAAATTTTACTTTCACACCTGATAGTCTCACTGCAAATGGTTACTGAGAGCCTCCAGCAGGAGTCTGACTCAGGTTGGATTCCTTGCAGGGACCCAGAGAGACAGGGATAACTGGCCCAGATTCGGAGTCATGGAGCCTGCGGGCCTGCCCCAGTGGAACTGTGGATTCTTGGGGTCTAGCACACTAAGGAGTCATTCCCAAGCCGGCTGGGCCCTAGACGGAATCTGTGAGTCCGTGACGTCAGGGAGTTAGGCACTCCACTCTCAGACTCGATGCTCCTTTGGAAGAAAATAGCAATTCCTTTGGAATTCTAATAATAATGATGCCCCTCTGCCGAGTGATAGCAGATGTCGGGCTTTAGAGGTCTGCTTCCCATTGGAGAAGAAATCAGTGACACAGAGTCTGGGTGTACTCTTGGAGCAACCTGTCTGCTTACATGATACACCCCAGTACTTGAACAGAGGCAGCCTAGGCAAACAACATTCAGGCAATCCACTTCTTTTGGGAAACTCAGCCAAAGAACCAGTGCCCACATCCCAGGAACCAGCTCTGCCCCGAACAGATTAAAGCAGAGAGCAAACTCTCCTACTGTGTGCAAGAAGCTCCCTCAAAATAAACCACATCACAAAACTAACACAACATAGCGTTTCTTCAACAAGAAATATTTGATAGAGACCATTGCTAAACAGACCTTCGAGCTGTGATGTCCCATGGAAAATTAGGGTCCATTCAAATGTAAACGAGTATCATTTACAGGCTGGTAGCAGGGCAGGGGAGAATAAGACAGAACAAGTGACGATGAACCTAGATGCTGTTAGTCCCTCACTCCAGCTCCTTCAAAAAGGAGCTGATAATCATTGTCCTTGGTGAGTTGCCCCCACATTTCACTGATTATTTTGCATGACTCTAAAACAAGTGGAGCTTGAAAGGACTAAAAATGTCAGGAGAGGACTCATAAAGGAAGCCTGACCTATGACCAGACCATATTTAGATGAGATGCTCTCGGCAAAGGGATGAATGTCACTTCATGAGAACTCAAAGAGGATGTGGATCTCTAGCATGAATGCGACATTTTTTTACTTAGCGAGGCAGGGAAGGAAATTACAGAAGTTTGGCCAGACTTAAAAATAAACTCACATGACGCACATGACCCCACGGCGTGCTGGAGAATGGTTCTTCTTCCTGCTGGTCACAACAAATCCATTACCCAGCTGGCATCATGCTTGTTTTGCTGGTAATAAAATTGTATACATCCTCTTCCTACCACTGCCTTTCTCTTTCTCTTGCTCTGTTTTTGGGGAGTTTTTTGTTGTTGTTGTTTTGTTTTTTACCATATTGGAGTTATTCTTGCATCAAGAAATGTTGCTCTTGGCTTGATGCAGGAGCTTGGTTTACGGAAGGAATCCTCAGATCTTAACGTGTTGCCCATCGTTGTTGTTTTTTTAAGGCCTCTTCATTTTTTGTTTTTTCCTCTTTTAAATGTCCTGTTCTGGGCCTCGTGGATGATTTCCTGACCTTGGTAAACATGCCTGGAAGGTACAAAGCTTTGTGCAGTTTTCTCTTGGTTCTGCAAATGATTTTCAAGGCAGGAATGAACTTGTTGAAACTCATTTTGCTGGACACTTTTTACAAAACGATCAGGAAAGGAGTAGATGCAGGACCAGGCCCCGATTACACTAGTTTTACATTGGGGTAGCTCCAGTGACTCCAGTGAAGTTACTTCTGATTTGCACCAGTGTAAATGAAAGAAGAATCAAGTCTCTAGTGGTGTTATAAAGTGGGGGTGGGGAGATTCTTGAAGTGGATTTAGGACAAGGACCTGATCTTAGAAGGTACTGAGCACTCCACAATTAGCATTTCTAATGTACTTTTTATCCAAGGATTTCAAAGCACTTCACAAAAGAAGGCAGGCAGAATTATCCCCGCCTCACAGATGGGGAAACTGCAGCACAAAAAGTTAAATGACTTGCTAAAGCCACACAATGAGTCGGTGGAGACCCAAAACTAAATCCCCAGTTCCCTAACTCGCAGCCCAGTGGTTCCCAGCACATTGCAGGACTAGGTCCAAAATTTTCACAGCTCTAATCTATCCTGGCTTGTGCTTTGACAGGACGATTAGAAATGATACAGTCCATGGAGTGAGGATTGCCAGACTGTATGATCATCCTGAAACTAAGGCCTGGGCTACGCTGCAGGGCGGGTACGGGGGGTTTCGAACTAAGATATGCAATTTCAGCTACGCTATTTGCGTAGCTGATGTCGAAGTATCTTTGTTCGACTTACCTGGCTGTCCTCACGGCGGCGAGTCACCACGGTGGCTCCCCCGTCGACTCCGCTTACTCCTCTTTTGGAGCTGGAGTTCCGGAGTCGACGGGGAGCGCGTTTGGGGATCAATTTATCACGTCTAGATGAGACGCGATAAATCAATCCCCGATACATCGATCACTACCCGCCGATCCGGCGGGTAATATAGAAGTCCCCTTTCTTAGACATTTACAACAGTGCCTACAACAGAACCCCATTGCTTGCTCCCCATGGTAAACAGTCTGTGCATCAGTCATGTCTGGGTGACTGTCTCAGTCCACGCTCATAACAGTAATACAGACATGGAAGTCCTCATGAAAGAGGAGCGCCGGGATCAATGACATGGACTTTACATTTTTAGATTTGCACATTCAAGTGTACAACTTCATGTCTAACAACAGGCAGCTGTGCACCTGAACTGCAAAGTGGGTGACAGTCACCCTCATGCTGCGGGCCAGCACAAAGCTTATGCACCATGTCAACCTACTTCAAAGATAAGGCTGGGGGCATTTCACCCTCTGTGCACACAACTGGTTGGGCTCCAGTCCTGCACTGGGATATACTTGTCAATGGAAAAATAACGAGGAGTCCTTGTGGCACCTTACAGACTAACAAAGTTATCTGGGCATAAGCTTTCATGGGCTAGAACCCACTTCATTGGATGCACAGAGTGAAAAATACAGGAGCAGGTATAAATACATGAAAGCATGGGAGTTGCCTTATACAATGTGAGGTGAGTCTAATGAGACAATTCACTTAACAGCAGGATACCAAGGGAGGAAAAATAACTTTTGGAGTGGTAATGAAAGTAGTTCATTTCACAGAGCTGACAAGAAGCTGTGAGTAACAGTAGGGGGAAATTAGTATTGGGGAAATTAGGTTTAGGTTTTTTAATGACTCAACCACTCCCAGTCTTATTCAGGCCTAATCTGATGGTGTCCAGTTTGCAAATTAATTCACACTGGAAGCTGGTTTTGAAGAGTTTTTGTTGAAGAATTGCCATTTTTAAGTCTGTTATTGAATGCACAGAGAGACTGAAGTTTGGACAGTCTCTACGCAAAAGAATAAATGGACACAAATTTGACATCAATAATCATAACATTCAAAAACCAGTAGGAGAATATTGTCTCTTTGTTTCCTTGTTCTCTCCCACCCGTCTGTATCCATCTGTTGGTTTGTCCTTTACTGTACTTAAATTTTTAGCTTCTTGGGGCAGAGAGTCTGCTCGGCACTTAGTGCAACGGAGTCCTGATCCATGACTGGAGCTCCCTGGACCTATTGTAATACAAATGATAAATAAAATACTAAGAATGAATAATAATGGATAGAAAATAGATATGTAAATAATACCTATATGGGTCCTGCAAATGCACATATGCATAACTTTACTCGTGGAAGTCATCTTACTGATTATCATGACACTACTCATGTAAGTAAAGTTACTTACAGGCACATTTACATGATCATGCCAATAGCACCCAGCCCTTGCAAACCTTACTCATGCTAATAATCCTACTGAGGAGTCTGTAAGGAATCCTTAGTTATGGGTAAGTTTTAATGCAGGATGTTAGAGTTACGTGACAATTTAGTTGAATAACTTGCCTCAACGCCTTCTATGCTTGTCTCCCTTGAGTCTGCGGTCATGGGAAAAGTACACTGGAGATTTATAATCTGAGGACAGCTTGCAGCTTGGCTCTGAGAAGTCTGATTATATTGAGATAATCAAGTCAGATGGCCAAGGTACAAGTTACTTGCTGTGACAGAGAAAGGTTACCACTACTAGAGGGTAAAGTAAGGTCGGATCTATAGTCCATTGAGACTCCCATTGACAGTGGTCCCTTGTGGCCTTAAACTCAATGCATCTATGACTTCAGCTGGCTTTGGATTAGCCCCACAATGATATATGGCTGCTAGAGCTGATACACTGTAGTCAGACCAGACATTCTGCATCTTAAGTAGAGGTAAGTGAACACCTGCCTACTCTGAACTGCTCCCTATCTGAATTCCACTTAATGGGTACTGAGTGAAAGGGAACAATTGAAATACCTACACAGGGTCTGTCATTAGAGCACCAGTTCCAGACTAGCAGCCTCCACACTGCAGAGCATTTGCAGGGCATGAGAAGATGCTTGCACTTTTAAAACCTGATCTTGCAACCGGAGTGCATTACAGTCAATGGGGAGAAACGTAAGAATGGCCAGACTAGGTCAGACTCATGGTCCGTCTAGCCCAGCATCCTGTCTTCTGACAATGAACAGTGCCAGATGCTTCAGAGGGATTGAACAAAACAGGGCAATTTATGAGTGATCCACTCCTTGTCTTCCAGTCCCTGGCAGTCAGAGGTTTAGGAACACGCAGAGCATAAGGCTGCACCCCTGACCATCTTGGCTAACTGCTATTGATGGACCTCTCCTCCAGGAACTTACTTAATTCTTTTTTGAACCCAGCTATACTTTTGGGCTTTACAACATCCCCTCGCAACAAGTTCCACAGCTGGGCTCTGCGTTGTGTGAAGAAGTACCTTCTTTTGTCTGTTTTAAATCTGTTTCCTATTAATTTTATTGGGTGGCCTCTAGTTCATGTGTTATGTGAAGGAGTAACTAACACTTCCCTATTCACTTTCTTCACAGCATCCATGATTTTATAAACATCTATCATATCCCCATGAGTCGTCCCTTTTCTAAGATGAATGGTCCCAGTCTTTTTAATCTCTCCTCATGAGGAAACTGTTCCATTCCCCTAATCATTTTTGTTGCCCTTCTCTGTACCTTTTCCAATTCTAATATATATTTTTGAGAACTGGCAACCAGAACTGCATGCAGTATTCAAGGTGTGGTCATGCCAGGGATTTATATAGTGGCATTATGATATTTTCCGTCTTCTTATCTATCCCTTTCCTAATGGTTCCTAACAATCAGTTTGCTTTTTTGACTGCTGCTGCACATTGAGTGGATGTTTTCATAGAACTATCCACAATGACTCCAAGATCTCTCTCTTGAGTGGTAACAGCTAATTCAGACCCCATCATTTTGTACTTATAGTTGGGATTACGATTTCCAACGTGCATCACTTTGGAAGCATCAGGATCTTAGACTTATGGTGCTATATAAAAATATTAAGTAATAATAACAATCCCTCAGCTCAGAGATCAGAATACACCTCGCTAATTACATTGGGAAAAGTCATTTTTAAAAGATATGCTACATGTCATCAGTGCAAATGTATGTGGGAAGGGAAAGTTCAGGGAATTGGTCTTTGGGTACAGAGTCTTTCACCTGCAGGTGTTGGATCTGAACCCCACTCTGGTCTGTAGTGTGGCATATGGGAAATCAGTTCGGTGGGTCTCACTCTAGTTCCATGCAGACAGTGCACCTATCACAAAAACACCACCACAGTTAGCAATAATCGGTACCCTGGACGGCTTTTGGATATGGAGGTGAATTCCCCTTTGACTCCACAGCGGGTGGCTTTTGGTCATTGTACAGGCACATTGACAGGGCTGGGGTGGGAGATGTCTTGCTCTTTGATTTTTATCCATCTATTTGGTGAATAAAAAAATTACCTCAGTCTCCAAAGCAGTGAACTTTATGCCCACGGAATGAAATTCACAAAAAACCTGAGCCTCTGAGACGCTATATGCCCTCAAATCCCATTTAATGTGAGTCAAGGCAACTTAGCAGGTTGCTGGATTGGGCCCTAAGTGAATCAAAAGTATGCTGTGGTGGAGATGAGGGCAGCAAAGAAAAACAAGGAAATTCACTCCACAGGCTGACCTCCAATCCCCAGCCACAGCAGGGAATTTCCTTAACTACTTCCTTAATACACCCTGCTGTGCGTGTGGACTGGAGGTCATCCTTAAATGTGGATTTCCTTGTGTTTCTTTGCTTCCGTCGCAGCCTCAGGAATGTATTTTTGGGTCAATGAATATACCGTACAAGGGGAGCAAGAATGGTTTTGGCTCTAATCACAACTCCCCAGGCTCCTTAAAGTGTTCTATGCTTTCAGTCCAAATGGTTTTTTCTAACTGCTGTAGGTAGTTAAATATTTGCTAAGCGCTAATCCACAAAGGTATTTAACCTATGTGGAAAGGGACCTAAATCTATAGAGAAAAATATGTATTTTCAAAGCAGTGTTTGGAACTAGCTGTCAGTATCTTCAAGATCTCCATGAATGAAGATGGGGTTCTTCACAGAGAAGTGCCATTGTGCTGAGATGTCACAGGCCTCACACTGTAACCAGTTCCTGAGTTTGGAGCCAGGAAATGCACCACAGTGCATGAAATCATGAGAGAAGCTGGACACAGTCACAGCTATAAAGTGGGTTAAAGGAATCTCACAGTCCAAGGTTAATAATACAAAACCTTTCATGCTACCAGTATGCTAGGGGAGAAAAAGATTAAGATGCTCTGGCTGTGGAAATAAACTTCAACTATAACTTGCTCAGGTCGGGATCCTTTTCTTGTTCTGTGTTTGTACAGCATCTAGCACAACGAGGCCCAGTCCAGGTCTGGGGCTACTGCTATACAAACAGTAATAAAGAGACAGATGAAGCAATTGGAATCTCTGCCCGGCTTAGAATGTGGCACAAAGGAGGCACTTTGAGTGCAGGGAGTCAGGAAGTCACAACACTTCTCCAATGTGATGTTCTTAAAAGGAGATTTGGATTCTTCTTAAGAGGCTCAGTTTAGGTCTGGATTATAATTGACAAACCAGAGATAAAAGCTATGTTGTAAAACAGAGAGTGTAGCCTACTAGTTAGAGCATGAGACTGGGGATGAGGACTTCTGGGGCCACATCCTCAGCTGGTGTAAATCTGTGCAGCTGAGAACATGGCTGCTGGATCTGATTTGTGGCCCAGCTGATAATTCGTGGTGATTTAGGAATAAGTCTCTCAGCCTCTTTTGGTGAACTCCTGGCCCCATTTAGGTCACTGAGAGTTCTGTCATTGATCTCAATGGAACCAGGATTTCACCCTCTGTGTCTCATTTAGTAGCTGTGTAAAATGAAGATAATACCTGCTTTACAAAGTTGGCCTATATTAATGTTTGTTCTCATTGCTGTGCCCCTTGTCCTCCCTCTCCTGCACCTTATTTATTATATACTCTGTGGATCCATGTCTTGAATTTGATTGCAAGCTCCTCGGGGCAAGGACTTCTACTTCCTGTAAAGTGCCTAGCAAAATGGGACTCTGCTACTTTAATAAAAACAATTATAGAGGTTTCAAGAGGCACAGTTGTTTGTAAAGTGATTTGTGCTACTCAGATAAAGGCACTACAGTAATAATATTGCTTCTGTTGTGGCAGACTGACAAGATCCTGTATTATCCTGAACAAACTTTACTGAATTAAGCTAAACCTTACTGGATTAGGGTAAATACCTTTGTACACTGTATTCAAAATGCAGTTGTGTATGTGTTATTGTGGCATTGTATGTACCTTCTCTAGCAGGAGGCTTATGCTAATGAACTTCCTCCATTACCAATCCTTTGAAGCCACCCCACTGCAGAGATACACCTATCCTAGTTCAAACTGGATTCTCCAGGGACCAAGAAAGAAGGAGTAGTCTTTTAGATAAATGACCTGGGTTAAAATGGACCCAGGGCCTTCTTCCCGATCCAGCAAAACCAACAGGACCTTTGTCCCCCAGAAGACCCTAATCCTCAGCGTAGGGATAGAAGGATAAGGCTGGCCAGAATCCATGTTAGCATGTGTATAGGTTCTGTTCTTGTTGTTAATGTTTTCTCTGTTGTGCTTTTTACCTTATATCTGCAACCAGTCTCTGTTATCGGTCTCTGAAGAGAAAACAAGCAAATCTGTTTAATCCCTGCAATGAAGACAGAGAACTGTGCAGCACAGTCCTACCTTTTTGCTCAGATGGAAGTGAGACATAGGCAACAGCTGGGGAGGACGAGAGTGAGTGCTCTCGGTGGACCTCAGGAGAGGGGGAGAAATACAGGTGCAGTTACCCTGAATGGTGAGTCGTGTTCTGGACAAGTGCAGCATTGAATGCACTCTGTAAAAAATCATTATGCCCTTATATCTGGAGAAACATTGAGCCATCTATTGCCGTGTTCCATGCAAATTCTCCATATTCCCTTGGCTTCAACAGCCGGATATTGACAGTAAATATTGTAAGTACACGACCAAGCTAATTCTTGGCTTCTTATTTACAAAGGATCCCAGACCTATTACATACATTTTTCCTGATCTTACGCATGCACCACCACAGCAAGCCAAAAAGGAAGCGCATTTGGCTTTGATGTCCAGCAAAAATGTGATGATTAATCACAAAAAAGGAAATAACTTGATACACATACAGACATACACAAATTCTTGGCACAACATGCAAATCTCTTCTGCTAAGGACAGACACAGCAAGCCTGATTCTGACCTCAGGCCTGGTCTACACTAGAAAATTAATTTGGTTTAACTAAATTGGTCAGGGGTGTGAAAAATCCACACCCTTGAGCAGTGTTGTTAAGCTGACCTACGTCACCGTGTAGACAGCGCTGTCATTGGAAGAATTCTTCTGTTGACCTAGCTGCACCTCTGGGGGAGGTGGATTACCTTCCCCTGTGGGAGGGGTTTTCCCATTTACATGGCTAGCATCTACAGTGAAGCACTATAGCCTCAGCTGCAGTGGTGTAAACCCAGAGTAACTCTACTGAAGTCAATTAGGCCTGGGCTACAATGTGTGTGTGTGTGTGGGGGGGTTTCAAACTGAGATATGCAACTTCAGCCATGCTATTTGCATAGCTGAAGTCGAAGTATCTTAGTTTGACTTACCTGGCCGTCCTCATGGCGGCGAGTTGACCGCGGCGGCTCCCCCGTCGACTCCGCTTACTCCTCTTGCGGAGTTGGAGTTCTGAAGTTGACAGGGAGCACGTTTGAGGATTGATTTATTGCGTCTAGATGAGACGCCACAAATTGATCCCCGATACATCAACTACCCGCTGATCTAGCGGGTAGTATAGACATACCCTTAGTGAGATCAGGAATTGGTGATAAAGAGAGCAGTGCTGAACTAAACTGGATCCTGAAATGAATGGAGGCAAGCCCGTGCAGTTGTTTAAGGAAACTGGATAAATATGGTCAAGCATGACCTGGCACAGTACAACTGTGTTTATTTGAAGGTGCTTTTTCCCAGGCTATCCTAATCTTATAGACCATAGTTACCTTTACTCCTATTCAACAAGAAGTAGGTAAACAGAAGAAAGTGCCTTTTATCAGTCACTTCTGCCTTTCTCGCAATTTCTCCAGTACAACAGTAACCACACGGTACTACTTGCAAAAAGGCTGTTGGCTGAGGTGAGAACTAATTTGTTTACAATTACAAAGAGTAGATATCCAGAAAATAAGATTTGTGATAAAGTAAGAGTTTACTAACCCAGCTGATTGCTCTATAAACACTAAATGCATGAATTGTAACTTTTATATGATTAATCTAATTGATAACTTGAAACAACAGCTTTACAAGAGCTCACTAGGTATAGTTTATTTTGTTTTTAATGACTGACTCGTATAGAAGTTAGGTGAAATCTAAATATTTTATAGGATAGTATTTAAAAGCTAAGACCTTTAAAGGCCTGACATGGTTAATTTCAACCCATTCAGGATCTTTGTCCTGATTTTTCAAACAAGCTACAATTAAAACTCTTATTTACTCTTATCGGAAAAAGGCAAATATAGTGCCCATCTTTAAAAAAGGGAAGAAGGAGAACCTGGGGAAATCCAGACCAGTCAGCCTCACCGCAGTCCCTGGAAAACTCATGGAGCAGGTCCTCAAGGAAACCATTTTGAAGCACTTGGAGGAGAGGAAGGTGATCAGGAACAATCAACATGGATTCACCAAGAGCAAGTCATGCCTGATTGCCTTTCATGATGAGATAACCGACTCTGTGGATATGGGGAAAGCGGTGGGTGTGATATATCTTGACTTTAGCAAAGCTTTTGATATGGTCTCCCACAGTAGACCAAGTTAAAAAAATATGGATTGGATGAATGGACTGTAAGGTGGATAGAAAGCTGATCGTCAGGCTCAAAGGATAGCGATCAAAGGCTCCATGTCTAGCTGGCAGATGGTATCAAGTTGAGTGCCCCAGGGGTTGGTCCTGGGGCCAGTTTTGTTCAACATCTTTATTAATGATCTGGATGGGATGGATGGATTACACCCTCAGGAAGCTCGCAGATGACAATAAGCTGGGGGGAAAGGTAGATATGCTGGAGGGTGGGGATACGGTCCAGAGTGACCTAGACAAATTGGAGGATTGGACCAAAAGAAATCTGATGAGCTTCAACAAGGACAGGTGCAGAGTCCTGCACTTAGGAGGGAAGAATCCCATGCAATGCTACAGGCTGGGGACTGACTAGCTAAGCAGCAGTTCTGCAGAAGAGGACCTGGGGGTTACAGTGGATGAGAAGCTAGATATGAGTCAACAGTGTGACGTTGTTGCCAAGAAGGCTAATGGCATATTGGGCTGCATTAGTAGGAGCACTGCCAGCAGATCAAGGAAGTGATTATTCCCCTCTATTTGACATTGGTGAGGCCACATCTGGAGTATTGCATCCAGTTTTGGGCCGCCCACTACAGAAAGGATGTTGACAAATTGGAGGGAGTCCAGCGGAGGGCAACAAAAATGATCCGGGGGCTGGAGCATATGATTTACGAGGAGAGGCTGAGGGAACTGGGCTTGTTTAGTCTGCAGAAGAGACGAGTGAGGGGGGAATTTGACAGCAGCCTTTAACTACCTGAAGGCAGGTTCCAAAGAGAACGGAGCTCAGTTGATCTCAGTGGTAGATGACAGAACAAGAAGCAATGGTCTCAAGTTGCAGTGGGGGAGGTCTAGGTTAGGTATTAGGAAACATTATTTCACTAGGAGGGTGGTGAAGCACTGGAATGGGTTACCTAGAGAGGTGGTGGAATCTCCATCCTTAGAGGTTTTTAAGGCCCAGCTTGACAAAGGCTTGGCTGGGATGATTTAGTTGGCTTTGAGTAGGGGGTTGGACTAGATGACCTTCTGAGGTCTCTTCCAACCCTAATCTGCTATGATTCTATGATTTACAATAATCATTTGTAAGTTTAAATACAATATAATTCTAGACTTGGTTTTGTTACTAAAAATTTTAGCTCCATTTTGCACAAATGGGTTTGTTATTATAAGGCTGCTCAGGCGTGCTGGGAAGTTTTGCTCTGATCTGTTATGGTAGGGTTACTCATCACAGGTTGGTATGTTCCTGCAGTGTGCTTGTGAATACTGGGCAAGGGGAACACTGGAGTGTTGTTGTAGAGTTGTTGCTGTGAGATGAGCTGCTTGCAGTTTTGTTTAAGAAAAAACTCAAACAATATATTTTGCTGCCTTCTTAAAAAAACATAATTAATCTATACTAAATGTCACATACGGAATATCCCCTCTCTGGCTGGAAACCTCCTTTCCTTACTTCTGCCTGAAATGAAACCTACATTTCACAGGGCATACAACTGCAGAAGTCACAGGCCCTGCACTGTACCAACAGGCCCTGCACTGTACCAGTCTGTGATAACTTGACACAGGTACCAGGCACCACAAGTTTTGCCTGCTGAGGTTGCTCTTAGAATTTGATGGTCATTCTCAGTAGGGTTCTAATGTGCAATAGAGCACAGAACAGGAGCTGTGCACTGTATAAGAATCGCCAGGGCCGCTCACTCCCAGTAGGAGTTGTGGAGGCAAAGAACTTCATGAGTTTTAAGACAGAGCTGGACAAATTTATGAGTGCAATTGCGTCTAATGGTAAGGGGCAGGACTCAGGAGCCCTGCGGCTCACTTTCAGTTTATGTTTCCTTCATCAACGTTTCAGCCAGCCACCTGTAGGCATCAAAAAGGGATTCTTTTTCCCCCCACCCAATGTCTTTTGGGTGTGGTTTTTTTATTGTTTTATTTGTTTTTGTCTCCTTCCTCTGAAGCATCAAAGATGTCCAGAGCTGGAAATGGACACTGGATAAGGATGGCCAGGGCTCTGAGGCGGGCAGTACCAAGCACGTTCCCTCAGGTGCTGTTCTTGCTCTCATGCTCAGAGACTGATTGCTGTACGTGGTTTAGGGAAGAAATTTTTCAACAGGCCAGTCTGGCAAGTAACCTTGGGGAGTTTCACCTTCCTCTGCAGCGTGGAATGAGGGTCACTTGCCAAAATTATATCTGGGTCTATCTCACTTAGTCACCACCCTGCCATTGCAGGGGCCTCAGGCACTGATGCATCTTGGTCCCTTGTATTGTCTCCCTGTGGCACATAACAGTCTAGTCTCTAGGGGGTTGGAATACTTTGATCTCATTTGGGTTGTTGGGTTAGTATGAGGGTGCTGGGTGGTGTGGGTGGCCTGTGATGTACAGGGGGTCACACTAGATGATCTAATGGTCCCTTCTGGCCTTCATCTCTGTGACGCTAACTCACCAGAGTCAGTTAAAAGGACATTACATGTAAACCACTGGAAAGCATCAACTCCATTTAAATTAAATAATAAGAGAGGTGATGCAACGATGGGGAAAGCAAACCACCCTAACCTCAGCTCCCCTCTGACCCCTTCCTCACCCTGCCTTCCCCCCTCCATTCCCTACCCCGTCCCAGACTCCACCCCAGTGCCACCCTGACCCCTA
>ML677344.1:3556413-3576937 GCA_007922305.1 Dermatemys mawii | reverse complement strand
GGGGGCAAAATGGGAGGCAGGAGAGAGCGTTTGGGGTGGGGGGGGTCGGGGTCCCTTGGGAGGAGGCAGGAAAAGGGATGGTGCAAAATGGGAGGCAGGAGAGACGTGGGGGCTGGGGGATGTGGGGGCTCAGAGTCCCTGGGGAGGAGGCAGGAAGAGGGGTGGGGGTGAAATGGGGGCAGCAGTTGCGGGATGCAGCGGCTCAGGGAGCCCCTGAGGAGAAGGCTGAAGAGGTCATGGGGGGCAGCAGAGGGATAAAGGATCAGGGGACGAGTGGAGACTTGGGGAGCTCCTAGGAAGTTTTCAGGAGTGGGGGCTGAGCGGCCTTGAGTGAGTTAAGAGTAGTTTCAGGTCTTGCACCCACCAAAGTGCTCCACCAGTGTTTGTGGTTTTATGATCACAAGCCCTGGTGCTGCAGTGAACCCCACAGACTTCAGTGGGGCTCAGTACGGATGCAGGGATCCACCCATGGGATTTTCAGGGCAGGATCAGGGCCATGCTTTTCTGTTTTGCCTGGTCTGCTCTAATGAGTCTTACTGGCATTGCTGTGTTGGTTTGGGGTGTGATTTTTACAAACAGTAATGTAGACACAGTGATAACTGTGTTTATACTGGTGTCATTTATCCCGGTCATGGAAATCCAATAGGCACTCTTAAACATGTCCACACTAGAGCTTTTTGACAGTATAGCTCCTAGCGTAGGCCTGGTCTACCTTTAGAATTTTTGCCAGTGTAGCTGTGTCATCAGGCATGGAAAAAAATCACACCCCATAACTGACCTGGTGGGGGTGGCAAAAGCACAAGTGTAGATGCAGTTATACAAACAAAACCATGTTTCTTCTGATATCGTTTATTTTATTTCATATAGGGAACTGGTATACGTTATGCCAGCAAATGCACTCTTTTCCTGGTATAAATGGCATTTCCACTCAGAGGGTTTGCTGGTATAGTTACACGGACAGACTCTTTCTAGCAGAGACAAAGCCGTAGGCCTTTATTAAACTGCTTTTCCTTTCATGTGCTGCTGTGTGAAAGATGCATGGAAATAGCAGGTAGACTGAACTGATTATACATAGAGTATGGCTAAAGGCAATCCACACAGTCAAATAATAAGAGGTTCCCCCGCTTCCCCTATGCTAATCTCAATTCTAATCACTGCTCTACAGCCAAAATGCTTCTGAAATAAATGTAGTCAAACTTTACTAATTTTGGGTCACTGAGAATGAAAATGATGCTTAAAATTGTTGATTGGCTCTAGTTTTCAAGATATGCTATTGGGTCAGTATATACGACCCTTGACATGGGAATGGCGGAGCATAAGTGAGTTATAAAGGGAAGGGATCTCAGTTTAAACCAGAAATGACTAAAATACATCTTTGACTGGATCTATGAATAAATCTATGACTGGGTTTGGACAGTACTTGCTTTTTAGGCAAAACAATGAATGATGCAATCTGAAGCTGGTATTGCATCATACATGATATGAATTGCATCATGTTATTCCTAGAAGTCATGGATGATGCAATCATAACGAAGCTTACATCACTCTGCTGAACAAATTGCCCTATATCAGCTCTAGAAATCATACAATGTCGTCCTCTCTTATTTGTCAGTGTTTGATTTTGCAAAGGGACACATTTCTGTTTAGCCAAAGTGAGCAGAGATGCCTCGTACTTGTGTGAACAGTGCAGATAACTTCTGCTATGTTTGTGGTGAAGTGACTTTTGCATCACAAAAGCGCAGTATAACCACTATGGTTAAGAAAGCCTATCACCTTTATTTTGGCTGCAAAATTGGAGATCAGGACAAGAGGTGGGTCCCACACATATGCTGCAACACTTCTGCAACAAATCTTCGCCAGTGGTTGAACAGGAAAAGGAAATCTATGCCTTTTGCAGCGCCAATGATTTGGAGAGAGCCAACAGATCATACCAGCAATTGTTACTTCTGCATGGTGCCTCCAGTTGGGAAAGATGTGTCAAAGAAGAAAAAGTGGACTGTGCATTATCCAAACATTCCATCAGCTATACGCCCAATACCCCACGGAGAAGGACTGCCGGTTCCTGATGCACCAGAATCATTCTCACTTGAGTCAGACAAGGAAGAGGATGAAACGTCTGGTCCTGAACCATCAATGTCACAGGACCCACATTTTCTCCCATCCTCCTCCTCTGAATCACACCTCATAACACAAGCTGAACTGAATGACCTTGTCAGGGATTTGGAACTACCCAAGAGTAAGGCAGAGCTGTTGGGCTCCAGACTACAGCAGTGGAATGTCCTGGCAGGTGATGTTAGGGTTTCCATGTTCCGTGACCGTCAAAAGGATCTTGTCCCATTCTTCTTCATGGAAGATGATCCTGTAGCCTGCAACAACATCGATGGTGTGATGGCAGCCCTCAACATCGTTCACGATCCAGATGAGTGGAGACTCTTCATTGATTCATCGAAGACGAGTCTTAAAGCTGTTTTGCTGCATAATGGCAATGTTTTGCCATCAATTCCAGTTGGTCATGCAGTCCATATGAAGGAAACCTATGACAACATGAAACCACTTTTGAGGTGCATAAACTATGACCAACATCAGTGGCTGCTTTGTGGCGATTTGAAGGTTGTTGCTCTCTTGCTTGGTCTGCAGACTGGATACACAAAGTACTGCTGTTTTCTCTGCGAATGGGATAGTCGTACAAGAGATTCCCACTACATCAAGAAAGATTGGCCACTCCGACAGTCATTGGAGCCTGGGAGGAAAAGTGTTCAGCATCCACCACTTGTTGAATCAAGGAAGATTTTGTTACCACCCTTACACATCAAGCTGGGTCTGATGAAGTATTTTGTCAAGGCCATTGACAAAACACAAGCAGCTTTCAAGTACCTCCATGGAAAATTTCCAAGGTTAAGTGAAGCTAAGATAAAGGAAGGTGTCTTTGTTGGTCCTCAGATTCGTGAACTTCTTCGAGAAGATGCATTTGACCATGCACTGCGTGGCAAGGAAAAGACGGCATGGAAAGCCTTCCAGTCAATGGCAATACATTTTCTCGGAAACAACAAGGCAGACAACTACAAGTTGTTGGTGGAAAATCTCCTCAAGACATATAAAAGCCTTGGTTGCAACATGTCACTAAAGATACATTTTTTGCACTCTCATCTAGATTTTTTTCCACCGAACTGCAGAGCAGTGAGCGACGAGCACGGTGAGTGATTTCGCCAGGACATTGCGACAATGGAGAAATGCTATCAGGGCAAATGGAGCCCATCAATGCTTGCAGACTATTGCTGGACAGTGACAAGAGATGCTCCATTTAATGAATACAAGAGACAAGCCAAGAAGCGCCGAGTAGACATTGAATAGGACTAAACTATGTACATAATAGTTTTTTACCTTTTGTTTCATAATACATTTTATTTATGTAACCCTTTTGCTGATTTTTAAAGTGTTACATAAACAGGACAGGTGAAATATTATCATGTAAAGCAACCATAAATACATGAAAATACCTGGGTTTACAATTTATGATTAAAACTCTACTATCTACACAATATACATAGACATAAAATGTAAAAACTTAAATATCTTAGAAACAGTAGCCAACCAGTTTTTTTAATTGTCATATTTGAATTCAGCACATCAAAATACATAAAAAATATCACATTTTATCTCTGAAGCAGACGACTTCTAAAAAATTGTAGATCAGTGTAATTTTAGAGGTAACTTGTAAATCACTAGGAATTACATTTTTATGACTCAGTCCTGGAAAGATGTAGGCACATGTGTACCATTACTCATGTGTGTAGTCTCACTGGATTACTCCTCTGACTGAAATTGTGCACATGTGTAAATGTTTCAGGACAAGGGTCTTAGTAATTACTGGAAATTTTCTGCTACTGAAAAGCTCTAGGACTCTCTGAAAACAATGGTCACAGTTGTGTAGCATCCCAGCTCTCCTGTTGTGCACCGCAAAGCAGGAAAATGAGGACTCTGCTTTGTATGACTGAACAATTGCACATCATGCTGTCCTTTGTCCTCTTTCGCTACCAGAACCAATCCTGCTAATAGGCAGGATTTGCCTGGCTAACAAGCAGATATTTACAAGAATTTTGCATCCTCAAGAGGGACTGCACAGCATGCATGCCTGTCTCTGCACTAACAATGAACCCAGTGCCCTGGGCTACCTTACTTATTATTTACTAGTTGTGTTATAATAGGGCCTGGGAACCCCAGTCACAAGAGAGACAGGTCTCTTTCCCCAAAGAACTTGCAGTTGAAGTGTAAGACAAGATAAGAGATGCAATTGACAGATAGGGTGGAAGTACAAGGAAACATTGAAACTGTATTGGTGAACATGATAAGCTATGGTCTCAGCATCCTAGCTGCTGATAAGCATCACAGCACTGTTGCCTCATCAGTTGGGCATCCTATTTGGCAAGGTGGATAGGATTTTTAGTGTGAAGGAGACATTTAACCATTGGAACAACTTGCCAAGGGCTGTAGTGGATTGTCCATCACTGGTAATTTTAAATTCAGGATGTTTTTTCTGAAAGATTGATCTAGGGGTTATTTGGGGGAAGTTCTATAGCCTGTGTTATACAGGTCAGGCTAGATGATCACTATGGTCCCTTCTGGAGTTGGAATCTGACATTTAAGATGACTTTGGGGGAGAGGTGGTGTGTGGTACATAGCACTGAATGAGGTGACATGTATGTTTTGCTTTTCAGGTGTCCATTGTGGAAGGCATATAACCTCTCATGGCCTGGCGCTGAACTGCTGCACAGACCTCACGTGGTTTGATCACATTGTTCCTTGTGGACTCGAAGGGATGGGTGTCACCTCCCTGAGCGAAGAACTCCAGAGACATGTCACAGTTGATGAAATCACTGAGCCTTTTCTGGACGCTTTTGAAGAAGTGTTTCAGTGCACCCTAACTACCCATGAGGAATCTATGGGATAAAGGGCTCCCAGTGCCTCACTTACTTGTGGAAATGTGACTTTTCTTTGGTGCTTTCGTGGTATTCCATTTTCCTTTCAGCAATTAAAGATATGTAACAAACTGTACTCCCAACATTTGAAACATTTCTTGCTTTTGTAAAAGTGAGCTGCTGTGTCTTTAAGTATACATTGCCTTCTGACACTGATCTTAGCCACCTTGATCTCTTTATCTTAATGATCAAGTGACATGCAAAAAAACCGAAAAGGGGTTTAATTTTCCTTTACACTAAACCCCCTTTGCACCATTCTGGTGGTGTTACAGTGCTTTAAAGTGGGTGCAGGTGTAATTTACTCCCACTTCAAGTTCCAGAGCAGTGTAAAGAGATCATAGTATAAATGGGGATAAAGCCCAGGAATTTCATTGACAAACTAGATGCTGTGTCTGAGCTGAGCTTCCCTGGAGAAGTAAGTTTGAAATTAAAACAGGAAGGACTATGTGACTCGTATCTAGATTGTGATTCACGCTAACAGCCAGATCCTTTTCTGCAGTACTGTACTCCTGCCTACACGGTTATTTCCCACTATGTATTTGTGCAACTGATTATTCCTTACTGAATTTCATCACATTTACTTCAGACCATTTTACCTGTTTGTCAAGATCATTTTGAATTCTAATCCTTTTCTCTAAAGTGCTTGCAACCCCTCCCTGCTTGGTATCATCTGCACCATGCCATGATACAAATCAATTATGAAGATATTGAGCAGAACTGGACCCTGGACAGATTCCTGTGGGACCCCACTTAATATCCCCTTCCAGCTTGACTGTGAACCGTTGAGAATGTCTCTTTGAGTAGGCTTTTCCAACCAGTTATGCACCCACCTTGTAGTAGATTCATCTAAGTTATATTTCCCTAGTTTGTATATGGGCAGGTCATGTGAGATGGTATCAAAAGCCTTAGGCTAAAATCGAGATATGTTACAAGGCTTGTTATCCTGTAAAAGAAGGATATTAAGCTGATTTAACATGATTAGTTATTTGACAGTTACTTATCTTATCTTCTAGGTCAGGGGTAGGCAACCTATGGCATGGGTGCCAAAGGCAGCAGGCGAGCTGATTTTCAGTGGCACTCACACTGCCTGGGTCCTGGCCACCGGTCTGGGGGGCTCTGCATGGTAATTTAATTTGAAATGCAATTCTTAAACATTTTTAAAACCTTATTTACTTTACATACAACAATAGTTTATATATTAAAGACATAGAAAAAGACCTTCTAAAAATGTGAAAATGTATTACTGGCATGCGAAATCTTAAATGAGAGTGAATAAATGAAGACTTGGCACACCACTTTTGAAAGGTTGCCGACCCCTGTTCTAGGTGCTCAAAAATAGATTTTTTTGGTTATTTGCTCTGTTATCTTTCCAAGTAAGAAAATTAAGATGATTAAGACCAGTCAGACCAATTCTTCAATTTGTCATGGTCATCTTGAATTCTAATCCTGTCCTCCAAAGTGCTTCCATCCCTCTCAACTTGCTGTCATTCTCAGATTTTATAAACATGCTTTCCACTGCATTATCTAAGTCAATAATGGAAATATTGCCTAATAATGGACCCAGGAATAACCCCACTAAATATGCTCTCCCGATTTCACAGTGAACCCTTGAGAACTACTCTCTTGAGTTCAGTCTTCCAATCAGCCATGCACCCATGTTATATTATTTCATCTAGACCACATTTCCCTAGTTTGCTTATGAGAATGTCACATGGGACTGTGACAGAAGCCTTACTAAAATAATCATCTATCACGTCTACTGCTTCCCTCCTTTCCACTAGGCTTGTAACTCAGTCAAAGAAGGAAATTGGATTGGTTGACATGGTTTGTTCTTGAAAAATCCATGCTGCCTATTCCTTAGAACCTTATTATCATTTAGGTGCTTACAAATTGACCATTTAATATCAATGGTTTGAGTATCTTTCCAGGTATTTCCAGGGCTATAGTTCCTTGTGTCGTCTTGTTCCCCAAGAAGAATGATACCAGGAATGTGTAATGGAATTGAACCAGATAGTTATTTATTAATAACCCGATTATCTATTTCTGTTAGTGAATTCCCTTCTGGCATTGACAGTGCCTGGGTCCTCATCTCGCCATAACCTCTGCTCACGTGGACCAGTGCAGAGCTCCCATGAGTACTGGGTGTCCATATAGTCACAGCGCTCTGCCCATGTAGTGCACTTTTGCAGGACCGGAACCATAGTTTTCCCCCTCCTGGACAACTGGACAACTGGGAAAATGACAAGATTATCAAAATCCTGAAATCAAAAAGTGGGAGGAGGGGTTGTCTAGTGGACTAGGCACAGGACTACGACTCAGGAGATGTGGATTTGGCTCAGCCAGACTTTTTGTGCTTACTTGGGACAGATTTCCAAAGGCGCAGAGCACCGTTAGGCACCGAATGCCCATTGAAATCACTGGGAGCTGGGTACATAACTCTGATTCAGGCCTTTAAAAATATCCCCCCTTAGCCTCTCCATTCTCAGTTCCCTATCTGTGCATTAGTATCTGAGGATAATACTTTCCTACCTCACAGGGGTGTTGGAGGATAAAATCTATTGATGACTGCAAGGCAAAATTTGTATCCACATCCAGTCCAGGATCCGCAAACATGGTATGTGGATATCAGCAGATTTGCAGGGCTCTACACTCGGGTACTATGGTGAGAAGGGCCACCTAAGTGCCTAGATAAATATCGGACGCCATACAAATGAAACTTGGTTAACGAAGAGGGGGAGTGATTGTTGTTCAGACTGTTTAACTCAACCTGACACATAGCTAGAAGGAAACATCTTGAATCAATGTCCACCTAAATCAACTAGTGGCTGCAAGAGCTGACATCCCAGTTCTTGTGGTCCTGCAAGGGCATGTGCAAGACATGATTTGATATTCCTAAAGTAACAAGAAAAAAGCAGGTTCCCCCATCCAACTGCATTTTAAAAAAAATCTCCCCCCCTCCTTTGCTGTCATCTTTAACAGCATATGTATTGTTAGTGTGAATCTAGTAGTGCATGCAGGTTAAGGATGCTATAGTTTTCTTTGGGACTGTCTATAGAAGACTTTTAAGGAAGTGCCCAGTCACCCTCAGCTAGTTCCCCTTTGTCTATCAAACATAAGCTACTTGTCTTCACTTTCAAGGCCTATCCTCACACTACCTATAATCTCTCATTCACCGAAGATGTCAATGCCTGTGATATTCATTGCGGGGACATTCCCCAGGGTACTCTCTGGACTGATGGACAACTGTGTCCTCTCAATTCTACAGCCTGGGTGCCTTTTACACTGTTCTGCTGTGAGAACAACCACTCCTGCCTTCTCATATCCAGCCTCTAGTGCAAATTATTCTAGCTGAGTTATGAGTGCTCTTAGCCAGCCACTCCTGAATTATGTTTCAGAGCGACACCAGAAAATTCCCAGTCCCAAATTTATCCCCAGAAATGTACTTCTTGTACTGCCCAGTGCCTTCCTGGACAATACAAGCTCAGAGAAAGTCCATCATTTCATTAATAGAAAGTGATATGCACAAGCCTTGGTATCTCAAATGGAGCTTCACACACACTTCAAGCACACACTTGTTTAGATAAAACAATGTTATTAACTACAGAAAGAAAGATTTTTAGTGATTACAAGTAATGAGACATAAAAAGTTACAATTGGTTACAAAGAAATAAAAGATAAAACAAACAAATACTTAACAAGCAAAATGAATTCAAAGCAAAAGTCTCTCTCACCACGTTCTTTCACAGTGTTACTGGCTGGATGCTTTCCAGCCAGGCCCCCCCCCCGCGCCCCCCCCCCAATCCTCTGTTCTGTTCCGTTCCGTTCCTTTCCTTGGCAATTAGTCATGGGTGGAGAGAGGGTGGTTTGGGGCCTCTGTTCCTTATTTTTATGCCTCTTCTTCCTCTTTTGAGAATCATCTCCAGCTGGGGTTCAAGTGGCAACCAGCCTGTTTGCCTGGGAACCTCCAGCTGTTCCATTGCCAAGATGTAAATTTCTTGCTTACATCCTTCTTCCTGCCAAAGAATGGCCACTTACCTAGGTGATAGTCCATTTGATTATACTTATACCTGCCTGCGCATCAGTTTGCCTTTTGTCTCTGAGGAACTGGTTTGTGCCTGCTTTTCTAACCTGGAGCATGTCTCGGTCAAGTCTTACAGAAGAATCTTTATAACTTTATATACAATGTTGCAATACATATTTACCAGGACAATAATGTTCAGCAGATTACGATACCTTTCAACTGATACCTCACAAGACATACTTTGTACAAAGTTTATCATAGGCTGGTAAAACATAAGGGTACAGACTGTCACAATTGCCCACTTGTTAAGTTTTTAAACAAGAACCTTTGTGCTTTCTCCCATGGTGCCCTTAAGTTTCAGAGGTTCTCCCTGTAAACATCTGCAAAACTAACTTATTTTCCTTATTTTCCTACTCCACAGCCCTTCTTAAAATTCTCCTTTCCCATGATTTGAGATAACAAGCTGGTTCAGCCTCATTGGACTAACCTTGTTATCTCCCACCTGGTTCTTGCCTACCTATTTATACCTGCCCCTGGATACTTCCACTGCATGCATCCGACGAAGTGGGTATTAACCCACGAAAGCTTATGCTCTAAAATTTTAGTTAGTCTTTGAGGTGCCACAGGACTCTTTGTCACTTCTGCTTTTCCATGATGTCTATTAAACACTTGACAACAGTTAGGCTGCTGGTATGCTGAGACCACTGTCTGTCATGTTGACCAGTGGTGTCTTATTGTTATCCTGTACTCCCAATCTCTCTTCATCTGTTGTCTCTTATCCTAAACCTAGGCCTGATCTACGCAAGAAACTTACATCAGTACAGCTACATCCACACACCAAGAGCCATAACTGTGTCAGCCTAACCCATGGTGTAGACTGTGCTAGGTCTAGATGGACCTAGCAACCACCTCTTGGGGAAGGTGGATTACCTATGCCAATGGAGAACCCCTCCTGTCGGTATAGGTAGTGTCTATAAGTGAATAAGGAAAAGTTGTTTACTTGTTCCCATAATAGAAGAACTAGGGGCCACCCAATGAAATTAGTGGGCAGCAGGTTTAAAACAAATAAAAGGAAGTTCTTCTTCACACAGCGCACAGTCAACCTGTGGTACTCCTTGCCTGAAAGGGCTGTGAAGGCTAGTACTATAACAGGGTTTAAAAGAGAACTGGATAAATTCATGGAGGTTAAGTCCATTAATGGCTATTAGCCAGGATGGGTAAGGGATGGAGTCCCTAGCCTCTGTTTGTCAGAGGGGGGTGATGGATGGCAGGAAAGAGATCACTTAATTATTACCTGTTAGGTTCACTCACTCCAGGGCACCTGGCATTGGCCACTGTCGGTAGACAGGATACTGGGCTAGATGGCCCTTTGGTCTGACCCAGTATGGCCTTTCTTATGTTTACACTGAAGCACTAGTGCGGTGCAGCTACAACAACATTTTAAGTGTAGCTGTATCCCTGGACTGTAAATTCCTTTGGGTAGCGGCCATCTTCTAGAGCTGTGTTTGTGAAGCACCCAGCATAACACTGTCCTGGTCTATTATGAGAGCGCCTACAGTAATACAAGACATTAATTATAATAATGTCGAAGGGCTTATTCAGAAATGCAGGAGATAGCACCCGGGGAACCTTAGTAGAAAAATGCCACTTATTTTTAAAGTCTCATTACTTCACCTGCTTCTAAAACAAGATAAAACAGTAATAAAATAAGATTAAATCTAATAAAACCCGTAAAGAAGCAGGTGTTATTTCACTTGTCTAGTGACACAAAGTCTAGGATTGCTGGTTTGCGTAATACGTTGTGTATTTACCTTTAGGCTATCAGCCAAGGCCCTGAGAATGTTTTCAATGAATAATACCTTGTTTTTATTGTATGTCCAGAGACATTCCTATGGTTTCTTTGAAAAGCAAAGGATCCATATTATGTTGTCAGAATGGGCTGAAAAATGGTGCCAAAGGCAGATAAATATCTGGAAAAGGTGATTAAAAATTTCCACTAGCAACACCAAATGGTGGGAAAGTTACATAAAAGGAAAAATGGCAGAGTGGCAGAAAAACATAGTGAGCAGAAAATAGGAGGGTGGTTTGAACTGACACAGTCCAAGGTCAATATTTGCTTTGAAAACAAGTTAAAAGCTTTCTTGTTAATCTGTTTTCCTCTCCCATTGTTAGGTGTGATTCAGTTGAGGAATTCAGTCTCTCAGGGTTCTGGCCTTTGGTAACCAACTACCAACATTTTGATTGATTGGAAGGGAGAGATTTAAACAAAGAGGACGTCACCACCAGAATGAATTCAGGGGAGAAAATTCTCTCTTTCTCAGTGGAGGCTGAATTGTTTTCTGAAGTGACTAGAGCCCCAGCATTAAAACTCTCCTCAAGCTTTGATCCCGTCCCAGGTTATAACCACTTAAAATGGGCAACTTTAAGGGGGTGGGGGCTGAGATTTTCAAAACTGCCTGGGGGATGCTCAGCTCCCATTGATTTTAATGGAATTTGGGCATCTCAGGTGGCTGTGATACTCTCAGCCTTTGTTTTCTCCAGGTTTTCATGGTTTTTTAACCTACTCTTCAGTGCAGTCAAAGGGAGGAGCGATACGCTCCGTGGCCTTGCCTAAGTCAGTTACACTTTGGTCCTCTGCTTCTGGATCATGGCAATGATAATACCTAGAGCTCACGGGGGCATTGGGAAGCTTAAAGGATTCTGAGACTTTCAAGACTACATAGCTGGTGTGAGGTGAACTCCCCTTTGTGAGGTGAAGGACCACAAAGCATGCTAGGGTGGGCTATTTCCTGCCAGTACTGCCAACTTATTGTCGAGAGGACAGAATAAAACTAGACAGCCTGGTGGACGTGATATATCTTGACTTTAGCAAAGCTTTTGATACGGTCTCCCACAGTATTCTTGCCAGCAAGTTAAAGAAGCATGGATTGGAGGAATGGACTATAAGGTGGATAGAAAGCTGGCTAGATCGTCAGGTTCAGTGGGTGATGATCAACAAGTCGATGTCTGGTTGGCAACCGGTGTCAAGTGGAGTGCCCCAGGGTATGATCCTGGGGCCGGTTTTGTTCAACATCTTCATTAATGATCTGGATGAGGGGATTTATTGCACCCTCAGCATGTTCACCAATAACATTAAGCTGGGAGATGTAGATACGCTGGAGGGTTGGAATAGGGTCCAGAGTGACCTAGACAAATTGGAGGATTGGGCCAAAAGAAATCTGGTCAGCTTCAACAAGGACAAGTGCAGAGTCCTGCACTTAGGAGGGAAGAATCCCATGCAACGCTACAGGCTGGGGACTGACTGGCTAAGGAGCAGTTCTGCAGAAAAGGAAATGGGGATTACAGTCGACGAGAAGCTAGATATGAGTCAACAGTGTGCCCTTGTTGCCAGGAAGGTCAACGGCATATTGGGCTGTATTAGTAGGAGCATTGCCAGCAGATCGAAGGAAGTGATTATTCCCCTCTATTCGGCACTGGTGAGGCTACATCTGGAGTTTTGTGTCCAGTTTTGGGCTGCCCATTACAGAAAGGATGTGGACAATTTGGAATGAGTCCAGCAGAGGGCAACAAAAATGATTGGGGTTTGGGGCACATGACTTATGAGGAGAGGCTGAGGGAACTGGACTTATTTAGTGTGCAGAAGAGGAATGAGGGGGATTTGACAGCAGCCTTCAACTACCTGAAGGGAGGTTCCAAAGAGGATGGAGCTCAGCTGTTCTCAGTGGTGACAGATGACAGAACAAGGAGCAATGGTCTCAAGTTGCAGAGGGGGAGGTCTAAGTTGGATATTGGGAAACACTGTTTCACTAGGAGAGTGGTGAAGCACTGGAATGGGTAACCTAGGGAGGTTGTGGAATCTCCTTCCTTAGAGGTTTTTAAGGCCCAGCTTGACAAAGCCCTGGCTGGGATGATTTAGTTGGCGTTGATCCTGCTTTGACAAGGAGTTGGACTAGATCTTCTGTGATTCACACCTTCATTCCAATCTTTCCCATCCTTAATATTATAACAGAGTACCAGCTCTGTTGCAGTTAAGGTTGAGGGTTGCTATCTCTTTAAAGGTGGAGTATTCTAAGTGCTCTACAAGCCACATGCTGAAGTGGATTCTCTTGAAATTTGCCACACCTCCTGGGGGCACTGGCTAGAGTTAGTGATCCAATTTTGGAGTCATTTGAGCAAGGGGTTCCTGAGGTGCAGCCCTTGCAAGAAAACAGCATTTTACTAAACTTCTTTCTTAAAAATTTTTTGTGTGTGTTTTGCACACACTGGGGGCTCTAGCTACGGCTTTGATCCTTCCCACATTGATCTCAGTCATTCAGGGTGTACTTCAACTACTGCATGGTTGAAGTTCCCTAGGAGAAGCCATAGTGAGAAAGCTAGTAAGGGTAAAGTTTGTCATTCCCAGTCAGTGTGAACCAAACTGAGTCAAATGTACATGTGCAGAAAGAGGATTTCCAGGCACTCTGTTGTCATAGTAACTGGGTGACTCAAAGGGACATGCTGTAGCCATTCAACCCCAGCGACATCCATAGAAAATGCCCCCAAACTTTGTTTGTGCAGAGTTCAGGTTGCGCAGTGGTGCCTTGTGCCCTTCCAAAATGTGGAGAGAGACTAAACTTAAAAACGTCAGAAAACCAGGAAATACAAAGTTAAGGTATATGTCACCCTCACAGTGTAACCTTAACTCTGCCCCCCCACCCCCCGGAGCTGGTAATAATCAATGGGAATGGTTCAGTAAAAGGAATGCAAAACTTAAACTACCAAGGGAAGTGGTGGATTCTTGTCTCTCTTGATGTCTTCAAATCAAGTCCAGATGCCTTTCTGGAAGATGCTTTAATCATTATAAGTTATTAGGCTCAATATGGGAGCACAGGGGTGAAATTCTTTGACCTGTGATATACAGGAGATCACTGACACAAAATCTATGACTCTACTACATGTAGATATGAGGAAGGACTAAGAGAACATACCATGGTTTGTGTTGTTCTACAGATTTGAATTCTAGCATTTGTTTGCATGCACTCCAGCTATGTTGGCCGTGTGAAGAGTAGCTGTGCTGAATGGTGGAGGGATTACTTGGAGCAGCTCGGCACAGATGTGACTGTAACTGAGAGGTGCACGTGTACCTTGAGAGATCAAGTATGCCTCATTCTCTGGGAACGGGGGAAAGGGGACCCCTTTGCCACCCCTGCTACTCCTGAGGGCAAGCTGCTGTCTGCCAGGGGAGGACAGCCCCCCAGGTACCATCACTCCAAATCGGGGCAGGGCCTCATCTCCCATCTGGGACAAACCAGCGATGCCTCAGAAGGTTCCACAGCTCGCTAAGCAGAAAGCACAGGTCAGAGGCCCAAGGCGGCAGTCTCCCCGATTAGAAGCATTTCTGGCCCGTCTCTGTTACTGTGTAGGCAATTATTACCCGCTCTAATCTCTGTGCTGGCTCCATTCCATCAGCTATTGCAGCACCGTAGCAAACATTCCCGGGGCTAAAGAACAAAGCAGGGCCCAGCACAAGCTAATCAATCATGAGTGGGAGCACAGAGTCCAACTCATGATGCTCCCAAGGAGGATCCAGTGCCAACTTGTTAGCTCTCACCGGAGGAGCAGGGGGGCTATGAGTCTAGCCCCCTGGAAGCTGTACAGAGCTGAACTTCTCCTTACTTTGGCATCATGGTCACTAGCTGCAGCAAGGAAAACTGGTTCCCAGTGGGGACAGGGAGCACATGCAATATGTATTATTGCTGAGGCAGGAGGTGGTATGACAGTGATTCTCCACTGGCAAATTATTCTATTCAACTGCAAAGAGCAAATCCATGTCTCTCTAGGTCACTGTGCAGGGCACCTGGCGCACCAGGATACCTCAGTGACAACTGTGATAGAGCTCAGTGGTAAAGCACAGGCCCTTTCCACTTGCCCTAAAGGAGAATCTCCATTAATGTTAGCAGTATAGGACCTATGACAAAGAGTTGAGCAATTCCATCCCATAGAAGACATTGTTACCTATACATACTGGCTAGTTCATTGCACACTCTTCTTTTTAGGAAAATCTTGTGCTCCCGAGTCTGGCTTTTACCATTCTGCCAGTGTAACAAATCTACGGCCACATGTCCTGGGTGGCCACAGGATTGTTATTGTTTTATTAGGCAGACGTTAGCTGGGGCACCAGGGATTTTCATAGGTCAGCTGATATTAACCAATGAGTATTTGTCTTACAAGACAGATGATGCATTACTCATTTCAGCTATCAGGCCTGACGTCCTCCAACCACCCCTGCCAACTTCCAGCTCCCCCTGTCCTGACATGGAGGCTTTCATCTTTGTTTCTGTTCCAGACAGGTTCCAAATTCTTCTCCCGCACAATCCCAAAATGATGTAGGGGGAAAAAGACAGCCTGCTTAGAACAAAATCATTAGGAGACAACATAGTTCAATCGATTCCTTCACCTTGGTTTAATTCTTTGCTCGTGTGCTTTTCTGTTCTCACACTCATTTTGAAATAGATGGCCCAGTCATTTCAAATTTGGCAGAGGTCACAGGTGAAATGAGTTTGTGGCCTCAGCTTACTTAAAGCACCAATGCAATTTTGGCCTGTTGTTGTTTGACCAAGAGCCGTCAGGGGAGGAATATTTACGAATAACTGTTTCCTTTTGCTCAAAGAATCTAAAGAGCTTTCCAGATGGCACGAACAGCAGGTATCAGTTCCACCACCACCGAAATGCAGCCAGTTCTAGGGTGTAACATGGTGGTTGTTTCACAGCACAGGGCAACATGACCTAATATTTTAGAACAGGAAACACAGAACAATTCTGGATCCATATGAAACTTTGGGGAAAATATAAGGAGACAAATGACATTAACTATACAAACTGGCATTGAGGCAGCACACCAAGGGTGACATCCTTTATCAAGTCCCTCCCCTGCCACAGACTTCCTGTGTGACCTTGGGCAAATGACTTAGTCTCTGAGTCTCAGATCTGCACTGTGCAATGGGCATACTAGCACTGCCCTACCTCCTACGGGTGTCCTGAGTATTAATACCTTAAAGATTATAAGGCACTCACTTGCTATGGTGATGGAGGCCATATAAGTACCATAGATGACAGATATCCCCTTAAGGAAAGCATAACAACACTTCTATATCAGCTGCCATCCAAAGATCCTGAATATATTAAGCCACACAATACCTCTATCATCTAGCTGTTACTACCCACTTTTACAGGTGGGGAAATGGAGGCACGAAACTGCTAAGTGACTGGCGTACAAAGGCACTGAAAAGGTGGGTGGGCAGACCCTGAATAGAATTCAGATCCCTTGATTCCCAGCCCGGTGCTGTAACCAGAAGTCCCTCCTCCATCCCTCCTTCATGTTTAATAATAATCATGTTTTGAAAAAGGTGTTTAATAGCGGACCAGTTTTATACCTAAGGGCGAAGGTGCATTCAAGGACTCGGCATGGCACTGTAGGTCAGTGGTAGCTTGTAGCGTTATCAGTTGAGTTCCCATTCCCAGATATACCTATGTAAGCAGAGTCTGAATGAGTTCTCTCCTGACAGCTAGCTAGGAGGGCGAGACACTTCAGGATCAAACTGTATTTACATGAACACACCTCCTCTGTCAAGACAGCCAGCAGATAGAGTGATGTTGCTCAAAGCGATCAGCTTTGGCTGGTGTTAGGTTACAAATCACTTTAGTACTGAAAGCAGGAGTAGTGAGATGTAGTTATCAATTTTGTTGTATGAATAAAGGGGAGCAGAACTGTGCTTAACCTGTCCCAAATGAGGAGGTCCCTGTCAGCTGAAAGGACCTTATTAAACCAGGGGCTCAAATGCCAGGTGGGTCAACTAGGAAGCTTGTCCTTCTCATGGTCTTTGGTTTTGCTGTTCAAAGATAGAGCCAAATTAGGAGCTTTTGTTATTTTAAGTGCTTAAATAAGAACTAAAATTGCTTGGGGGTAGGGCAGTGTTTCTACACAGCCTGCAAAAAGCTGAAAATCACTAAGAGCTGACAATCACTATGAGGTCACAGCAGAGAGGTAGGTGGTAGCAAAAGGTAACTAAGAATTGGCCTGTGGCAGTGGTGAACAAGTGGCTGGTGGGATGGCCACTAGAGAGAAACTGCACCTGGTGGGGTGGCAGCCAGAGTAAGTGCTCAGATGGCAGAGTAAGCAAGGTGCCTTCTTCCCCAGGTGAGAAGTGAACTCACACAGATGCAATTCTAAACCCTGGATCCTCACTGATTTATGAACAGCCACTGTGAGTGGGGTGGGGAGAGGGGCACAGAAAAGGAACTTTTGGTTGTAGAACCCAAGGTGGAAGGTTCTGCCCCACGCACTCTGGGGTGGGTCTCCTGCTCACAGTTTTATGTTTATGAATCCTGCTTGTGGCATTTCCCCTAATTAATGTCGGGTGACTTCTCTCCTTTCTTTAAAAGTTTCTTTTCTACACTCAGACTCTGTGCTTGCAAGCAGGGAAGTTTTGCCTCTCAGAGGTGCCCAGGGAGTGGTGTGTAATTTTCTCAGGTTATTGGATGGGGGCTCGAGCTAGTTCTGTGTTGTATTGTTGAAAAGAAACCCTTAGGTATTAAACCCAGCCCTGGTTGCTGCCGGCTCTACCTGGCAGAAGGGTTACACTTTGTCTGAAGTGTAACTCAGGTCTAGCTCTTGGGTTTGTCTATTAATGAGCTAGGGTACACAGAGATCTGAATTTGGATTACATCATGCCACAAAGCACAAATAACACGGTGCAGACTGCTCCCACTGGAGCTGATGGGAGTTTTGACTTCCATTTCAATGGGAGCGGGAGTGGACCTACATGTTGTTCTCTTCCTTTGCCTGAAGCTAGGATTGTGCAATGCTGGTTTCTCTAGTAAAAGGTTAAATAATGGTGCTCTCAAACATCTCCTCCCAAACTCCAGACTGTTGTGTGTGCCAACACTTATGTGCACAGAACTTCCTGTGCAACCTCCTGGATACCCCGTCCCGCAACTTTTACCAGGGTAGCAGCAGTCCTTCCATAGCATACCAAAGTCAATTGGGATCACTGGGAGCAGGCCCGAAGGATCACATGGGAAAAACTCTGATACCCATGTGCACAAAGCCTGTAGTGGGAAGGATGGAGACTGTGTCTATTTATTTGGGTCTATAAACCACATCTAACGGAAAGGCTCATCCCAAACTGGGTGAGGGGTTACAAGATTCCTTATTCAAAGTAACTATAACATTACATTAAAGGTTTAGAAAACAAGACCTATGAGGGAAGATTGAAAAAAAAAACTGAGTTTGTTTAGTCTGGAGAAGAGAAGACTGAGAGGGGACATGATAACAGTTTTCAAGTACATAAAAGGTTGTTACAAGGAGGAGGGAGAAAAATGGTTCTTAACCTCTGAGGACAGGACAAGAAGCAATGGTCTTAAATTGCAGCAAGGGAGGTTTAGGTTGGACATTAGGAAAAACTTTCTAACTGTCAGGGTGGTTAAGCACTGGAATAAATTCCTCAGGGAGGTTGTGGAATCTCCATCATTGGGGATTTTTAAGAGCAGGTTGGACAAACACCTGTCAGAAATGGTCTAGATCAGGGGTTGGCAAACTCTCAGAAGTGGTGTACCAAGTCTTCATTTATTCACTCTAATCTAAGGTTTTGCATGCCAGTAATACATTTTAATGTTTTTAGAAGGTCTCTTTCTAGAAGTCTATAATATAGAACTAAACGATTATTGTATGTAAAGTAAATAAGGTTTTAAAAATATTTTAGAAGCTTCATTTAAAATTAAATTAAAATGCAGAGCCCCCCACCCCCAGACCAGTGGCCAGGACCCGGGCAGTGCGAGTGCCACCAAAAATCAGCTTGTGTGCCGCCTTTGGCACGTGTGCCATAGATTGCCTACTCTTGGTCTAGATAATACTTAGTCCTGCCCCGATTGCAGGGGAGTGGACTAGATGACCTCTCAAGGTCCCTTCCAGTCCTATGATTCTATGATTAAATATCTTAGAACCAATGCCACTGTTCCCCATAACCATCCTTAGGTCCAGTCCCCAATGTAATCCCCCCATAAGCCTTGGGAGCTCTCTTGGAGAATGCTCCAGGCCCTCAGCAGTGGCCCCAAGTCTAAGAACACCTGTAAACTGCTAACCACTTTCACATACAGTAGCCAGTCACCATCAGTTGGCAGAGCTGATCAAATTCCAGTCAGTTCTTCTAGCTACATCCCCCACCCTAACAATATTACCTCTGTCTGGTTCTGACTGAGCCTCACCCAATGAGCTCTTACCCAACCCCAGTCTCCAGGAAGCAGCAGTTAGCCAGTGGGATCATCCATAACGGAGCCATGTGGAAAGTTATTCTCCACACACAGTAGATAGTTTGACCCATATCTCCTTGCTAATCCACCTAGTATACACATACTGCACGACAGTACAGTATCCTTCAAATGAGAGCCCTTGGCTTAGATAATCAATTGCCCTTGATCACCACCTGGTCCTTCTGTATTAAAAGGAGTGAAGCCACTGTCGAGCTGTCTCACCTCTTCCTGCTAACGACCACACTCCCTTGCCAACCACCCCTCATTACTCACAATAGCAAAGGCATCCAAGAGATCACCCAGAATCAGCTGGGGGACACATTCTATTCTCTAAAGCTTCTGATACCACGCTCACCACCGTTGTAGCTGAGCGCCTTCCCGTAGTGAGCTAAACAAGGCGACTAGCAACTGGCATGTGTTGTATGTTCTCTCATCCTCTTTGTGGGAAGAATCACAGGCCAACACCACCAGGGCAGCTTGGCTTCTGCACCCAGATCTCAACCCAGATGGACCGGGATTAAGGAGATCTGTGGAGCGTGGAACAAGACCCATGACCAGTAGGGGCAGGCTGCCTGGCCCCTGCCCCTGCTCTCTGAGGATCACACTTCCCAGGGCTGCCAGCTGCCATAGTGCACAAAGGGCTCATTTAATTCCATGAACCAAGAGCAATTGGTGTCACAGATCCCTCTAGGCCAAAGGGTGCCAAAGCTGGAGGCAGCAGCAAGGGGTGATCTGGCATGGAGAAGAGGAACAGGAAAGATTGAGTACAGGAGAGGGAAATGCTGGGCCAGCCCTTTCAGCTCCACCTGACTTCCCCGAGACTTTTGCATCCGTCCTAGTGAGGACTCTGGCCAAGCAGGGGGTGGGGCTGTGGGAATATGACAGGGAGCCAGGACACTAGGTTTGAGGGACGTGGCAGTGAGGTGGGACCCAGGCCCTGGGGATGTGGCAGGGAGCTGGGACCCCAGGCTCAGGGGATGTGGCAGGGAGCCGGGACCCCAGGCCCAGGAGATGTGGCAGGGAGACGGGACCCCAGGCCCAGGGAATGTGGCAGGGAGCTGGGACCCCAGGCCCAAGGGACGTGGCAGAGAGCCGGGACCCCAGGCCCAGGGAATGTGGCAGGGAGCCGGGACTCCAGGCCCAGGGAACATGGCAGGGGACTGGGACCCCAGACCCAGGAGATGTGGCAGGGAGACGGGACCCCAGACCCCAGAGACGTGGCAGGGAGCCGGGACCCCAG
>ML677344.1:3404471-3556013 GCA_007922305.1 Dermatemys mawii | reverse complement strand
GACCCTGCACTTTCCCCATGGAGTTCCTATCCCCTGTCCCAGGCACCCTCCAAATCCCCTGCACATTCCCCTAAAGAGCCCTTACCACCTGTCTTCAGACCTCACTGCTACCTACTTCTTGACCCAGGGTCCCTCACTGATCCTCCTCACTCCTGTCCCCAAATCCCTCCCACCCCACATCCCTGTGCCCAGCCCCCCGTCCTTTTGCTGCAGGAGGCACTGGGGGTTCAGGGAGAACCAAACTCCACAGGGGATTCCCAGGGGTGACACACATCTGGTGTGTGTGAGCTGGGGGAAGGGAGATTTGTCCTAACGGAGATGTTCTGGCCCTGTGTGTGCTGTGGGGAGTCCCTTTGCTTTGGAACTGGGGTGATACAAAGCCAGAGTGGGTGTGGATGACAGCGATGCTGGGGTGAGGAGCGTATCCTAAGAAAGGCACTTTTTCAGGTGCTTAACTTCTTCACAGAAAGTTTTAACCTTTGGGCTAAAAATCTTGTCATCCTTGTTGGCTCCCAAAATCTGAATGTCCTCTTGAGGGAGCTTGACAAAGCCTTGTTTAGCCACCCTTGCAGTAACAGGGCGAGTGGAAGTATTTTTTGCACTGAAGACTTTTCTCAGGGTAGAGGTAATTCTAGGTGTGCAGGCACTGCTAAGTTTGAAGGGGGGAATTGGTTGAATAATTATTAATGTTTCTTGAGTGTCCTATCTAGAGTGTGTGCAGGACTGCCCTCTACTGGATGGAATGAGAACCACTCAACCAGGTCATAAACATTGTTCTGCTTATCGGTAATGGAGATTCTCCTTTAAGCTCTTTGGGGGCAGGGACTGTTTTGTTCTGTGTTTGTACAGCTCCTAGCACAATGAGGTCCTGGTCCATGACTAGAGCTCCCATGCACTGTCGTGAACAAATAGTAATAAAAAGTGGTGTGGGGAGCAGGAGGATCTGGGCTTTCACATGTCACAGTGAAGTTCTAAGTAGCCATGGCGTGCAGGGTCATGGGAAATCCTATGTGACTATGGTTTTGTTACAGGAGACTGGAAATGCTATATTGGGCATATGTAACTTGAACCAACGTAACTTGAACCAATCAGGTGAGTTAGATGGGACCTTCAGTAATAAAAGCACAAGCCTTTAAGAATGGAGTAAAGAATGAAATCCCTTAGGATTTCTAGGGTTGGATAAAAGGTGTGTTTTCCAAACATGTTGGTTAAAGGATTTCTAGGGTTGGATAAAAGGTGTGTTTTCCAAACATGTTGGTTAAAGCAGTTTAGCCAATGTGTTTTCAAACACTAATGCTATGGACCAAACGAGGTCTTTTAACAATTCCAGCTAACACACATGAAAATACAACTTGTCCTGTCCACAACAGGACATTTTAAAATGTGTCAGCTAACTCACTTTAAAGAGAGGCCTTTTATGCCAGTCTAGATGTACCCTCGATTAGAAACCACAGACTCTTCAACCCCTTCTGTGAATCAGCCACAAGAGGGGGACAAAGACTGACTTGTGGGATTACTGAAGGTGATTCTGCAGCTACCTACCCCTTTGTGGGTCGCTACCCCTTGAAATTAACTGTGTATTTCAATGATTGAATGAACATGTACCTGTAAAGCCTGACACCACATGAATTAGTGAGTGGCTTAAACAAAATCCCCAGTCTTCAAACCCCTGTGATTTTTGGGAGTGTTAAAAATCCCAATGTTTCAAGTCCCTGCCGTGTTTAGTTCTGCAGTCATGGAGAGAGCTACCTGCTGGTCCCCTCAGCTCAGAGAAGGGTGGTGTCTATGGCTAGACACCAGCAGGAAAGGAAGGCGGGGGGAGAAAGTGGCCATGTGAGCTGGGATGGGAACCACTTGCCTGGGTGGTGAGAGCCTCCAATAAAGTGTGTTCATCAAGGGGGATCGGCAGCACACAGCATCTCCCAGGAGCGGGAGGGCGAGTCCACTTGCCTCGCCAAAATCGGGGGTTTGGGGCGGGGAAATCACCATATGAGGATAGATGCTAAGTTGAGTTTCTGCCGGGAGAATGGGGGAGAATGTGGATCTTTCTGGTGTTTCTGTCAAACTCCTACGGAAGTGAAGCTCTAGGACAGGTATGGGGTCATCACTGAGGCAAAATTTAAAAGGCTGCCTCTGGGTTGGCAAAAATAAACTCCATGGTTCCCTGGCGGTGTAGATCCATAGATGGTGGTAAGAGTGAAAGCGCTTCCCTAGGCAAGGTTCAGCTATTCCTAACCCCTCTGCTCTCTAACCCTGCTCTGAGCAGTGTTTAGATATACAGGGAGAAAAATGCCTGAGCCCTGTCTACACTATGGCTTTCAGCCTTGCTCCTGCCAGTGGAGCTGGGACACTGGGGAATTCCATGCTTGATTTCTGCCAGCACAGTCCAGGCTAGAAGGATCAGCCCTGGAATTTTATGAGAGGTTTTAAATATATTATGACAAGGGCTCTGGGGTTACAGTCCTTGGTTTGAAAGAGGGTGGATGGCAGCAATCCACTGAGCTGGCAACAGGACAGGGTATGCAGGTAGGACAGATTGCGTTGCCCGTGTTTTTTCCCGCTGCAGAGTCAGAGTTTGCAGGAAAGCCACCCAATTTTCTGTAGCAATCGTTATTCAGTTTCTCATAACAACCCCCCACTCCCGTGGCTCCAGTCCAGCATTTTAGAGCTGCACAATGACATCTAGCCTCACCTTACATTCCATACTCTGTCAGCCCAGTTACCGCCTGACTTAGCCGTAGTATCCAAACAGCCTCATAGCGCCGGGCTGTGTACAAACACTTAGCGAGAGATGGTCCTAGGGGCACAGGGGGGTGAAGTTACTTGCCCAAGGTCCCATATCAGGTCAGTGGTAGCGGAGGAGAACCCAGATTGCTTAACTCACAATCTGGGTTTACCTCCTGGATCTACCATTAACCTGCATATGGCTTCTTGTGGGTCTTAAGGAAGGTTCTGAAGGAGCAGAAAGTAGCAGTTGGAATCGGGCTGAATATTTTTCATCAACATTTTAATTTTCCCTAAAATTTGACCAGCTCTGTAATGTGGTTGAAAATCAGCCAAAATAATAATAATAATTAATAATTAATTCCAGCCAGTAGTAGCAGAAAGGTTCGAGGCCGGAGTTGTTGGCAGTGTGGAAGGAGTGCTGCTCTTTGAGGCATCAGTAACCTGATTGTTAGGCTTACATATATTTTTTTTGTGATGGGTGGTATTTTTTTAACGGACTAGGTGTTTTCTCCCCTTTTACAGTCTGTGGGTTGAGCTGATTAATGCCCTTTGGGCTGCTCTTAATGATATTTGTATGTCAGATTTTGTTAAGTTTTCACTAGTATATCTGGAAGCAGTGAAATCATATCAAAATCCCTCTTTTCTTTCTAGAGATTTTTGACTGAATTACTTATAGTCCAGTCACTCAAATGAGACTGTCACTCTGTCTGCAGCAGCCAGTGCAATTCATTATTTCCAGACACATTCATTGGGAAGGGCCCGTTTCCTTCAGAACGGCTGTTAAGGCATTTCGGGGGGGGGGGAAAGCGTCGAGTGGTGGTAGTTGTCACCACTTGACTTCCCCATTGCATCATTTGTTTTATTACTAAGGGTGTCACCGGACTTGAATGCACAACGTTTTACTGCCATAACTGGGTTTCATTATTAAACCAAGTATTCTCTTCTTTAATACTTGAACGTCCTTTTAAATGTTTTCACAACCCCCAACTGTTTAATTCCCTCTCAGTTCAGCAGGGTTTATTTGTCCAAAAGCTTTTTTTAAGTTGTAAGGGTTTTTTTAATTAATTATTTTTTAACGTGACTTTTTTTTCAGGGGCTCTGAGCTTATTGTTTGTTTTTTTGCACTTCTGTTTTAACTTCGTACACTTCGCTGCAAAGCTGCACTCTCTAAACATAGTCCCCGAAGGGCAGCTGCTTTTTTCATTGGATTTATGCAAATAGGTCATAGACCTTGTTTTCCTCCAGCCTTTTTTCAGGAATTTTTGAATATTTCAGTGGCATTCAGAGGCCCTCTGCTGTGCTCTGTTGTGCACTATTTTTTCTCTCTCCAGTACCACTCTCTGGAGTTCGTTTGTCTGGGAAAGAGCAAAGAGCCGCAGCATCAGTGCGAGCGGGTAAAACTCCTCGGGTGGCTAAAGGAGGTCTTAACTGCCCCTCCACCCTGGTGTCATCAGCCAAAGCTACCGCCTCACAGCAGTAGAGCAGTTGGGGGCCTTTGCCTGATGGAGTTAGACCTGCTTACACCATGCTTCAGTTTGGCCCACCCCCACCGAAGGAGCTCTAAGCGCTTCCCAAACACTAGTGAATTAAGCCTTGCTGTGCCCCAGCGTGGCAGGGAAGTATTGTTATCCCTGGGTCTCAGATGGGGAAACTGAGTCAGAGAGCGGCGACAGGACTTGCTTTGGGACATTCTGTGGTAGCGCTGGGAATAGACGCCAGATCTCCTCAGCCCTAGTCCTGTGCTTGAGCTACAAGGCCTTCCTGTGCAGATCAGCTGGCCGGCACAGACCTTGCGAACCTCGGCCAGAGCAGCAGTGACCGTCGTGGGTCTGTGCGACCCGTGCAGCTGCACAAGGGCCTGTGCTGTTTGGGCCCTTGTTGCTCTCCCACAGCTGCCTGACCAGCCAGAACACGGCGTCCCAGTGCTGGAATAAAAACCTGCAGCACTTTGGAGGGCTGGTCTACACTTAAAACACTGTGTCAGTGCAGCTGCACTGCTGTAGTGGTTACGTGAAGACGCTCCGACACTGACAGGAGAGTTTCTCCCAGCAGTGTAGTTAATCCACCTCCCGAGAGGTGGTGGCTATGTTGCCGGGAGAAGCTCTTCCATTGATACAGTGCTGTCCACATGAGGAGCTAGGGTCAGTATGTCACTCGGGTGTGGATTTTTCACATCCCTGAGCGATGTAGTGATACCGATATAGATCTGTAGAGTAGATGTGGCCTAAGTCTGGAACCTTCTCCTGGCCTGGCCCTCAGGATGTTGCCGAGAATCACGACGACGAAGGCCCAACAGTGTCATGGTGGATCCTGGGTCCCAGGAGACCGTGGGGGAGGCAGCTAGGATGAGGAATCTCACTCCCTTCCTGTTCTCTGGTCTCTCAGCCAGCGGTCGGTGGCAGCCAGTTTCATCCCCTTGACTCCCTCCAACAAAAAAGTTTATTTTTTCTTTTGAGGACCCCAGAAGGAAGCGATGGGTGCCACAGCCCTTCCCCTCATTAATTTGTTCACCAATTAGATCTAATTTCTGACACACCAATTCTGGTCCATTGATTTTTGGTCCAGTCCTTCTCTTGGTTACGGGGCATAGTGTTAACACAGTCCGTGAGCTATATCAATGGGCCTTTTTGTTTGGACTCCTTCCCTCTTTGTGTCTTTCCTTTGCACCTTTCACCATCAACATTTATTACTGTAGGCATGGTGCTTTTGTAGGAAGGTTCACTCCTTACAGCTGAGCTCACAGCTAGGGTACATTTGTAGCCCAGTTAGTACCATAGGCTTGATCCTCCATGCCCCACAAATCCTTGGGACTCCAGGCTGTTCGGCCTCCCTCAGCAGTTGGAAGGAGGATCAAATCCTAGCAATTAGCCATGATTAACTCCCTAGCTCGAGCTTTGAGTGGCCAACGCTGCCCCACTCTGCAGTGTTTCTGGGGTGCGGTTTAACTAGAGGGGTGCACGCTTTGGTGCTGCTGTAAGATGAGAGTATTGCACACACGAGACACTCCTGGCATCTCTCCATTCCCCTCCCACATGGCCTCTGTATTCACACTTCCACTCTCCTTCATTTCAGGGATTTCCTGCATCTCCACTCACGCCAGGGGCTCCCCTTTCCCTGGATTCACTGTTTGGTTAGTTTGACTTTTACATCCTTTCCGGTTTTCTTAGCAAGTAGTGATACGTTGGGAAGTGATATGTTTGTTCAGCTCTGGCCTGGGGACCAGCTAGAACCAGGGAAGACTCAAAGCGTAGCCCAGGGATCTCAAATTCGAATCACCAGGAGGGCCACATGAGGACTAGTACATTGGCCCGAGAGCCCCATCACTGACACCCCCCGCTGCTGCTCGCATCCCCGTCTCCCACTCCACTCTTTCCCTGCCCCCATTCCACCCCTTCCCCAAATCCCCGCTCCTGCACCGCTTTTTCTCCGCTTCCTCCCCTGAGTGCACAGCTCCCTGCTCCTCCTCCCTCCCTCCGGAAAGCACTAAATGCTGCCAAACAGCTGTTTGGCGTTGGGAAGTGCCTGGAGGTAAGCAGAGGGAGCGGGGATGTGGCATGCTGTGGGGAAGGGGAGCAGGGGGAGGGGAGCTTGGTGGGCCGCAGGAAATAACCCTGCGGGCAGCATGTTTGAGACCCCTGGCGTAGGCCCTAACCAAGCTGAAAGCTGTTCTGAAATCTCGGGATGTATGATCAGGTGGTTGGTTTGTTGAATTACAATGGTGCCTCGCGTGATAGTGTCCCAGGCGGGTTGTCTGCTGGGATTGATGATCAGATCCATTAGCTCAATGGCCATAGCACAATCAGAAATCTCTGTGGTCTAGCCACTAGAAGGGGCAGAGAGCCATACGGGGCATGGGTTAAACTGGGGCCCCAGTGTAAGATCAGGGCCCCATTGTGCTCGGTGCTGTACAGACAGAGAACCAAGTAGCTGGTGCCTGCCCCAGAGAGCTCTCCCATTTTAATGTTTAGTTTAACTGAGTGATAGTGCCAGTGAGAAGTGCCTGATCAGCAGCCCTGGAAACTCATCCTCTGTCTGTCCACAGGACGGGCCCAGCTCCTCTGCCCCACCCCACCAATGGGCCAAAGGTAGAGCACTACCCACGCTGCAGGCCTAGACGGTCTCTGGCCTCTCTGAGAGTGACTGCCCTGAGGGGGGCCCGTCTGTGGACGTCTGTGACTTCATGTGTGACCCTGGGGGATCTCTGTACCTGTCTATCTCCACGGCTTGACAGATGCCAACACCACATGGCCCCTTTGTCTCGCTCTTTGGATGAGAGACGCTGTGTAAGTGCAAAGAATTTACCCTGGCTTACCTGACGTGAGGTTAGGCCCCCAGGGATGACTGCTCTCTGCCTGCCCCAGCACGCGATGGACAGGGATTGATTGCAGGTCTGTCTAGCCAGGTCTTCCCCTGGTGCCCCTCCCAGGCTGAGAACACAATGAAGGGAGCCTGCTGTCGTCACTGTAGATCACCCACTTCCAGGGGCCACGTGGATGGAGGTGTAGACCGTGCCAGGTGGTCTCCTCTGTGCTGCGCTCTGCTCCAGGGGCCTTCAGAAGGCTGAAGCCAGACCCCTGGGTGGGGAAGGAAGGGACCGATCTGCAGCTTGGCACTCTTGGCCGAGGGAAAGTCCCCAGGGTTGGCTACCAGAGGGGTGGTGCGAAGCAGGGAGAAGAAATAGGAGGAGAACCTCTGCCAAGGCCCCCACCTGGTGAGGGATCACCAGAGCTTTGGTGTAGTGCAGTGTGGGAGACCAGACGTGAAGCACTTTTGATAGGGGGGAAAATCCTTCCAGCTGTGCTGAACCCTAATAGCTTCCTGTCCCACCAGGCCTAAAGAGGCAGTTACTGTCAGTGGGCTCTCCTCCCGCCAGCAGCTGCCTGTACATCAGGGCATGGGGCTGGTGGAGCCGTGTGGTCGGAGACCCTCCTGCCCCAGTAGCACCCTACTGTTACCCAAAATTTGGGCCAGCTACTGAGCTTAGGGAGGACTAATGACCCACCAGAGTTTGGCAGAAAGCAGCACATTTATTACACTGATATCTAAGTTCCAAAGAAGGGAGGGGTTTGGGGGGGGCGGTCAGGTCACACTCACACTCTTGTACTCACGCTCCCAGGACAGGCACAGCACTGGAGGTGTCAGGATCTTTCAGGGTAAGTGTCCCACAGTGCAGCAGTGGATGGTGTGATGAGGGTAAATCTTCCCAAGGCAGATGGAAAGCAACTCAGCAAACCACTGGCCAGGTGGTCCGGGCCTAGGGCCTTCTCGGGAGGTACAAGCTTGTGAGAGAGAGAGGACGTGGCACCTTCCCCTTTTAACAACCAGCTCCTGGCCTGTGGCTAGAGATGACTTGGCTGCATCCGGCGGTTCACACTCCACCTCAGGCAGGGTCCATGCAGTGTGTATGCACTGGGATGTGATCGCTGGCCGGTTAGAGTCCCAGACACCTTGTCTACCTTTGGAGCTCTTCTGTCTTCTAACTGTTTAAAGAGCCCATTCATCTCACAAGCACTCTGGGAGGGAGGGAGGGAGGGGGAAAGCCACTTCACAGGTATTCAAAGAGGGAGAGGAGACAAGGGAGGAGGGGTGTAACAGACTTTTTGAGCATACAGGTATACATAGCATACAGATCACTGCTGCTCCTACAACACCTACCTCAGTCCATTGTCTCAGCCAGGCACAAAGAGCTCCTGCACAGACCTGATCTGTGAGGCCTACACTACAGACTCCACAAATCCTGCCCCCTCCACCCTCCAATGGACCTGTTGTGACTACCTTGCTGCCAGGGCCCATAGCAGCCCCAGAGGAAGGAAGCAGGATTTCCTGACATAAGAATAAGGGTTTTCCAAAGTGCACATGGCCAGAATGTCCCCACTGTGTTGCTGTACTCCGCACCAGAGGTGGCTGCATCTCAGTGGCACTGCATGTCCGTGGCTGGTAATACCTTGGGATTATGCTTTGGGATCCTTCGGGAGAAGGTGACATCACAATGTTACATTATCTGGGCTCTGCACTTTGGTTCCGTCTCACCAAGATGCACAAGTTGCACACTGGTGCTAATCAGTGTGACCGCAGGGCCTGTCTGACAGCAGTGATGCCGTGTGACTTGTAAGCTCCCTCAAACTGTTGTGAAACTGCAAGTCTCAGAGTCCGGGTCAGCTGACTCAGGCTTGTTCTGCAGGGCTAAACCTAGCCTTGTGTAGACATTCAGACTCAGGCCGGCCCCAGGCTCTGAGACCCACCCTGTCGCCAGGCTCCAGCCCAAGCCCAAACGTCTACACTACTGTATGTAGCCTTGCAGCGCAATCCCAGGGAGTTAACCTGGGGTCTGAGACTCGTTGCAGTGGGTCTTTCTTCACTGTGTACGTGCCTCCCCCCTCACAACCCCCTAAGTGACTGAAGTCACTTTTCCTCGTTTATCCCGGCAGAAAGTTTCCTGGGAGTTGCGAGGACATGGAGGTGGGGAACCTGACAGAGACGTGGTACCAAAGCCTGCACTCAATGCTGAAGGCCCTGAACCAAACACTTCATGGTGCCATCCTGTGCCCACCAGACCAGGCCACGGAGCGGATGAATGGCAGTCAAGTCAGCAAGAATGACTATTCCTACGTGTACATCTTGTTCATGATGATCCTGTTTGCCGTCACCGTGGGGAGTTTGATTCTGGGGTACACCAAGTCTGGAAAGGTGGACAAGCGGAGCGATCCCTACCACGTGTACATTAAGGACAGGGTGTCTATGATCTGAGCAGGGCAGGGACGTTGTTGCAAGGACGTGCACAGCTACCTGCATCTGCCTCCTGTGGCAGGAGAAGCCCTTTTCCCTGGTCCAGTCAAACTCTTCTTGGAAGGGCCAACGCACAGCTCTGTCTTGCTAAGAGACAGCCACGTGGACACATTTAGTGCAGAGGAGCACTGGCAGGTGTGTATCCCAGAATCCTTTGCTCCAATGCAAAGGAGCATGGGATGCGTGTGAGCGCTACAAGTTCTTCGTTATTGTGATGTTGGACACCATATGAGATTGTAGATGAATGGATGCAGAGATCCAGGTGCACGCAGCTCAACAGCGAGTAGGCTCCCGGCTCGGGCAGAGCGTGACACAGTTCAGGGACTGGGTGGGAACACAGGGAGAGGACACCTCTTGTCTCCACCTACAGTCCAGATCATTGGTGCTGTGACCTGGCATCGGTGTGTGGAGATCCCTCTGTCACCAGAACAGAGAATGAATGGCTGGCGGATGAGCCAATCGGATGGTTTAATTTGTCCCTTCACGTCCTGTCAGCCTCTTGCGAGGCATGTGCAGCCTGGAGTCTAATCACACTCTGAATAGGGAGGCCTCCCAGTCTCAGGGCAGCAGCTAGAGAACAAATCTGGAAGAAGGGAAAATGTTCTGTGGGGCTGATCTCAAGAGGGGCTGAGCGAACACAACTCCCGCTGATCTCTGTTCCGAAGGCCTAGGAGGTCCGTACCCCACAGGGAGACAACCTATCTTCCCTGCACTGGGTAAACTGTTGTGTATTTTAATAAATCCATGGCCATGTCATGCACACAGTTGTTGGCTACTCAGAACTTCCTGGGGGCAGCGGAGATGGAGCACAGTTCCTCCTCCTATTCCAAAAGCACCGGCTTCTACATTTGTAGCTGAAAGAGACTTGTTACCAATATAGAGCCTATGATATACAGGTGTAGTAGTAGGATTTTGTTTCTATTTTATATAATTTAAAGTGAAGGATAAAGAAGAATAATGTCACCTGTATTAAATGTATTGATGTATGATTTGACCGTATCCTACCAGCCACTCTTTTTGAATAGCAGAAAGCAATGGCTTAATGGGCCATTTGGTAAAGATGCATCAGTCAGAATCTGTGTCTTGGCTGATTTCAAGGCAGTAACAGACCACTGAGGGTCACCACTTTGTTGTAGGTTTAGCATTTTAAAATAAGTAAAAGAATGCCAGGATTGTTTTCTTGTGCATCACAACTTGATGTTCCTGTTCAAAATGTTGTGTAAATCAGTTCTGTTTTGTGTGTAAATAAGAAATGTGTGTGGTAAGAGAGAAGTGTGAAGGCCATCGCTGAACCAGATGGTCTAGGAAGGAACCGAAGACAGATGCAAGGGCTCCAGGCGGCTGAAACATTCCCCTATTGAAATGTCAGAGGAGGGCAGATTAACAACTCTAAAAATGAGACAGGTGCCTCTCAATGGGGACAAGATAGCTGTGATCAAAACCAGCATGGGATAACTCCCTAAAAAACTCACTTTTTATTTTGTTTTTTTTAATTAAGAAGGACAATTAAAGAAAACAAGCACTCATCAAACAACAGTTGATTACAGCATGATGGCGCAAAACTCAATGGTCCCAATAAAGGAAAATCACTATACAAACCAGTATCAGAGGGGTAGCTGTGTTAGTCTGGATCTGCAAAAGCGACAAAGAGTCTTTTAGCACCTTATAGACTAACAGATCTAATCTGTTAGTCTATAATGTGCTAAAAGACTCTTTGTCGCTACGTAAACCAGGTGCCTTGCCATGAAACTTTGGAATTCGTCCTGCCAAGACTTCCCCGGGGCATTGCGTCGTGACCGACAGAACCCAGCTCCTCCTACCTGTGATCAACTTAGCTGGCCACTAGATTGATCTGGACTCTAAACTGGTAATCATAACATCGACTGGCGGGAGAGAGAGAGAGAGAGTGTGTGTGTGTGAGAGTGAATGCATACACTAATTGTTGTATCTTCAATAAACATGGCATATTGCCTTTTCCCCTGAAAAAGATCCTGTGTGCTTCTTATAAGCATAACAGATCTTGGTGGAGAATTGCGAAAGGGGGAAGACATGCACTGTGATTGTTGAACATACTGCTAAATATTGCTAAAGGAATACCATACGTATAAAGTGATCTATCATTCAGGTGTGCCCACCCCCAGTCGCAGAAGTGCTGGGCAATAGGGGGAGGATTAGAATCCTCACTCTGACATGTCTGTTGGGGAAAACTATACAAATAAGATATATACAAACTGTCTAGCTATATACACCCCCGGTCGTAGAGGTGCCGGGCCATAAGGGGGAGGATTAGAGTCCTCGCTCCTACCCATCTGTGGGGAAAAATTGCATAGGTGAATATACCCTCAGTCATAGGAGAATCGAGCCCAAAAGATAGGGGGCTTAGCGTTCCCCGCCTCCTGCTCTGTCAGGCAGAGTTTTTAGCGGGTATAGACGTTTTGTGTTTTGTAAGTCCCAGCACAAGCGTGGGCAAATAAGTAGATTTCTGTAAGACCTCGCTCTGAAGGATATAGGAGTGTGGGATATTGTTGTGCTTTTACAATTAAACAAAATGTTTAAGAAAAGGGACCAGGAGGTGTGGGGGCTAGTTGAGGAGTCCACCCTCCTTACTAAATTGGAAGTGGAACGGAGCCTGTGTCCATGAAAAGGGACAGTTCAGTGAGGAGAGCAGGATCAGGCCCAGCCAAGCAGGCAGGCAACAAATAAAAAAATTGGAAGACAGGTTGGAAACACCCAGACTCTTCTCAAGTATATTTTATCAGGAAGATTGATGGGAGGCAAAGTCTCAAACACCCGAATGGCCCAATGAACGCTTATTTTAGTTATTGGGATGATCACAGAAACAGTGTCCAAGCCCTAATTTTTTTAAAAAACCACAACATGAATATCCAGAGGTCACTCTGAGCAAAGAATTGCTTTGGTAGAGACCCCCCCACTGGAAGAATTAGATCCCATGGGTCAAGAAAAGCACGTCTGATTTACTGATGGGAGTGCAAAGGGAAAAGATGTGTAAAATACGCTGCCATTAACTTAGAAGAGGAAGTCATTCAGGAACATTTAGATCATGAACGGCTCAGCATGCTGAGCTCCACACCATTTATCAGATTTTAAGGCACTATTTAAGGTGCCACAGGACTCTTTGTCACTAAGGCACTGTGAAAATTCCCCATGGCCCATGTATATTCATGCTGACTGATTTTTGTGTGCAGGGATACAGTTTTGGCTAAGTAATTGGTATCGGAACAGGTGAAAAGCAGCAAATAAAAAAAATTGCATATTCAAAAAAAAAATAAAAATTTACCAGTGGGTAACAAAAGCCCCTAAACAGTTAAAGGTGCAACATGTAAAGGCAGACAGTAAAGAAACGGGTATAAAAACCACCTGGAATAATCGGGTAGATATAATAGCCCCACAGCATAATATAGCAGTTGTAACCAAAAGTCAGAAAAAGAATGTGCTGACACATCTGAGCCAACAGATGGCGCTACAAATCACCCTAACCAAGTTCCGAAAAAACAGAAGTTACTTAATGTGGCCCATCAGTTTATGCATGAAAAAGTGGGACTTTAAAAAGGCTAAAGCAAGTAGCACAATGGGAGTGTATAAAGAATAATATTAAAAACCTGGGTGTGGAATTGTGTGCGGTGAGCTCAGGACAAGCCTCGTCCTCCTCACTGGCAACCCATGATGCACCAACGAAGGCTTGGGCCAGGGCACAGGGTTCAAATTGATTTTATTAATAAATTGCCAAGAAGTAAGGAAAGATTCCCGTAGTTACTGGTAATAATTAATTCCTTTTCAGAATGAGTGAAGGCATTTCCTACTAAAAATAATAGCACCAGGGAAGTGGTCAAAGAGTTTTTTAATATGGTAGTATGTAAAAACGGCCCCGCCTGAAATAATAAATTTTAATAATGGAAAAGTTGAGTAGTTTGGATTCCATCCAGTAGAGGGCAGTGGTGCACATGCATGCGCTAACCTGTTTATTACGCCATTAAACTTTGCTAGAATGCTGATTGCTTTTGTAGACGGCAGGTTGAAATTTGTAGCTGGAAAGAAGTGTGAAGTCCAGTCTTCTGTGTAAGAGTAAACATATGGGGTCAAATTTATGTCACAGGGCCAGATTCTCAGCTGATATAAATTGGCATAGCTTCATCCTAGCACAATGGGCCTAGTCCATGACTGGGGCTCCTAGTTAGCATGGTAATACAAATAACACATATCCAGCACTCAGCACAATGGACTGGGGCTGTTAGGTCCTACTGAAATCCAAATAAATAATAACAGATTTGAATTGCATTAGGCATAGGGCCAGACACCTACATCCTAGGGGACCAGTGGTGTCAAGAACCTAGCTTTGGGTGTGTTATTGTCCATGTCCTTAGCTGCTCTTTTCAATGCAGAGCTGAACCAGGGGTATTTTAGTGACACTCCCTCTGGGGCTGCCTGTGGTGTTGACAGTTTGCAGGTGAAATACAGCCCAGGGCCGAACTTGCCGTGACCTACAGTCTGGTAGGTTTGTTTCCTGCCACGGCTGCATCTTTGATGTGGCTCTGAGGAGATCAGTGAGAACATGTGCATTCCCATGAGTCACCCCGTGGCTTGAGCAATGCAGAGCAATGTGTGTTTCCCACAGTAAAGTAAACGGGTGTGGATCTTTTATCCTGTGCATGGGGCAGAGGAAAATAAAGCTCTCCCAGTGTCTCAGGCTTTTATCTACAAATGAACAGGAGGAGGAGCAGGGCCAGGCCGTGATGTCAGAGAATGCCAACGTGTACGAGCATCTGCGGGCACCCGAGGATTTGTTTATGCAAGAGCTTTTAACTCATGATTGTTTTACCTCCTCATCAGATGTCACTCAGATTTATTCGGGTTTCCCCCCTAGCCAGCTATGAACCTTCCAGCCTGCACTGCTTGGGATGCAGGGGCTGGAGCTGCTCTGGTGTCAGTACTGAGCCAGTGAGGGTGGGGGGCACTGTGCTGCTGGACCACCTGCCAGAGGAGCCGTAAACCTGAGATCCCAACCAGAGGTGGTTGCTCAAGATCCCACACCCCTTTTTGCCAGAGTTGGGGGGTTACCCCCACTCTCCTGGGCAAATTTCAAGGAAGGGAATGAGCAACGGGTGGGTAAAGCAGAGATGGGGTAGAGAATAAGGGAGGGAGTGAGGGAGGAAGGAGGTGGGACCAGAGAACGAGGAACAGAGATGGAGGGAGAGAGATGCATAGGGAAGAGGAATAGATAGAATGACCCACAGGGCAGGGAAAAAGGTGATTTGTGATGAAGACAGACTGATAAAATGGAGCAAGAAAACCCCACAGTGCTTGTAGGTGTTTCTTCTTGAGAGAAGACAGCTTGTGCTGCAGGTCGGGTTGCCAAGCCTCCAGGAATTCGAGATTAAGCTTTAATTAACGATTATGTCATGTTATGAAATCTTCAGGAATATGTCCAACTGAAATTGGCAACACATGAGGAAGTACCTTTCCCCCGCCCCTTCTCATTCCATTCCCCGCTCCCTCTCCCCCACCCTCACTCCACAGGTGGTTGGAGTGCGGGGAGGAGGTGAGGGCTTCAGCTGGGGGTGGGTGGGCTCTGGGGTGGGGCCAGGGATGAGGGGTTTCGGATGCAGGGGGGGCTCAGAGCTCGGGTAGGAGGTTGGGAAACAGGGGGAGTGCAGGGTCTGGGAGGGAGTTTGGGTGTGGGAGGGGGCTCAGGGCTGGAGCAGGGTATTGGAATACTGGGGGGGCATGTGGGCTCTGGGAGGGAGTTTGGGTGCAGGAGGGGACTCAGGGCTGGGGCAAGGAGTTGGGGCACAGGAGGGATTTCGGAGTCCGGGCTCCAGGTGGTGCTTACCTCAGGTAGCTCCCAGGAAGCAGTGACCTGTCCCTTGGCTCCTAGGCGGAGGTGAGGCTAGGCGGTTCTGCACGCTGCCTCCGCACTCAGGTGCTGCCCCTGCAGCTCCCAATGGCCGCAGTTCCCGGGCAATGGGAGCTGCAGAGCTGGCACTCGGAGCAGGGGCCACGCATGGGGCCCCCGGGCTGTGACCATCCCTCTATTATGGAGCCAAGGGGCAATTGCTGCTTGCGGGGAGATGTGCGGAGCCAGGTAGGGAGCCTGCCAGCCCCACGCCAACCGATCTTTTGAGAGCCCAGTCAGCAGGGCTGACCAGAACTGCCAGAGTCCTTTTTTGACCAGGCTTTCCGGGCAAAAAACAGACACCTGGCAACCCTAGTCAGCGTGCTTACGCCAGGAAGATTCCTCTACAACTAAAGGTGCAGAGGCCAAAAAAGAGAAGGACGACATCTCAGTCACACGGCGACACGCAACATAGTGCACGGTGAGGAAAGCAGGGCACATACACACAGAAATCAGCAGCAGCTTTATTATGAAACAACCCACTCTACGCCATATTAACGCTGGACTGTACTTCCGTTACATAGGAAAGGCTCCTATGAGAGAGGAAAAAACTCACAATAAAAGCAATGATCTTCAGCTATATATTGATCTTCCAAACTCTCTGTTTCTATCCATGCAGCTTGCATCTAAACATGCCACACTCCTATTAAAAATAGCATTGCTTCCACCAGAAAGGACCCCTTTTCCTGCCCTTCTAGGGTCACAGGTGTGTACCTAGAGCTGTGGTGCACAGCCCACATCTTTGCTTACCTAGCTAGTCCTGGGACAGGTCCTCGGGAAACAGTGCCTCAGCCCTTCTGGCCTGGAATAGGTAGAGGAAGGATTAAACATTCAAACACGTAACCTCTGAGGTGGAATCTCCATCACTGGAGATTCTGAAGAGCAGATTGGACAAACACCTGACAGGGATGGTCTAGATCAGACCTGCACAACATGCGGCCCGGGGGCCACATGTGGCCCGCATGGGCTCATTGTGCGGCCCGCGGGGGGTAAGTAGGAGTGAGGCAAGCCAAGCAGGGGGGTGGGGAGAAGTAGATGGGGGCGGGGCTTTTCGGCCTGCAGCTGTGATTTTTGCAGTGATATGGCCCTCGCTGCTTTCCGAGTTATGCGGGCCTGGTCTAGATAATACTTAGTCCTGCCAGGAGTGCAGGGGACTGGACTAGACGATCTCTCGAGGTCCCTTCCAGTCCTATGATTCTATGATTAATCTATGTAACAGCCCATGTCATTACAAGGACTGGGCTCCTGCTACTCCTATTGTGTCAATGGGCACAGAGGCCAGCCATAATCTGATCTGCCACAAAGGGACCTAGGAGAAAAACGTAGGGGAGGCAAAGCATCAGCGCCACCCTGTGGTGAATGGCTTACATGACTAGTTTCGGCCTTCCCCCAAAGAACACTCAGTTTGGAAGAACAATACAGAGTCCTAAGGGGGAACTGTTTCCTTGCTGTGAGCCCACGAAGAGATCCCACCAGAGGGGCTGCTGCTGGGGTAGGGTGTTAACTTGGAACCTGCCTTCCTTTGCAACCCCCAAGCCTCTTCAAGCGCAGTCAATTAGGCCTCCGGGAACAGAGGGGGTTGCTTTGGGTAGGGCTACACTTGTGACTATTTCTGCCCTGCTAGCACAGTGTAGGCGGTGAGGCATGACTTAGGCGAGTAAAGGGACGCTTGAACCTTACGGATACACACTCCTGCATGCCCATGCAGTGCTGCCCATGTCTATGCTGCTCTATTCAGTAGGATAGTGTCCTGCCCCTTCCCCTCTGCCGGAGCCTTTCCCCGCTGCAGTGAAAGGCCCCTGACCACTGCCTGTCACATATAGCTACATGTGCTCTACATGCTGGCTTACGTGTAGACAAGGCCTTTGTGTAAGAAGGGGCTTTCTGCTTGTGGACGTTGGTGGTGCCCAGCAGTTCGTGTGTTGCGGGATCCACAAGGAGAAAAGACGTTTAGCAACAGCAGAGAAAGGGGAACCCTGGATTAGCTTTATCCCAGCTCAATCATCACACTATTAATGAGCAAAATGGTCTCTGCTCTGTCCTTTGTCGGGCTCACAGAACACACTCTCTTCTCTATGGGCCTGGGCCAAAGCCCATTAATGACAACAGAAAGACTGACTTCCGTGAGCTTTGTTTGGATCAAGCCGTCATGACCAAAGAGGTAGAAGAGGTTTTACTTTGTTGGACTCGTTCCTGCATCTCTAGGCTTAGTCTATAACCATCTCACTGTCGTGACGGGCTGGTCTCACCCTCACTCAGATGCCTGACTAAGGAAATGTACCCGGGCAGTTGTTCCCAGTATCCCCCATGCCCCACTTCCTGAGTCCTTGCTGAGGACTGTCAAGTCATACTGCCCTAGCCTGATCTTTGACTAAACACCAGGAAATATGGGTTTCCACGGCTCCATCTGTGTCTTTGCATTAATCACGAGTATCTTCCTGCCCCATTTACCTCCCAGGCTCCTCTGATTGGCGAAGCAGCTGAAAAGCTTCCTGACTCAGGATACAGAGTAACTGCTGCTCAGGGCAGCATCTACCAACCTGCCAGACTTGAGGGCCAGCCTGTGATATGGTTCTGCAGATCCTGGGAAGCTGTTTGGGAATGCGCCTGAAAGCTGCTTTTGTGAGCCACCTCCACCAACTTGGAGGCCACCTGGCCACAGGACTAGCCCCCAGCATAAAGCCCCCGCAGCCATGCCCCCATTACAACAGGCCAATGGCACCCATTACAGAAGAGGATCATCACACAGTGAATGACCAAAGCACACAGTACAAATTAGACCCCATTGGTGCCATGACAGGGCCTCTGCTTCCCCATTGCCATCTCCTTGACCCACACCCTGGGACCTCTGCTTCCTCACTGAACTAGCCTAAGGATATTACTTATGTCCAGGCCTTCTGATCTGGGTCTGTCTGCCAGCGTGATGGACAGTGTGCCCTAGGGAATCAACACAACAGCTCTCCTGCTAATGCTTATCTTCTCCAGGGCTAACTTTCAGAGCTTCAGCCTCTCAACAAAGAGAGCAGCTTTCAAGATGTCTCACGGGAAATCAAACGCAGTCACAATCTGGGAAATTACTGAGGGACTGATGGCCAAATGCTACGCTATTTCCACTGTTCCAGAGGGATTTCCTCAGAAGCATCTGGATGATTATGGCTTCAACACAATTCCTACCTTTTACTTAAACCCCAGGCCACCCCACTTACAGGTCAAGAAATCAGGATACAAGGTGTCCCAGACATACATATGAGGCACGGCCAGTTGTGAGACTATGGGACTGAGCTACGCTGTGCAGTCTTGGTTCAATAAGTCAACAAAACTTACCTCAGCAAAGAAGGCAACCGAGATGAGCCTGTGCTTCTTCTCACCCGGACTGGGCCTTGGGCCTGAAATCCTTCCCTCTCTCATGGCCAGCACAGTGATGCGAAGCTCTGGAACATAAATACTCATGAGTTACAGGGACAGCAAGCTCTAGAGAGCAAACCCATACAGCAGATGGTAGAAAGAATAGCTTAAACTAGCTACCTATCTATCATTACATGCTAAATTCACTTACAGCATCCAGGCGTTGTTAATAGTAGCTGAATGGCTCACAATTAGAAACTGGGATTTCTGTTGAGAGGCCGGACTGTAGAATGAGAGTCCATGTATAGGCTCAGGCCAATGTCTTCCTATGTCACTGTCCAAAGTCTGGCACTAGCATTCATATTCAGGCACCTAAACAAGTGGATTGATTTTCAGAGGAGCGGAGCAGCCACGGCTTCGGAGTGAGAAGGTCTTGGTATTCAGCATTCGAGAAAGGTCAGGCCATTTATCAAGGTGCCTGAATGTAGCATTGCAGACTCTGCCATGGGTCGTTTACAATGAATATGGAATCAACATCATCTCGGCGTGACAACCAAGTTCAGGATCTTGTTGAGCTGTATTGTCTCCGGTTGTGAAACATGGACACTGCTGTACGGTTGTGAAACATAGATAATGCGCCAAGCTGGAGGCTTTCCAAACAAAATGCCAACGTTGTATATTGAGCAGAGTGGAACAATTTCACCTGTAATGCAGATGTTTACGATCACTCCGGTCTGCAGACTACTGGGGCCATTGTCCGCAAATGGCATCTTATGCTTTTCGGACATGTCACAATTATGCCACAAGACATTTTGGCGAACGCTGTTCTTTGAGTGGACTTGTAGGCGCTAAAGTTTTACATTGTTTTGTTTTTGAGTGCAGTTATGTAACAAAAAAGAAATCCCTACATTTATAAGTTGCAGTTTCATGATGAAGAGATTGCCCTACAGTTCTTGTATGAGGTGAATTGAAAAATACTATTTCTTTTATCATTTTTACAATGCAAATATATGTAATAAAACTAATAGAAAGTGAGCGCTGTTCACTTTGTATTCTGTGTTGTAACTGAAATAAATATATTTGAAAATGTAGAAAAACATCCAAAATATTTAATAAATTTCAATTGGTATTCTATTGTGATTAAAACTGCGATTAATCGAGATTCATTTTTTTAATTGCAATTAATTTTTTTCAGGTAATTGCATGAGTTAACTGCGATTAATCAACATCCCTAATAATTTTGGTAATTTATTTTAAAAAAACGTGTCAGCAAATAACTGGAAATGATATGATTATATTGTGTTATTTTGACAAATAAAATACGCAGAATTTTACAGAATTTTTAATTTTTTGGTGCAGAATTCCCTCAGGAATATATGGAAGCTGCGTTATTTTCCATTTATCAACATTGAATTTCTTCTGCCATTTTGTTGCCCAGTTATCCAGTTTTGGGAAATCCCTCTGTAATCTTCACAGACAGCTTTGAGCTTAGCTATCATGCAGGATAAGTGTCTAGAGCAGGGGTCAGCAACCTTTCAGAAGTGGTGTGCCGAGTCTTCATTTATTCACTCTAATTTAAGGTTTCGCGTGCCAGTAATACATTTTAACGTTTTTAGAAGGTCTCTTTCTATAAGTCTATAACATATAACTAAGCTATTGTTGTATGTAATGTACATAAAATGTTTAAGAAGCTTGATTTAAAGTTAAATTTAAATTAAAATTAAATTAAAATGCAGAGCTCCCCAGATCGGTGGCCAGGACCCGGACAGTATGAGTGCCACTGAAAATCAGCTCGAGTGCCACTTTCGGCACACGTGCCATAGGTTGCCTACCCCTGGTCTAGAGAAAGGTCAGATTATGTAAGATAAGAGGCCAGTGAAGGAGAACTATCCCTATTTGGGCTGGATTGCATAGAACAAGAGGATGGAGAGGAGCTGGAGAAGGATAAGGGGACCAACGAACAAGTTTGCAGATAAGATAGAGAACATACCATATGGCAGGTACCTGTTAGCCCCTAGTAGATGAGTCCACACTGCATCTACTGCTGCTGTCAAACCTTCCTGTGGCTCCATAGCATGAGAGATCTAATGCATAGATTCCATCTCTTCCTACACGGTCACAAAGAACGTATCAGACATCGGAGGCTAGTCAGAAGAAAGAGAAAAGGTCATTAATGCTGTGGCTGATGTAATGAACCAGCCCCCTTATGCCACTTGTCCCCTTATGGAAGGAAGATGGAGACATGAGAGCAAATGCCCTTGGTTTTACACTAGAAGTCTTGTCACCTTGTTGTTTATCTGGAGCCAGCAGCTGTTATTCTGCTGAGTAGTGGGGCCACTTGAACTCATCCCCAGCTGCCTACATCTCATGGGAAACAATGCAGGTAATTACCACAGGATCATGCAGGCACTGGCGTTGGGCCTGGTGTGGTGGCTGAGCCGAACTCCTCCAGTCACCACCTTCTCTGTGGGAACTCAGGGCCCTCCTGAGTCCCATTGGTGGCTCTGGAAGGGTCTGGGCCTCCCAAGAGATCTCTGTCAGGAGCATTTTCCCTTTCCTCCTGGCCAGTCACACAGTGGAGCAGGTTCCCGAATCTAGCTCTTAGGGTATGAGGTGACTGGTTCCTGCCAGCATCCCGGACTTGCTGAATGGCCCGTGAGATGCTGGCACGGACAGAGGAATCCGGATCCTGCCGCAGGCCATCGAGAGCTGAGACAGAGAGAGGAAGCTCAAGTGAAAACACTTGTGGTATTCTCATGTCCCAGCACCTGCACAATGGGCCTCTGTATCCTCCACAGCAACTAACTCCTCCCCTATGGTCTGGAACCGCCAGTGTCATCACCATCTGATAACCCAGGGGTGGGCAAACTTTTTGACTCGAGGGCCACATTGGGGTTGCAAAATTGTATGGAAGGCCGGGTAGGGAAGACTGTTCCTCCCCAAACAGCCTGGCCCCTGACCCCCATCCCACACCCTGACTGCCCCCCGTCATAACCCCAAACCCATTCAACCCTCCCTACTCCTTGTCCCCTGACTGCCCCCTCCCAGGACCCCTTTCCCCTAAATGCCCCTCCCAGGACCCTACCCCCTATCCAACCCCCCTGCTCCCTGCCCATCTCAGAATACCCAACCCTTCCAAACCACCACCCCACACTCCTTGTCCCCTGATCACCCCCTCCTGAGACCCCCCGACCCTAAATGCCTCCCCGGGACCCACCCCCTACCCACCCCCCCCCCTGACTTCCCCAACCCCTATCCACACTCCCACCCCCTGACAGGCCCCCTGGAACTCCCACACCCTATCCAACCCCCTCCCATTCCCTGTCCCCTGACTGTCCCCCAAGACCCTCTGCCCCTTATCCAACCCCTCCGGCCCCCTTACCTCACCACTCAGAGCAGCGTGTCTGGCCGGATCCAGACACACTGCTGCACTGATCCACAGGAGAGTGCAGCCCTGCTCCCCAGAGTGCTGCTCATGGCGGCGAGGCTCCAGGGAAAGGGAGTTAGCAGTGGAGAGAGGAGAGGCTAGCTTCCCCACCCAGGAACTCAGGGGCCGAACAGGACGGTCCCGCGGGCTGAGTGTGGCCTGAGGGCTGTAGTTTGCCCACCCTGTGATAACCCCATAAGTTCCCAGTGACATCTGCCCTTTGCAGCTCCATCTTCCACTACATTCTGGGGCAGCAACCTCCTTATCACTATCTCAGTGACACATGCCAGGGCCTCTCACCCTGCCTCTCCTTTACCTTCTCTTTGTAAAACCTGGCACCGGCGAGGGAAGTGACGCCTGACACCAGAGAAAACAAAGCTGGGACTGATATCCATATGCCCTCAATAGCCACCTCTGACTACGTCTAAACTGAACTCAGTGCGGCAGCTTGGAGGAGGGTGGGGGAGTTGCACTTTTTCCTGGGATGGTTCACAAGGAGCGTGAGCTCCCCTTCCACATGGAAACACAGATACATGCACACATGGCGACTACTTACACTGAAGTATCAACTCCTTCTCTTGCCTGACCATGGCGGGCTCTGAGCTTTGAACAATGCAGCCTGGAACGTACAATGGAAATGAATCTCGCGGGAGTTTTCACCTCCCCTGGTGCTACCTTTTAACACGTCAGTCTTTCCGACACGCAGAAGCAGCATTCAAGTGGTCCCTGGGATAATCAGACAAGCTCCAAGACAAAGAGGGCACGTGTTTTGGAAGATACAGAGAGCCTGATTGCCAATGGATATGGTATTGCTGCCGTCCCCACAGGGATTCCAGTCAGTGGAGCTGGAGGGCTCCAGGCCTTTGAATATTATCCCCAGCCCAACTCCCTCAAGGGCAGGAAGTCAAGACACGAGGATCCCAGGGGGTTAATTCTTGCTGCTGCTGCCCTCCAAGCAGAACATGGGACAACGTCTCGGACAGAAGTTGCTTAATAAAAGCCGTGATTACCGATAAAAATGGCTGCTGCCCGTCGTATTGGAGCCTGGGGGTTTTGGAGGTGATCCAGACATTGGAGCAAGATGTCAGAGATGTTCTTGAGCTTCAGCACCTAGGAACAGAAACCAGCGATGGGTGACAGCATCTTGTTGCTGGGGCTGCAGGGTGAGGAGAAGAGAGATTTCATCTCCATGTAGCTGCTTGGCTGGGAGGGATGGGAAGAATGGAACTCCCATCTCCACGTATCCTGGGGTCAGACAATCTACATGCTAGACAGGCATCAAATGACCATTTCAAAGTGTCACCAGACACATGGCTGGTGTCTGAGCCGCTGGCACTGCAGGGCTGGAGCCTGGCACTAAAGAAACCAGGTTGGTAAAGGCTTCATCTGGGGAGGACATTAGAGAAGGTGCAGAGCATAGGAAATACAGTGCAGAAGTGGCCAATGGGCTCGGGTAAGGTGGAAAATGGGGAAATCCAGTCTCCTGCAGGAGTCAGAAAACATTTTTTTGCCATCAGCTGATTCTTCATGTTCTGAGCTTTCACTTCTGTACTGAACTCCTGGCCAGGTCTGGCTGTTCAGATCTGACGGGCACTGGGATGAGTGGGGAGCTGGGTGCTTCTAAGAGGAAGCCAGGGTGCTGTGAGCTAGTGCTAGACATGCAGGCAGAGCAGTAAGTCTAAGGCCAGGTCTACACTGGAGGGGGGGCGGTCGACGTAAGATACGCAATTTCAGCTATGTGAATAGCGTCACTGAAGTCGATGTGTTACCTCGGCGTCCTCACAGCGGCGAGTCAACCGCTGCCGCTCTCCCGCTGACTCCGCTTCCGCCTCTCACGGAGGTGGAGTTCTGGAGTCGACGGGGAGAGCGCTCGGGGATCGATTTATCGTATCTAGACTAGATGCGATAAATCGATTCCCGATAGATCCGGTGGGTAGTGTAGATGTTGCCTGAGAGGAAACACGTTTCCGGTCACAGATCTAGAAGCAGCACTCACAAGAAGCTGGTTGTTCACTTACAGAGTTCTGGCAGATTTTGTCCACCACACGGGGATGGTTATGCCAAGCCTTCCTGCTGTTAATTTGCTTAGACCAAGGCCATCCCAGGAGCTGAAAACACCCAGCCAAGGCTTTCCGACAGCTCTGCAACACAAGATGGGACAAGGAGGGTTTTCACCATGAAAATAGCTGGAATCTGTGGTCTCTCTGCAGTGAAAAGCCAGCTGAAATGGTCAAGGAGGGAAAGGAATGTGGGGGTCACATGGTATCCTGCTGACCCATGGTGCCTCTTTGTTCCTATTAATGGAGGCTCCTGGCATTTGATCTTCATGGTGGCTGCAGTTCAGTGACTTAGGAAGTGGCTGCTGGGAGCCTTAAAACGTCTCCAGGTTTGTGTCCATTGAAGGCCGGGGAACTTGCGTGGGTAAGCGGGTGGGGCTGAGGTTTTGCCCTTTTGGGAGGCGGCTCTGGAGATGGATCTAGCAGGAGAGGTGGTGGAGCAGTCCGGACCTGCTGCCCCAGGGAGCGCATGGCAGTGGGACTCACCTCGCCCATGTCAGGGTCCTCGTCTTGTAAGTGAAGGAGCAGTGGGACCAGGCTGCGGGTCACCTCCTCCTGCAGCAGGTGCTTTTGCCTCCTCTTTGCTGTCTTAAGCAACTCCGTAAAGAGCCTGATGGCAGCAGAGCGCACCTGGGGTCTCACCTGTGACGGACACACAACCACGAGGGGATCTCACCGAGGGAGCTTCACGCTCTCCTTACGGGGTGATCTTGGCACAATGCAAACCACAGACAAGGGACAGTCTGGCTAATAACTCCATGGTCCGCCCACCGAGAGAAAACCCGTTTGCAGAAAGGTTTGGGGGGAGGGGCAGACAACACAAGCTAGAACAGTGGTTCCTAAATTTCCCCGAAGACCTCCTGTAAGTGCTGACTCCAGCCACAGTGAAGGGCTCTTGGGAAGGTTTCTTTAATGGGTTCAACACTTTCCTAGTTTCATGGCATTTAAGGGCAGATGAGACCATTCGCTCATCTAGACTATTGTCCTGCAAGGCACAGGACATTACATTTCACCCCAAGACCACTCCACTGAGCCCGTTAACTTGGGTTAGACTTAAGCATGTCAGTCCTCAGGAGACCAAACTCGATTGCATGCCACACGCAGAGAACACGAGAGACCAAGGTGTCTCCAGTGCCTGAGGCCCAGGCAATGGCTGGCAACTGATCGGGTCAGATATGCCACCACCACACCTCCAGAGTCATGACACTGCGTGGCTGGGGGTAGGCAGGTCAAGAGCCCCTGACTTACGGCACTGAGTAAGGGGATTAGCTTCCTGGCCACGCTGGTGAACTCATTCCCATCCAGGCTCTGCAGAAGGTTCTGAACAGCTGAGATGGCCTCCAGAATACTCCCATCATCCATCTCATCCGAGCCCCAAAGGATAACAGGCAGCAGGGCCTTGACTTGTTCCACCTACACAAACACACACATGAAGGCTCATCAGATCTCCCCGCCCTCCCGTGAGTACAAGCCACAGTCCCGGGGCTGTATTTATTCCAGCCCATGGCACCAAGCCAGAGAGAAGCTCATTCTCCACTATTTGAGGCATGGTGCTTTAGAATCGACGGGGATACTGGATGAGGCAATCAGTGAATCCTAACCCAGTCCCAGGGCGTTCTGGTGTCGTGGGGGCAAAGGCGTGATTTGCTTCAGGACTTTTCTCTCTTTTCAGGGCAGTATTATTAAGTATTATTACAGCAGGTGTTGGCAGCAATCTCCAGAGTTAAGGCTGGTACAGTTTCCATTCGAGCTGCTCCTTTTGGTACGCTCCTAAAAACATTCCCTTTTTGGATGGAAATTTTCCATGCTGTCTCCCCAGGCAATTGTGATTTTTTTCTGGGGCGATTGGGCAAAATCTCTTCAGCCATCTCTGAGCAGCAGGACAGTTTTTCCAGTTACAAACAAACAAACCAAAAACTTCTAGTCACCTTCTTTTTCTATGCAGATAACCCCCTAAGTGGTGAAACTTTGGGAAAAATCAAAGCTGGCCCATGGGGAGTCCTAGGTGAGAGCTGAACTCTCTGCAAAGTTTGAGAAACTTGGGACTCATAATGTAAAGAATCGAAATATCATTTGGGACAGGGTCAGAAATGCTCTTTAAGAGAGTGCTCTGCCTCTCCCAGGGCCAGAGACTTTGGGGCCAGCCCGCCCCATGCATTAATCAGGGTCTGTCAGGAAGGAAGGAGAAGCAGCAGCTGGGGCGGGGGGGCGGGAGTGGCTCCTAGAGTTCCCTGGGAGGGAAGACAGGGGAAATCTGCTGGGGGAAAAGGGCCTCCGGGGAGGAAGCCTTGGGAAGCAGTCCTCCCCCAAGAGAACAAATTACTCTGCAGAGCCTGGGGCAAAGAGCTTGCAGAAGGGGAGCCCAGGAAGGGGCCCAAAGTTGTTTTCTTATGTTTAGTAAGGACAGGGTGGGACCTTTCTTGAAGGTGAGCTCAGAAGAAGAGATGTGGTAATGGCAGAAGATCCTGTTTCTGACTTCTAGTCCGTTGGACATTGTCAGGTTTTTATGAGGGTTTATTGTTGGCCTTCAAAGGCTTGTTTGTCTTAATAAATGAGCCTGAATAAGGGTGTTATTGAACGAGGTGTTTATGAAGTCCCTGTTCAAGCCTAGGAGGGGGAAACTGAGGAAGTGCTGCAATGCTGGGTGTTGCCACCAAAGGGGGCTATGAGACAAGGCCTTGTGTGACACACTCACTAAGACCTTTAGACCAGTCATAGAATCATAGAATATCAGGGTTGGAAGGGATCTCAGGAGGTCATTCAGTCCAACCCCATGCTCAAAGTAGGACCAACCCCAACGAAATCATCCCAGCCAGGGCTTTGACAAGCCTGACCATAAAAACCTCTAAGGAAGGAGATTCTACCACCTCCCTAAGTAACCCATTCCAGTGCTTCACCACCCTCCTAGTGAAAAAGTTTTTCCTAATATCCAACCTAGACCTCCCCAACTGCAACTTGAGACCATTACTCCTTGTTCTGTCATCTGCTACCACTGACAACAGTTAGATCCATCCTCTTTGGAACCCGCCTTCAGGTAGTTGAAAGCAGATATCAAATCTCCCCTCACTGTTCTCTTTTACAGACTAAACAATCCCAGTTCCCTCAGCCTCTCCTCATAATTCATGTGCTCCGGGCCCCTAATCATTTTTGTTGCTGTCTGCTGGACTCTTTTCAATTTATCCACATTCTTCTTGTAGTGTGGGGCCCAAAACTGGACACAGTACTCCAGATGAGGCCTCACCAATGCTGAATAGAAGGGAATAATCACGTCCCTCGATCTGCTGGAAATGACCCTCCTTATACAACCCAAAATGCTGTTAGCCTTCTTGGCACCAAGGGCATGCTGTTCACTCATCTCCAGCTTTTCATCCACTGTAATCCCTAGGTCCTTTTCTGCAGAACTGCTGCCTAGCCATTCGGTCCGTAGTCTGTAGCAGTGCTTGGGATTCTTCTGTCCTAAGTGCAGAACTCTGCACTTGTCCTTGTTGAACCTCATCAGATTTCTTTTGGCCCAATCCTCTAATTTGTGTAGGTCCCTCTGTATCCTATCCCTACCCTCCAACATATCTACCAATCCTCCCAGTTTAGTGTCATCTGCAAACTTGCTGAGGGTGCAATCCAAGCCATCCTCCTCCAGATCATTAATGAAGATATTGAACAAAACTGGCCCCAGGACAGACCCTTGGGGCACTCCACTTGATACCAGCTGCCAACTAGACATGGAGCCAATGATCACTACCCATTGAGCCCAACAATCTAGCCAGCTTTCTATCCACCTTATAGTCCATTCATCCAGCCCATACTTCTTTAACTTGCTGGCAAGAATACTGTGGGAGACCGTATCAAAAGTTTTGCTAAAGTCAAGGAATAACACGTCCACTGCTTTCCCCTCATCCACAGAATGAGTTATCTCGTCATAGAAGGCAATGAGGTTAGTCAGGCATGACTTGCCCTTGGCGAATCCATGCTGACTGTTCCTGATCACTTTCCTCCCCTCTAAGTGCTTCAGAATTGATTACTTGAGGAATCAGTCAAGTTCTTTCTCTGTGACAGCACCCGGAATGGTCTCTCCAACAAGGAACAGGAATGCTACTGGGGTAATTTGCATGGGGGAGAGTGATAAAATCCACCTGAAATCCAAGCAGTAAAATCCCATCTAAAATGCTCTCAGATGAAAGACCTGCATGCCTCACAGCTGCAGGGGCCATTATTATCCCCATTACTGCTGGGGAAATGAAGGCAGCGAGAGGGTCAGTGACTTGCGAGGATGGATCTAGACTGTTCTCAGTGGTGGCAGATGACAGAACAAGGAGTAATGGTCTCAAGTTGCAGTGGAGAGGTTTAGGTTGGATATTAGGAAAAACTATTTCACTAGGAGGGTGGTGAAGCACTGGAATGGGTTCCCTAGGGAGGTGGTGGAATCTCCTTCCTTAGAGGTTTTTAAGGTCAGGCTTGTCAAAGCCCTGGCTGGGATGATTTCATTGGGGTTGGTCCTGCTTTGAGCAGGGGGTTGGACTAGGTGACCTTCTGAGGTCCCTTCCAACCCTGATATTCTATGATTCTAAGTCAGCGGCAGGCGTGGCCTTACTGCCTGCCCAGAACTCAGTCCACTAGATTACAGTCACTTCATCGTTTTCCAGTTAACCAAGCCTGGGTTCTCACCTTCCCTGGCTGGGTTGCCAGAATGCCGAGTCCTCTTAGACCAAGTGAACGGAAAACTGGGCTGGGGTGTTTTGTCCACTCCTCGAGACGGTCCAGAGTGTCTGGATGTGGGAGCTTCTCAGCCTCTTTGTAACGGAGAAGCTGAAAAAAACAAAGAGCGAATCTGCAGCATGACACTTACTAGAGAACGTTGTGTGTCGATTCTGTGGAGAGGCAGCATAACCTATAGGTTGTACCGTCCATTGCTATACATCAGCTCTGCTTTGTGGGACGCCCAGTCCTCCCACTGACTTCTTGGGGCTTTGACTAGCTGTTAGCACTGGACTCAGCTGTAGGAGCTAGCAGAGCAGCTCCACCCTCCAGGAGAACATCTAGGGTGACAAAATGTTCAGTGACCATTTGTATGGCTGACTCCTGTGCATCTGCGGGTTTGCCAAGAGCAGCCGAACTCCTCGTGGTGACCCCACGAAGCGGAACAAGCTGCTCTGAGATAACACAAAAGGTGGGACTGAGAAATCAAACCCCTGAGTTGAAATTCTGACCCCACTGAAGTCAGTGGAAGTTTTGCCATTGATCTCAATGGGCCCAGGATTGGCCTCCTGGTGAGGAGAGAATTCAACCCCTTCCTTTAATGAGTTAGATGAGGAGACAATCAATGAAAATTGTCAATAGGACCTAGCCAGACAGAAACTATGGAAATGGGGAAGAAAACCTAGCGATGGAGTATAGAGCCATCTCATTCCTGGTGATGTGCCTCCAACTAACCCAGCCAATAGAGAAGATTGAATATTGCTCCCCACATTCAGAGCTAATGATCCTGCATCTGGGGCCAGGGAGCTTTTACCATGATCCTTTCTCCTCCATACCCACTCTCAATGCCCCTCTTTGCTTTTCCTTAGTGACTTCGCAAGGAGGAACCTTTCATGGACCTGCAGAGAGGCTGATGCCGACAGGAGACCCAGCTGCCCTTTGGGAGAGCCCAGGCTGATGCTGCTGTATAGAACCTTGGTTTCTTGGATATTCCCATCAGGCTCCTGACCACGACTTTGGAGCAACCAAAGATCCCCTCAAGGACCCGTCTCAGAATTTACACCAAGCGCAGAGCATGCTAGGACAGGACTCGGGGAGGCTAGTCAGTGCTGAATGGACACCTGGCAATGAGACCCTATTGCTCTCATCCGCTAATGAAACTTACCTCTACAAAGAAGGCCATCGTGGTCAGCCTGTGTTTCTCATCACCTCTGTCGAGGAGCGGGATCACTATGTCCAGCATCCTTGTGGTCTCAGGGCAAGCATAGTGTGCCACGGATCTGTGACATAAAGCAGAAATACCTTTGTTACTAAGGGAAGAACATTCTACAACAAGGGGGTGGGGGGTCACCTTGGAGCCACATGGCAGCCCAGAAGTGGGGAATGTTTCATTCTGGAGTTGCCCCCACTAGCAGGACCGAATGCATGGAAAGCACTTGTGTATTACCTGGCCAGCAGGCTCACCCCATGGAGGTGATCTTTGGGGCTTTGTAGAAGGATCCAGCCTTGCTCCTTCTCCATAACAGTCAGCTCGAAACGGCAGCCAACAGAGAAAAGCAGCATCTTAATAGCCTCCACCGCAGAGCTAGATTCAAACAACACACCGGCGTGACTGAGTGCCAAGAGTCCCCTCATGGTAGGTCTGTCAGGAAGTGACGGATCCACTTGACTGAAAGCTCAGTGGTCTAAATAGAACTCAGGTTCCCAGGCACTATAGTGATGCAATTTAATAACATGAAGAAGGATGAAGCGTTCTGAGCAACCTCTACAGATGATTGCACATCAGCACTGGGGCATGTCAATGTCACAGAACAGGAGAACCTAAGCCCTTTAGTGTCGGAACCACATTCCTTTGACACACTGGCAAACTGGATCCCACCGGTTTCTCCCCAGAGCTGCTGGGATAGTCTTTCTACTTCCTCTGCAGTGCATAGATGGGTACGTCATTTACCACTGAGGCCTGGTCTACACTGAGTGAATAGTGTAGCTGAAGTCGACGTATCTTAGATCAGCTTCCTTGGGCGTCCTCACGGTGATGAGTCGACTGCTGCTGCTCCCCGTCAACTCCGCTTCTGCCTCTCATGGCAGTGGAGTTCCAGAGTTGATGGGGAGTGTACTCGGGGCTCGATTTATCGCATCTACACTAGATGTGATAATCGATCCCCAATAGATCAATCACGACCCGCCGATTCAGAGAGAATTAAACTCTCTTTAATTCTCTCTGAATTAAAGAGAGTTATGGAAAACCTGCAGGGTCCACATGAGAGCTGGAGAAGAGAACTATGACTGGCCATGTAATTAGACCCTTGGCTTTACAGTAGGCGCAGTACCTGGTGTGGATGCTCTGCCGGCTGCTTTCCCATCCAGAGACCATATCCCCTGGTGGGCTCTGTCCCAGGCTGAAATGGACTTCGACAAGAAGAGCCATTAGCAGCTGAGGGTAGAGGCGGTTTGTGGCATCTTTGGACTTGCTCATCGAGATCATCTCATAGAGGGCGCATGTGGCCTGAAGAGGGCACAAGACAGACACAAGCTTACTTGGAAACCCTCCTCCCTCCTGCGTCAGTTCTCATGACTCCCGGCTAATGCACTATGAAACTCCCCTGATTCACGGAGAAACAAACCAAGCTAAACTGCCCCAAGCAGCAGAGCAGGGGAAGCTGGGCACTGGCCGTCTGAAGGTTTTGCCTTGTGGAGCCTGGTGACACTAGGCTGCATTGCCACACAGGGGACCTAGCTTTGATTTCGGATCTCGCAGAGCTTCCCGACCTGCAAGGGCTATAGAGAGAGCATGCTTGGGTTTGTGGGGGGGGGGGTCAATGCCTCATGGGACTAAGAGTGAGAGGGAATAAAGTGGCTCTTTCATCTGCTTCCTCGGCATCTTTCTTCTCCCTCATTTGGACTTCCACCGCCATTCTTTCATGCTTGCTTTGTTTCTTGGCTTCCAAGTGCCTCAGAGGGGCCATTTCTTATGCATCTGGGATGTGGGGGCAGGGTTGAGACCCTTCTTTTTGGTCAAAGTCCATGAGTAAAGCTCTCACTTTGTGTTCTGGGGCTTTCTTCTTAACAGATACCCCCCTTTGCATACTTTTTCAAGATCTTCTGAGTCAAGACTCTCATAGGATTCCGATTCACCCCCATTGTAACTCCTCTTTAACCCTTAAAACTCTCAATACCAAATTTCAACTTTAAATAGCGTTGGTTACAATCTTTAAGCCCAAGTGACCTGTGGCATGTGGATCCTGTGCCAACTATGCCAATTGTCATGCTCTCTGGAGCGGTTCACAACTGTGAGTGCCAATCTTAGGTCATAGAACAGGGCAGGCACCCCAAATTGGTGTTATATTTTATAATTAGATTTCACAAAACCAGTAATAATTGCGCATTCCTGGATTACTGTACCAGCCTTACCATGGACAGTCTTACCACAGACAGTTCTCTTAGACATTCCAGCCTATCTAGCCACCCAGACAAACTGAACTTTGTGATAAAGGCTATTAAAACCAAAAATCACACTACATCAAGTTACTCTCAAATCCAAAGGGTCAGTCACTTACCCCAGGTCAATTGATACTCTGGATCTCACACCAAAAACAATATTAGCAGCCAATTCCCTATTAAACTAACTAAAGATTTCTTAGCTAAGAAAAAGAAATGAGAGTTATTGAGAGGTTAAAGCAGGTAAAATACATTAATAGGTGAGTCAAAATTTGTAAATCCCAAATGATAGCAGAGATGTAGTAATCTCTTGGTTTCCCAAACGTCTTTTCAGGAACCCAGATGTTTCTGGGGATCTCCACTTTGGATTTGGTAACTTCCCTGTAAGAATCCAAACAGGAGGAGATACAGGATAATTCCTTGACATTTATTTTATAGCTTTTCCAGAAAACAATCTGAACACTGTCTTTATCCACGTGGGTTTTGATGAGTAGGAAATGCAGACTGAGTCTGTGAATTCCCATTGCTTTGAAGTTAGCAGTCTTTTTCATTTACATTTCCAAGAATTTCAAGGATATACATGATGCAAATGTAATGTAATAGCAAACAAGAATCCTTCATTAGTTTTTGTAAAGTTTACACATCAAGTACATTCTCATCTTAAATCTGTTGGTCTAGGGTTAACTAATTACAGGGATGTACACAATACCATAGGAATCAGCAGGTTATAAAGATAAGTGTTTCCTTTAACTTTTCCTTCGAACTAAACAAGCACACCAGTGCACTGGCCTGATTACACCACAACACCTTTTGACAATCCTTTGATTTCTATTAGCATATGAGTGAATTAGCCCGCAGCAGTCCTATCCTGACCTGGCACCAGGGTAAACAATGTCACAGGGGTTTCTCAGAGCTCCAGCATGAATGCGATGAATGAACCATAGGCACTGACTCCATGAGTACTCCGAGGCTGGAGCACCCACAGGGAAAAATGAGTGGGTACTCTGCACCCACTGGCAGCCAAGCGCTAGTCCCCCCCGCCCCAGCTCCTCCTTCCCCCCTGAGCATGCTGCATCCCTGCTCCTCCACCTACCTCCCAGGATTTTCTGCTCAGCCACCGACAAACAGCTGTTTGGCGGCCTACCAAACTCTAGAAGGGTGGGGGAGGAGTGGGAACGTGGCATGCTCAGGGGGAAAGGATTTGGGGAAGGAGTCAGAATAGGGGCAGGGAAGGAGCAGAGTTGGGGCGGGGTCTTTGGGGAAGGGATTGGAAGAAGGGGCGGAGCAGGGGCAGGGCCTCATGGGAGGGGTGGAGTCAGGGCGAGGCTGGGGGCATAGGGGGCGTCGAGCACCCATGGGTGGGAACAGAAGTCAGTACCTGCGAATGGAACCCTCCCTCCAGGACATTATGCAGTAGCCCTAAAATGGAGGGGACAGTCTCTCCCCATAAAGGTAGCAGTGCTAGGGGTCAGCCCAACCATGTCCTGTGGCGTGGTCCTGTAAGATTTTGATATGTCTGATATATGCAAGGAGCTGTGAAATACTGGTAGGGAAAAAGTGGTCCAAGGAATATGTCATGTTCAGGAGGAACTCCTGTTATGTTCCTGTAAGGACCTGAGATCAGGAGCCTTGCAAAGTGGGAGGGCTAGGACTCCTCTCTCTCCCAGCCAATTGGAATGAGCTTTAGGAAGGGGATCAGCCTACATGCTGCCTCTTCCCTCCTAGCAGAGCAAACACCAGCAGGAGAAGGCTGAACCCAGGGGCTCTGGAACAATTTGTATCATGGGGATGCTGAGAGCCATTGAACCAAACTGTAAACCTTGTATATGATGGAAACTGCTTCAAGCCAGGGGGTGCTGCAGCCCCGCCGTACACCTACTTCCAGCACTTAGGCCGGAACCCTCTGAACCTGAACCCTAACTGGGGAGAAAGGGCCACCAGGAGAAGCTGGCTAGGGCCCCACAGCTGGCTAACCTACAACCCAGCAGAAAGGAAGAGAGTGGGGGAGTCCTGCCTGCAGGAGAGGCAGAGAGACTGCCTGAAGTAAATGCCACCTCCAGGAGGAGAGCTAGAGGGGCGGGAACTCCTGTCTTACGGAGGGAAACCAGAAGGACTGTTTGAAACACATCCCAGCTGCTGCCAGGGAGGCTGGGAGCAGCTTTGAGGAAGTTCGGGGAGAAGAAGCCACAAGGAGCCACAAATCCAGGTTGGGAAAAGCAGAAGCTGCAGAGCCCTGGGAGTTGCTGACAAACAGGGAAAGGGGAAGAGCAGCTCAGGGAAGTGCTGAGGGGTTGAAGGAACAGTCCTTAGCAGCCCAACATGGGGTCCCTGACCTGGAACCCAGGGGAGAGGTTGTGTCTGGGTTCCCCAGCAAATGGCAAAGTACCGACCTCAGAACTAAGAGACGAAGAAGGATGATTTTCAGATGGAGGCCGAGGGCCTGGCAATGAAGCCTCCAGATGCTGGGCTTTCCCTTATTGGCCTTTTCTGTTAACCCTGGAAGAGGTGACGTGGCAGGGGGGCCAGATCCTGGAACTTGCAGAGTGTTGCAGAACCAGGAGGCTGCACAAGGGGACACGGGTGTGGAATAAGCCCTGCAACGTCATGTCGAGGCATGTCGGCGGTGCCCTGTGACACAGGCACATAGGATAGATTTAACTGTACGGGGCTATGGAGGTTCAAATTATGACTTACGGCAGCAGATGTGTGAGAGGTTCGGTGCTCAGCGCTGTGGTGGCTCTGCAGCTTCACAACCAGGTTCTCCATCACCTGTTCTCCGAGGACCAGGTCAGCAGATAGGAACTGCCACAGCTCAGTCGAATTGCTAGAAATTGAGAAATACGGCAACATGAGGGACTGGATGGCTTAGAAGAAAAGTTATTAAACCTCTTCACCAAGGTAACCTCGTTGTAAGATCAATATACAGCTTCTCTGGCAGCAGATGGCCTCTATGAAATGAGCTAAGGGTCTCAGACCAGTCGCCAGTGCACGCGGTCCACAGGACAGAGTCAACCACCGCACTTGGCTCTGGTTGGTAGGTTCAGGGATTGAACGGGACATGGAGGCTGAACTAGCCCCTCTTGCCTAGACGGTGTCCCTTCCAGCGATGAGCTCAGAGTATTGTTAGGGGCAGTGTAGAGGACGTTTGTATCGTCACTTCCTGGGCTGCAGCTGAGGTCTTCATTGTCCATGGGTGCCAATGGGATGCCTTTCACCAGCATGACATTCCCTTTAAAAAAGGGGGTGGTGGGGGGATGCAGCAGAATGGCTCAGATCTCCGCAGTGCTCAGTCCACAACTGTGCGAGGGAGGGTCTCAGTGGAGCCCTCTGATATGGATTGTTTTGGGAACTCACTGCTTGGGATCATCCCTCATAAAACCAGGCTTTGCAGAATCACTGGTGCTCAACCCGTCCTGCCCAAACACGAATGTGCTTCAGACAGCAATGGTGCCCCCTCGGATAACTCTCTTTCTGCTCCGATGAAGGAGAACAGAGGAATGAGCTCTGTGCTTGCCAGCCAAGGATAGTGAACTCAAGAACACATACTTAAATCCACCCACTGCTCCAGAACCCATTCCCACCAGCCGTGACCGTCAGTGGGGGGGACTGTGCTTTTGAAAACCCCTTCCACAGGCAGATCGCTAACAAGTCCAAGGGGCCAGGAGAGGAGGACTGGGAATGAGAGCTCCTGCCTTGCACATTCAAGTAATGAGGGAGAGGGATCTCTGACAGGAGGATTTTGCTCTCTGTGGTTTGTGGCTTAAAAGAGAAGAGCCATCAGGAAGAGAGGGCAGATACTTTGCCCCATGCAGAGAGGGGAGATTCACATCAGTGCTTTATACCTTGCTTTAATAAGACTAAGCAATGTGTTCAGTGGCGAGCTGTTCAGATAGGGCCTCCCAGGATGACGTGAGGCCTGAGGAGTGGAGGCATTTCGTACCTGTCTGTAGGGAAGGAGTAGTCCAGAAGGCATGAAATCACTGTGTCCTGATGCTCTGCCTCGCCAGCCAGCAGGCCAACTAACTTCATCATCAGGGTCCTGGAGCTGGGCTGCTGGACTGAGTCCAGCCGGCTGCAAACCCCAGCCACAAGGTCTGCTGCCTGAGAGAGGGAGGGAACCAGATGAGATGGGACAAGACTCTCCTCCTGTCCTGCAGCTGGGGCCAGAGGGAACCTCAGCGTTCCTGGAGAAACAGGGTTAGCCTCTAGGTTTTGCCTAAAAGTCACAATTTCCTATATTCTTGCCAGGGCTCAGTTCAGAGCCTTACAAGGTGCATTGTCACAAAGACCACGTATCAATGGTTCAAAGGAGATGAATCCTGTCTATGCACAATACAGGGGTGTCAGTAACGTGACAAGGGGTGACATAAGAATGCCCATACTGGGTCAGACCAATTGTCCATCTAGCCCAGTATCCTGTCTTCTGCTGGTGCCAGATGCTTCAGAAGAAATGAACAGAACAGGACAATTTATCGAGTGATCCATCCTCTGTCATCCAGTCCCAGTGTCTTTCAGAAGGCATAGGGACACCCTGTGCACATGATTGCATCCCTGACCACCTTAGCTAATAACCATTGATGGACCTATCCTCCAGGAACTGATCTAAGTCTTTTTTTGAACCTGGTTATACTTTTGGCCTTTACAACTCCCCTGGGAACAAGTTACGAGTTGTGTGAAGAAATATTTCCTTAGGTTTGTATTAACTGGTGTGTGTGTGTGTGTTTGTGTCTGTGTCTGTGTCAGGATAAATAACACTTCCCTATTTACTTTCTCCACACCATTCATGATTTTATAGGCCTCTATCATTTTCCCCCTAGTGGTCTCTTTTCCAAGCTGAACAATCCCAGTCTTTTTAATCTCTCCTCATATGGCAGGTGTTCTATACTCCCTCGTCATTTTGGTTGCCCTTCTCTGTACCTTTTCCAGTTCTAATATAATTTTTGAGATGGGATGACCAGAACTGCAAACAGTATCCAAGGGGTGGGCATACCATGGATTTATACAGAGGCAATATGATATTTTCTGTCTTATTATCTATCCCTTTCCTAATGCTTCCCAACATTCTGGTAGCCTTTTTGACTGCCATTGCACACTGAGTGGATGTTTTCAGAGAATTGTCCATGATGACTCCACCCTTGAGTGGTAACAGCTGATTTAGACCCCATCAGTTTGTATGTATAGTTGGAGTATGTTTTCCAATATACAGGAATCAGACTAGATGATCTGATGGTTCCTTCTGGCCTTAAACTCTCTGAATGTATGACTGTTCCCAGCACTGGGAATTCTAGTTTCCATCCATCTCAGCAGTGGTACTTCATACCTTCTCCACCTTAGTCCCACCACTGTTCAGCATGGCAGACAGCAATCCCTCTGCAGTTGGCTGGCAGTTATTGTTGCAGTGGTCCGTCAGGCCATCCAGAACAGTCAGAATGAAATCTGTCCTCTCTCTTGGGTTGAAATAGACTCCAAAGAGCTGAAGCAAACAGGAAAAAGTGTCATTTACGAAAGGTCTCTCTCTGATTCCACAGGGGGCAGATAATTACCGGAGCCCAGAGAAAGCCCTGTCTGGGCTGTTGCAGGTTCTCTCCAGCGCCTCAGGGGCTCTGTTTTATTCCTTTCTATTACAGGGCCCCAGCAGCTGATGCGACTTCTGCTGCGAAACCGCATCACTAATAGTGAGGCAAGAGGACAGTGCCCCACCTAGGAGTGTTCCGCACATGTCAGGATGTGCATTAAGTGGTGTCAGAGACCTACTTCTCAGGCGTCCGTGGTGCATGGGTCACCATTAAAAGATCAGCAGTTGCCCCTATGGGAAAGTTGTTGTAGTAACTGCGGGATCCATGTAGCAGTATTAGTAATGACTGCTACAGTACTCAACCTTTGACTGTGACTGTATGTAATACCCTCCTACAACACATCCCAGCATAAATACAGCACCCAAGTCCTGATTACAACACCATAACCACATGTCCTGGTTTGTAGCCTGATCCAAAGACTTCCATTGGCTTCAATGGGTTTTGGATCAAGCCTATTTAGTATAGACCTCATTGTCACAGCTTCTAAGAACCCAAAGTGATAGAGCAGTAGGCTCTCAGCCTTCCCCATATGGACCCTCCCTTTCCTATACTAGGGCCCCCCAGAGTCCCCTTCCAAACCAGCCAGGACCCTGTCCCATTTGGCAATATGGAAAGGGCAGGGTGACTGTGCCCCTCAGGTTGGGAACCCATCTGCTAGAGCAGTGGTTCCCAATCAGGGATACAGATTCCCCTGGGGGTACGCACAGGGGTGGCAAGTTTATATAATTTTTGTATCATTTTTGGTGGTGCCCAGAATGAGTCCAAGTCCCGCCTCCCCCCACACTTGCCTAAGGCTCTGGGAGGAAGTTTGGGTGCAGGAAGGGGAGGTGTGTGGGAGCGGCAGGTGGGGCTGGAGGGGAGACCTGGCCCCAAACATTGATGGAGCTGGGCCCCCCAGGCCCTGAATTTGCTCAAGTCCTGGCACCACAGGCCCATATAACTCACTGCCCCTGGGGATACGCAGGGATCTTCCTCAGGGGACATCAACTCATCTAGATAGTTGCCTAGTTTTACAACAGGCTACACAAAAAGCACCAGTAAAGTCAGTACAAACTAACATTTCATACAGACAATGACTTGTTTATACTGCTCTATATACTATTTCAGTGTTTCTCAGTTTGGGGGTGGTGACCCTCGGGGGGGTCACGGGATGGGTTTTGGAGGGTCACAAGATCAGGGCCACCATTAGGGGGTGGCAAACAGGGGCCACCGCAAATCTAAGATACATGCAGAAGTTGAAGCCCACGCCAAGCCCCGCTGCCCAGGGTTACCAACTTCGTAATATTTAAAAACCGGACACTCATGCCAGAGTGCCAGACCTCTTCTGCCCCGCCTCTTCCTCTGAGGCCCCGCCCCTTCCCCAGAGGCCCCGCCCCCATGTGGTCTCCTTCTCCCCTCCCGCTGTTGTTCACTGCTCTTTCCATCTTCCCCGCCCTGATCCAGGTCAGGAGCAACTTGCTTGCGGGGCTGGGAGCTGCAGCAACATGACATGGGTAGGATGTGGCCCCAGCTGAGTAGGGGCTGGCACAGGAGATGACCTGGCACGTCCCCACCTCCCCCACCTGCAGAAACTGGACTTTGGGTGTCCAGTCAGTAGATGTGATCGATCCCCTTTTTGACCGGATTTTCTAGTTGAAAACTAGGCACCTGGCCACTTTACCACCGCCCGGGACTCAAGCTGAAGCTGGAACCCCTCCACCTGGGGCTGAAATCAGTGTCCCCTGAAGGGGATACAACAGTCTGGAAAGTTTGAGAACCACTTGCTATAGAGTAGAGCACTTTATGAGCACTTGTTGCCTTCACCATTGTAGCTGTGTCGGTCCCAGGATATTAGAGACACAAGGTGGGTGAGATTCTATCTTTTATCAGATCAACTTCTGGTGGTGAGCGAGACCAGCTTCGGAGCTACACAGAGCTCTCCTGTCTCTGTCTGAAGAAGAGCTCTGTGTGGCTCAGAGGTTTGTCTTTTTCACCACAGAAGTTGGTCCAATAAAAAAATACGACCTCACCCATCTTGGTTCTTTATGCGCATGTCACTTCTAGCCGTGAGTAAGGGCAGGAGCTGTAATTCTTGGGTAAGCCATTCGCAATAGAGATGGGCGATCTAGGGACAGGAAGGAGTTTGGAGCTATGTGATACTGTACTGTACCAACACCAATGTAGAATGGTCGTTAGTGCCAGGCTGGGATTACCTCAGCGATCCTGGAGGGGCTGTTGTGAACCGCAGAGGGCCTCCAAGCAGCCAGAAATTCCTTGTTCTTCTGTTCCGTGCATTCTGCATTCTTCCCGTCCAACCATGCAACTGAAGTACACGTTAATAACACTCTCAGCTTTGCATTCTGCTTCCTGGCTTCTGTTCTCATCCCTCTTTACTGGGCAAAGCCCTTCATTTGGCCCTGATCCAGCAAGGCATTTCAGCACGTACATTATTCTAAGCAGATGAATAATTCCAGAGATTTCCGCAGGGATACTCGCTTGATGAAAGTTACAGATCTGCTTAAAAGCTGTGCTAGATCAGGGCCTTGACCCACATTCCCAGAGAAAAATCAGCCACTCTCCTGCCACTTTACACAGAGTAAAGTGGCTCCAGCAAGTGGTGACTGGAATCTAGCAGAAACACTTTAGTGGCACAGAAGTGGATTAACACAGTCATGAATCAAACCCCAAATTTGGATCCAGATTTCCAACAGCCACCAAAGTTCCGGAGCGCTCAGGGTAGTGGCATCTGGAACTGATCTAATTGGTCTGATGCCATTTAAGCCCCCATTATGGTGTCCCACTGACAGTTCCCACTCCCACTCATACAATGAGCTCTACCAGACTCAGTTTGCGATAACTTGTGCTGCCTTTCTCTGTATTCCCCTCCCCCCTGCCCTTTCCTTTCTTTGAAAGTCAGGGCTAGAATTACGGGATGACTTTCAGGCACTTGTTTCTAGATCCACAGAAAACCCAGCGCTCTGTTCAAAGGAATACATTTGGAGCCAGATGCTCTTCTCCTTATTCAGGCACTATCCTGAACGGGAGCTTTGCCTGAGGAAAGCCTCTAGGATTCAGCTCCCAGAAGTGGGGTTCCAATGCTTATCGTCTCCAGTGCTTCTCTTACTCTTTTGGCGCCATGCAATAGAGACGAGGTGATGAACGCCCTCTGCTGCCTTTGAGCTGACCGCCTTGACGGGATCCCCACAGCGGATCCCCAGCACTGCAACCAGGTGTCCGAGCCTGGTGAACGGAGACGCTTCCTAATTGTACAAAAGAGGAGAGGAGGAAGCCATTAACACTGCAGGTAAAGACGGCTGTGTTTCCTAGGCAAGGAATGGGGCGTGATCTCCAGTTCTCTCTCTTCAGAAGAGGCTTGGGAGCCAGAATAAGAATATAGGGCTCGATCCCGCACCACAGAGGTCCACTGAAGTTTTGCCACAGACTTCAGTGGCAGCAAGATCAGGATCATAATGATCTGTAATGGCTGAGGTGGACTGGAATGGGGAGGCCTCTTCATGAAGCTCCACAAGAGGAAAGTATCATATGGTACTAGGATGAGGAATGGAGGGAAACAGGAAACCACCTGGGGATGAAACCTCTTCCCCAAAATACTGGAATATTAATGAGCAAGAAGGAAGGAAAATGGTGCCCTTGAACTCTCTGATCAAGGCCAAATCAGGCTGCTATCTTCAAGCACGGAAGAGTTATTGAAACCGTTCATTCAGTCTCTAGGATTTTGAAATCTCTTTTCTCTGAAATTCATTAGATCCAACAATAGAAAAACCCGTTATTCCTGTGCCCTTTGTTAGTTGCCTTTCCTGCATTGGAAAAAGGTGGCCTATTCCTCCAGGGCACTGGATTTATTTTCCAAGTGTATCAGACACCAACTCATCTCAGTCAGGATGGTGGAGGAGCAAGGAGATGGTTTTTCCTCTGCCTATTAGGGAGCACTGCACAGAGTCTTAGAGTCATAGACTTTAAGGTCAGAAGTGCATAGTGGGGCCTGTCAACATGCTTCTAAGCAGGAAGTTTCTCTGGTGTAGGAGACTGCCCTGTAGGTCTAGTTTGCAATCAGGTCACTAGAAGTCAAGAGTTACTCACATCCAGTTTGACATTTGCGGCCACGAAGCTTAGGAGCAGTATGCTGCTCCATACAGCCCTCTCCCGCAGGCAATCTTCCCTGGACTGCATCCAGGAGCCCATGAGCTGCAGGAAAAACATGAGAGGTTAAAAATAACAAGGAAAAGGGGTGTATACAAGCAATCCCCAAAGGATAATTTTTATTCTGGCTGAATCATCTCACTCTTATAGATACAGGCTGCCTCTGTGCAGATCGAAACACACATGGAATTCTTCTCTTCACACAAAAACAAAATGTGTTTCTCTCTAGGGGCCCAGTCACACACCCACTGAAGTCCATGCAAGTTTTATGGATGGATCCTATGCCCATCGAAGTCAACGGAATTCAAGGAGCATTGGATCGCACCTTTAATGGGTGCAGGACTGGGTCCTATGTAAAGAAGGGAAGGGCCAAGTCTTCTCTGGACAAGCCAAACAGTCCAGCAATTCATTCAGCAGAATAAGAGCAGATGGAGGAAAACTTCTATTCTCTCATGATTGCAGACTTTGGGCCAGCCCTCATGCTCTGTAGTTAGTGGCTGTCTTGGTTCCCATTGCAGACTCTCACTCTGGGATAGCTGGAGCTGGGAGTTCTGTGGAGGTCGGGTGCCAGCCCTCACAGGGGATTAAAGTCCTCCTGGCAGCGACTGTCCAATTGCATCAGGAGTGGCAATGATGGGCAGTAAAGGGAATAACGTCCTCATTTGGGAAAGACACTGTGATGTAAGGGCCACCAGGAGACAGGAGAGAAACTGAGGGTAACAATGGGAGAGATTATCAGACCTCACAGATGGAAATAGAAGACCTACTCCCATGCCTCATGAACCCTGTCACAGATGCCCTAAAGAGAAGAAAACAGGGTTCCACCCAGAAGAACCCTGTGGAGATGGGGCACTCTGTCCTTTCCTTAACTCTCCTTTTCCCTCACAAGCTCTTAAGATTTTCCTGTACCTCCTCCCTACCTTATCATCCTCCAACCTGTATCTCCAGATCCTGTTTACCTGCAAGATCCTCTCCAGCTCAGATGGAACTGGATTTTCTAAAATCAGACTCTGGAGCATCTCGTTGAGGGTCTGCAATGTTCCAATGAAGAGAGCCTGAAAGGAGGGGGAACCATCATAATCAGTGCCACAGAGCTGGGGATTATACAAATAATTTATCTTATGGGCTCGAGGCAAGAATCACAGGGTGAATTCTTTGGCCTGTGTTATACACGAAGTCAGACTAGATGATCTAATGGTCCTCTGGCTTCCAAGTCATAGACAAGTAGAATTTACAGTTCAAACCTTGTCTTAGGACAATGTCTATAAAAATAAGGACAGATCCTCAATGAGTGCATATTGACATAGCTCCATCAGCTGGCGTGAAGCTAAGCTGATTCACACCAGCTAAGGGTCTGGCCCATACTTCTTGTACACATAGTTGCCAAATAATCAGTTACTTTGCTTATTTAATAATATGGGTTCCATGAGTGCAAGAGAAACCATATGTAGTTTTGTTCTGTGCAGTGAATCCTTCCGGAATATGGAGAAAACTAGCCTCATGTTTCAACTGATATTGGCCGGCCATGATTCAAAGCTCTGCTTTTGACAATCACCCAGAAAGCCAGATGCATCATTATATCCCTGCACTAGCGTCATTTCCATTATAAACCAAAGGAAACCAATAACAGAATGACATCTGCAGTATAAATGACCCTTTTCTTACAATTAATCTTCCAAATCAGCCCCAAAACCTGACGTAATTAATTCATCAATGCCATCCTTGGGAAGATAACATGCAGCAAAGCCATTATCAGAGAGGCAGGAAAATCTTATTGCAAAAGAAAGTCCAACATTGAAATGAGTTTTTTTAAACATTGGAAATAAATATCTCTTTAATAAATATATCACCTTGTCTTTGCCCTTTACTCCTCTAGGTCTTAGATACTATTCACTCCAATGATTTGGTTTCCAAGAGCATGTGTGAGCATGCAGGATGTGAGGCAAATTAAGTGTTCTAAATTCTATTGACTTTGGTAGTGAATTTGTTCCAGTGTCTATAATTTCTCTCCCTTCAGCTTTAGGGCTATATGTGGCTTTTCAGAATTAAAAAGCACAGGCACTGAAAGCCTTAGCAGCTCAGACAGTAGGGGGTCAGATGTTTAAAGGTTTGCCAGCAGGTTTACACCCACAATATGTAGGAACAGTTTTGCTCCTGCTGTTCTTTTCAGCCGTCAAGTTGATTACTTAGATGCCAAAGTACTGGATTTGCTTGTGAAATCAGGTATTTCAGGTTTCCGCATGAACTAAGGTGTAACTGCAAATAATTGTTGGTCAAAAGTAGGACCCAAAGTTAAGTTTAGGCTGAAAATTTGGCTGTCTCGAGTGTAGCATGACTCCAACTTAATTCAGCTCCTTCATGCAGGAGGACCTAGCTGTGGGAGGGGATTGTGGTGCAACACACCAGAAATACCTGGTCAGTGATCAGACAATAGCCAGCCCCATTTCTGGGGCAAGCACTAAGTATGTTTTCCTCATTCAACATGTCTCACTCTCGCTTCACCACCCAGATTGGGATCGTTAATTGAAAATGGATGGTTCATTTTCATAATTGGGAATGTGGCAGCTGCTTGCTGTATGCATGGGACGCATGACCAGGGCAACCTCACCGGGGCTAAAGTCCCTAACTGATACTCCACAATGTCGTTCCTTGGGAAATTTTACTGACAGTGTAGTCACATATCACCTATATGGGCCCAAAGTATGTAACAGGAAGCCATTCTTGAGTTACCTTTGTGTACTGGGCACTTGTAGCCTTGATTACTTCTTGCGCCTGCAATGTCGTTAGGAGTGGCAGGGAAAACACGCTCTTGAGTAATGTTCTCAGCAGAACCCTTTTCTGGTGGGAGCCCATGGCCTTCAACACATGCTTTTTGCTGGTAAAAGGAAGAAGCCTGGATTGGACTTTGAGGTGCTGAAGCATAGCGAAGGCATCAGCTGGTGAGGACATGAGCTGAGGGTTAAGCTGAAGGATCGTGATGCTAAGACACTCTGGGACTATCCAAGAGAACAAGACCATGCAAACAGTAACAATGTAGAAGAGTAAGACCCTGGCAAAGAGTAACAGGATACAGGAAAAGCGTGGGAGGACAGGGACAGGCAACATGAACAGTAAATCCGGCTCAGAATCACTACACAAAAGAGTGAAGGAAATGACACAGCTGACACCTCCAGAAAGAAAATCACCTCAAAGTGTCTACCGAGGCTCTTGGCTTTGATACACAAGTGGAGTAAAGAGGATCACAATGTAACTGGGCAGAAAATCATCAGTCAGACAAGCAATAGTCCCCCAGCTCCTCCCCAAAGAGTCCTCAGCATCTAAAGAGAAAAAGGCATGAGGTGAGGGACTGCTATTGGCAACTCCAGTCCCACCAACCATAGAGTGAGAAGCCAGGTGTGAAGGCCGGGCAGTTAAATGAGAAGTCACGTTACCTCAGATCAGCAATGGTGGCCATGGCCTGGAGACGTATGGTGCTGGAGAGAGAGTCCCGGGGTTCTTTCTTAATCATCTCCTGTAAATCACAAAGGAGGCAAACATAGTAAATGAGATTCAAGTGCTCCCAGCGTCAGTCCTACTCCCTCACACATTCATTGAGGTTATACAAAGCCTTGGCATCACAGATAACTCTGGAGTCCTCAAAATAGGCTAAATTAGCCACAGGCTTCTCTGGAGTCTCCAAGAAATCCCCAGACACAAGAACATCAGACATTCCAAAAGTAACAAGATGCCCAACCAAAACCCAGGATCTTCCTTTCAAATTGAGGAGCTCCCAAATCATGAAGCTGCTCAGCCAGTATTGGGGCCCAAAAGGATCTCATCTGTTTCTACCCAACCACAAATTCACTCACTCATTTCCTCATCCATCTCTGTTCACTCATCTCGTACTTCTCACCAACTAGCATCCTCTCTCTGTCCATTCACACTAATAATTCTAGTCAATCAGTACTGACCTCAATTTTACACACTGAAATAATTGCTTCAGTGTATACAACAAAGTTCTTTACAACTCTCCAGATTCCATGGACCCTAGCGTGGATTTAGCAGCTAAGCATTCTCCACAGTTCATCAGTCCTTTCCAACCAACAACACGGACCCTGTGTATATTATTTACTCACCACTATGGCTCCCACTGTGTCTGATGTAAAGTTGTGAATAAAAAAGTCAGGCATGTTATGCCAGTCGATGCTCTTGCTGAGAACAGACAAGAGTCTTAAGAAACTTTTTTTCATAATGACATCCTAAACCAAAACGAGAAAAAATATATATCAGGGTGAGAAGGATTTAGATAGAGAACATCATTGGGTAGAAAATAATACATTCACTCAAAACCCCTCCACATGGAACACATGGTAGATGAATTAATGATGTTGCAGAGCAATTAATAATCTCATTCCCTTAAAATCACACTGTTTCTTGAATAGGCAGGATCAGAAATCCAGGTGAGTTGAGGATGATGATGTATCCCAGCAGCACCTACAATATACTGGGCTCCGTCTGCAAACAAAGGAAGACAGAGCCCCAGTTCTCAAGAGTTGACAGTCTAAGAAGGATTCTGATGGCTTCCAGCGAATGAGGATTGTGTAGTACCTCACTGTGTGAGCTACTTGTTCAGAGAAGGGTTGGATCAAAGAGAACAATCAGAGGAGCAATAGGACTGTATGTGGAGAACTCCACAAAGGGCCTGTTTTCTGTAGGACAAGTAGCCAGATGTAGCGTGATCATGTGTATAAATGACAAAGCTGGACCCATTTCTTTTATCAGTGAAGGTCTGAGAGAGGAGCAGTCACCAGGGGAGACCCTGAGTGCAAATGTTTCGTCTTTGAGTCCAACAGATAGTGTGAGGCAGGGGAGTAGCCAGACAAGAATCTACTGAAGCGATCACAGAGTGGTGGGAAATCCCTGCAAATCAAGGCTACCTCAGAAAAACAGGGCATTAGATCACCACAGGGTTTGTGAGATGTATCTGGAGAAGGCAACTAATATGTATAATAGAAGAAAAGCATCCAGAGGCTGGATTGTATGGAGTAAATGGAAGAAGAAAGGATGAGTGCTGCAGGCAAAGAGTTTGAAGAGAAGACAGACCCTATGGGATAAACCTTCTGGGATGTCCCAGTCTGGGACAGTGTGAGGGGAGACTAGTTTACAGATTCTATGGAGAAGGTTTATACCTCTTTGTTACTATTGAAGTAGTCAACAGTGTTTCTCCAGGATTCCAGCAAGAGCATGGCTCCCTCCATAGCACAGCCATGCTGCTCACATCCACTTTCGTCCGCCTCCCAAATAGTCTCCATGCTCGAGATATCTGGGACTAATAAGAAAGAAGGAACGACAGAAAGAAATTACTGTCATTGCTGGTTACAGGGTAACGAACACACCCTGAGGTGTCAGTCATGGACCGACTGGTGCCCAAAAGACAGTTCATTTAAACCAAAGAAAGGACATGGTCTGTCTATCTTGGAGTTATGTAATGCTGCCCATCACCATAGTATCTGTGCTCCTTCCAGCTAAAATCAATGAGCAATAGCAAAATTCCTAGTTGAAGGCCTGGGATCACGGGCATGTCTCCTTTTTGGGGGGTAAGATATCTCTGCTCTGGGTAGGATTATCTTTTGTTTGTTGACTTGATTGGTTTGATTCCCACCCTTTGTTTCGGGTAGGGCTAGACATCTATATCCTGCTTGATCAGGGGAGAGTTGAAGGAAACTGTGATGCTGGTGAGTTAAGCCACTGATTCTCAAAGCGAGAGAAATTGGTGTGATCAAAATAAGAATCAACTTGGGGATTCTTTTTTTAAAAAAACACAAGACAAGAGAGACCCAAGAGCCTTTGGGATCACAGCAAATCTTTGAGCACACGGGCGTTGAGACTGAGTTTGCCTCCCTTCATTTCTACCCCTTTAGCACTTCCTCTGAAGGGGGCCTTTCCTTTTACCTGTAATGGCAGTTCGGAGATACCGCGTCTGGCCTTTCTTCGCTTTCTGACAGATTCGCTTTAGACACCTCAGGATGGGCCCACTTTGCTGAGGAACGACCTTGGCCGGGCCAACCTGAGTGTCTTTTCCAGCCATCTCCTGTTCCCACTGGCTCCCATCGGAACATTGCTCTCCTACCACGGTGGACGTTCCCTCAGCAGCCACACCTCCTCCTCCTTCCCGGCAAGCTGTGCACGTCCATTCTGCAACAACTCAGGACGGATTGCCAGTTTTGTTTCAGCCGATCTTATTGTCCGCGGAACAATTTCCAGTCCGAAGCTAGTGAGAATGCATGTGTCGTCCTCTGGCTACAGATGGCAGAGCCTGAGAATCGGGGCCCAGATCCTCGAAGGTATGGCGTTTCCTAATGTCCATGGAAATCAATGGCAGTTAGGAGCCTAAATACCTCTGAAGATCTGGACCTGGGACCAATCCCCCAACCAGTGTATCTCTACACTTGCAGCTGGGGATGTGATTCCCAGCTGCTATTTAAAACGCTAGCACAGGGATGTCTCCTCTAACTGGGAATCGTACCCTGCTTGGTCCTGCCTCAATGTAGGAGCCTGGACTTGGTGACTTCTTGAGGAGCTGTCCAGCCCAACAGTTCTGTGATTCTACAAGATGAGAAGCAGCTGGGCCAGATTAAAGGTTGGTGCCTCAGTTGAGAATTGCCTTACTTTTTAGTATGTAAGTGTTCAGTTGTAATGAATCTAGTTCTTTTAAATACAGAAATAAATTCTCGACTCAAACTGTATATTAGCAAAGGTTTGGGGTTTTCTTTTGGAACTTTGTTGTTTTAATAAAGTCAATAAATATACTCAAAACGATGCAAAGGATAAGCAGTGTGGCCTAATGATTTGAGTGAGTATGGAACTGGAAATCAGAAACAGATTTCTCATCCTGGCTTTGTCATTCACTCACTGTGTAATGCTGGACAACTCACGTCCCCGCCCTGTGCCTCAGTTTCTCCATGTACAAAAAGGGGATGATACTGACCTTCCTGTACCTCCCAAGGATGAGGAAGGTTACTTAGTTAATGTCTGTAAAGAGAAAAAAAGGCGACAAAACTAATCCGACACAATGACAGCACCAATAAAGCACCTAAAAATCCAAACAAACAGGTATGCATGTATGTATCACAATATTTGCCAGCCCAAAATTCAGTTATGGTGCTTCTAAAAAACCCACACATTGAACACTTTCAATCGCATATGCGTTTCATTTGAATAATACATTTTTGAGTCAGATCCGCAGCTGCTGTAAATCAGAATACTTCATTAAAGTCAATGGAGCTGTCGACTTATAGCAGCTAAAGATCTGGCTCATAAAACCTAACACATTTTAAGCCTAAAAATTTATTTGCTTTAGAAGTTAGGACTCGTAACTAATTTCACAATCATTGGTTTCCTCCAATACTTGAGTTATGAACAAAGATGGGGAAAGACGTTCACAAAGCTAAGATTACAGGCTTGATGGTCGTCAATCAATATCATAATATACTTAGTCTATTGGGCAACACAAAGTTTAGCTGTATTCAAAATATCACATTGTGCTCCAATGTTACTTAAATCCTCTGTCAAAGATTTAAATCTTAATCTACATGACTGTGCTCCACGGGAGACAGCAGAAAAAAATTACACCTCTTCACATTTATTGCAAAATTCCATTGCATGCTCGAAGGCTCTGAGTTTAAGTGGGGTGGAAGAGGTACATGACTTTTCACTGAGCCTCAGCACACGGGCAAACTGCACCTTCAAAAGAATTAAAGAGCATGTATATGTATCTCCCCATTCCTGCCTACTGCTGGAAAATTTTAAACTTTGAAACTGGCAGCGCACAACCAAAATGATCTGCCATAATGGAGAAAGGAAATGTTATTCTTCATCCAAGATGGAAAATCCTGGAGAATCAACTTGAAGACAGATTTTAAGGGCCATGTCTCTCGCCCATTTGCTACCTCTCATGACAGCAGTGAGGGAGAGGCCACAGAATGGGGATCAGGTTCCCTAAATCTCCAGGAACTGAGGTGGAAATCCCCCACGGTCCATTCTGCACCTGGTGAGAATAATGCCACGGCAAACAGCTTCTCCTTTTCACACTCTGCTGCAGAGTCAGCAGGAGCCATCTTTTTATTGTGCCTATATTTGGCCCTGATCCAAACCCCTGTTAGTGGGAGACTCCCCTTATTGTGTCCTCTGGGGTCTATGCGTATGGAGCTTGTCTACTCTCAGATGAATGGAGGTCTGGAACAGAACCCACTTCCGTTCATTCCCCACTTCAGGGACAAGGACACTGAGTGAGATTCTAGAACAGGGTCCCAGAGAGGGATCAGCGCAAGAGACGCCACAAGGGAGCAAGTCTTTCTAGGGATCTCAGTGATCTCTGGAAATCGCTGCTGGGTTAACAAAATGGAACCTTTACATGCAACTTTATCAACTCTTCAGTTATACTCTATCTGCCACAATTTTTACAGCTGAACTAAAAAACTGAGTGTGAGAGAGGGGCAGGGCACAACTAGCTCTTGATCAGACAGCTGGATTCCCTCCTGAATTCTGTTAGGATGGCGCTTTTCACGCCAGAGCAAGAGACATGAAATGGAACAAAGGCCCAGATTCTCAAAGGTATCTAGGCTCCTAACTCCCATGGATTTCAGTGGGAGTTAAATGCCTAAATACCTTGAGGTTCTGGGACAAAAAAACAAATTTAAGTTGGTGCCTCCTTCCAAACATAATTTAAGTAAAGTGGGTCTCTGTTGGTCAGAGGCAGGAGAGCCATGGGGAGAAGCAGCTCAGTAAGAAAGCCCACTTACTTTTCCCCCTCAGCTATAGATTAGATCTTCGTTCTGAAATCGACTTTCACCAGCACAATACCCAGCCTCTCCTTCTGTCAAAGTAAAAGCAACTGACAAAAGCAAAGGACCAACTGAGCCAGTGATCAAATCACAGCATAGTGAGGTCACACTGCAGCACTTATGTCATTGTTGCCATGAACACGGGCAGGTAATAAAGGAAGGACCAAGGCTGTTAATCATATAAGGGAGATCAAGTACCATGGAGGTGCCTGGTCGTGACTCCAGTTAAGGTTTTGTCTAAAATGGGAAATACATTCCTGCTTTTCCCTATGAGCAGGTGGTTAACCAGTGTGGATTAACATTTACTCTTACCTCTATGGATGCCAGCCTTCCATCACTTCCTGAACCACCCTCCAGCACATAACCCTTTACCGAACTGTCCTCTCCCAACACAATCAATGGCTACTACAAATATCCACAGCTACTAGGGAAAAATCATTTAGTCAAGGGCTGCATCCAGAGGGTGAGAGTTCAGGTCATGGAGCGTGCTCTGTGGAGTACAGTGGTTGTGGTAACAGTAAGGTTATGGGTGGAGGAAGAATAAAGTGTTGTTATCCTGGTTATGGAAATCAGGGACAATGGAACTGTACTTGTCCTTGACTTGCCCTCACCTAAGCAGCACTCACGAGGCAAGGGACATGAGTTCCAAAATCCAGTAAATTGAGAGAGAGATTGATTGTGTTATGAAAAGGAGTAAATGACACTTCCTATTTACTTTCCCCGCAGCAGTCATGATTTTATAGACTTCAATCATATCCCCCCCTTAGTCATCTCTTTTCCAAGTTAAAAAGTCCCAGTCTTATTAATCTCTCCTCATTTGGAAGCTGTTCCATACCCCTAATAATTTTTGTTGCCCCTTTCTGAACCTTTTCCAATTCCAATATATGTTTTTTGAGATGGGGCAACCACATCTGCACGCAATATTCAAGGTGTGGACGTACCATGGATTTATATAGAGGCAACATGATATTTTTTATCATCTTATCTATCCCTTTCTTAATGATTCCCAACATTCTGATCACTTTTTTGACTGCCGCTGCACACTGAGTGAATGTTTTCAGAGAATTATCCACAATAATGCCAAGATCTCTTTCATGAATGGTAACAGCTAATTTAGATCCCATCATTTTATATGTATAGTTGGGATTATGTTTTCCAATGTGCATTACTTTGCATTTATCAACATTGAATTTCAATTGCTATTTTGTTGCCCCGTCACCCAGTTTTGAGAGATCCTTTTGTAGCTCTTTGCAGTCTGCCTGGGACTTAACTATCTTGAGTAGTTTTGTATCACCTCACTCTTTACCCCTTTTTCCAGATCATTTATGAATATATTGAACAGCACTGGTCCCAGTACAGACCTCTAGGGGACACCACTGTTTACCTCTCTTCATTCTGAAAACGGACTATTTATTCCTACCTTTTGCTTCCTACATTTTAACCAGTTACCAACCAATGAGAGGACCTTCCCTCTTCTCCCATGACAGCTTACTTGCTTAAGAGCCTTTGGTGAGGTACCTTGTCAAAGGTTTTCTCAAAATTTAAGTACACTATATCTACTGGATCCCCCTTGTCCACATGCTTGTTGAACCCCTCAAAGAATTCTAGTATATCGGTGAGCCATGATTTCCCTTTACTAAAACCATATTGACTATTCCCCAACAAATTATGTTTATCTATGTGTCTGACAATTTTGCTCTTTACTATAATTTCAACCAGTTTGCTTGGAACCAAAGACAGGCTTACCGGCCTGTAATTGCTGAGATCATCTCTGGAGGCCTTTTAAAAAGTTGGCTCCACATTAGCTATCCTCTAGTCATTTGGTACAGAAGCTGATTTAAATGATAGGTTGCAGACTACAGGGCTGCAATTTCACCTTTGCATTCCTTCAGAACTCTTGAGTGAATACCATCTGGTCCTGGTGATTTATTACTGTTGAGTTTATCAATTTGTTCCAAAACTTCCTCTAATAAAATCTCAATCAGGGACAGTTCAATCAGGGACAGATTTATCACCTAAAAAGAATGGCTCAGGTTTGGGAATTTCCCTCACATCCTCTGCCATGAAGACTGATGCAAAGAATTCATTTAGTTTCTCTGCAATGGCCTTATTGTCCTTGAGAGCTCCTTTAGTATCTTGATCATCCAGTGGTCCCACTGGTTGATTAGCAAACTTCGTGCTTCTGATGTACTTAAAATTTTCTTTGCTATCACTTTCTGAGTCTTTGGCTAGCTGAAGGGCCCAAAACATGTCAATAATATTGCTGTACAACTCTTGCTGAAGCAATTTTTTTTTGCCTTCTTAATTATATTTTTATGAACTTCATTTGCCAGAATTTATGCTCCTTTCTATTTTCTTCACTGGGATTATCTTCCACTTTTTAAAGGATGCCTTTTTTCCTCTCACTGCTTCTTTTATTTTGTTGTTTGGCTGCGGTAGCACTTTTTCTGGTTCTTACTATGTTTTTTAATTTGGGGTATACATTTAAGTTGAGCCTCTATTATGGTGGATTTAAAATGTTTCTATGCAGCTTGCAGGGATTTTACATTTCACAGTGTACCTTTTAATTTCTGTTTAACTAACCTCCTCATTTTTGTGGAGTTCCCCTTTCTGAAATTAAACATAGTTTGTATGATGTTCCGTCCAGTGTCTTGGCTTTGTCAAGTGTGTGAGGTATGGTATAAATCTTTGGTAATAAACATCCAGCCCCCGGAAGGACTTAACATCCTTCTTACCTTGTGAGCATGCTTGAAAGATGTGGAGAGTTGTACAGCAATACTAATGCCATGTTTTGGGCCCTTCAGTGACCTCTGTGGGGACATCGTGTTATACCAACTCTGCTGTATGGCTGTGGCCATGGAGGAAGGCTGAAGAGTGGCAGATTGACGTTTTCAATTCTTGTCTTCTGCAGCTGCTCCATATTAAGTGGCAGCACAAGATCAGAATTGAGGATATTCATAACTGAATTCTAGTCCTAGAATTAAGATGCCTTTGTAACTGGACAAAAGGATCTTCAGGTCCTCCGCGGGCACTTTTGTATCAGTCACAGAAGATGAAATTATACATTGGTGGCAGTGTATAATTTGGCATGATCTTCAACTCACCCTGATGTTTAATTACCCACATGGAATCGCCATTCGAGTCTACAAAAATCTACTCACAAACTGGACCATATCAGCAACCACAAAGGGATGTCCCCTGCCCAGGCACCAATATGTACAGTGAGATCTGCCTTGCCTTTAACTGACAAGTCTTGCCCCTCAGTTCCATGGACAGGAAGCTGATGAGGAGAGGTCAGGGGGGATATTTGCTCAAAGTTCTCAGTCACTAGAGAAACAGCAGCTCCCATAGCTACTAAACCAGGCAGCAGCTGTTTGATTCACAGTGCCCCATCCCACATCAGCAATGGAGGTAATGATACTTCATAAATGACCTCTGGCCTTTGATCTGCTTCAGTTCGTCCCTATTCTATTCTGATTCTTACACCATATCCACCACCATGGGAACAAAGGGTCTGGCCAATAAACCCAGCCCTCACCCCTAATTTCCTGATGGCTTCCAGTCATTATTCTTAGCTCTGCATTCACATTGTAATAAATGGCCTGTCTGTGACCATATGTAGCAAGAGACTTCCCCCCACCACCACCTTCTTTGTGGTTGCTGGGGAATTGAAGCAGCGTCTGCTGGTGCAGCTAGTTGATCCACACACTCAGCTAGTTGTTGTAAGTGTTGAGTTGATCCTCCTCCTTCGGCGGGCAGGATAGGTTGTACCTCATCTACCCAGGCTCTTGGCATGGTAACAGATAGCTTCATAGCTTCATAGACTAGATGACCTCCTGAGGTCTCTTCCAACCCTAATCTTCTATGATTTTATGATAGATGGATGCACCAAACTCAGAGAATCTGGGTCCCCTGGAGTCACATCACCGATAATGCCTTTTCCTTGTAGAATCCAGCATTACCCCGTCAGTGTCGAAACAGCACAGTTCTGTAGCTGCTCTCACTTGGAAGCATAAATATCAATGCCCTCCCGTGGCTTCTGCATCCTCTCCAGCCACACCAGGGATTTCCCTACACCCCTGCCCCTTCCCCCCAAAACATCCGCCCCTCACCCACCCAGGGGTCAAACCAACCAAGATGAGGAGCGTACCAAGAACCAAGAATATACCAACATGTCCTCTGCAAGTTCAAAACATCCAAACAGCCCGAAGCACAAATACAGCTACCGACTGAAGAAAGTCTCCACAACTTAAAGGCAATTCCTGATGTTTGCGGCCAAACTTTTCCCATTTATTGAAGTTACAAAACATGGCTGCTGGTGCACCTCTTGCAAAAAAGCTTATGAAGAAGGAAAGCTTCCCACTGCTGCAGTTGGTAAAACTGGAGGAGCTTGGTTTGCTGGACCGATCAGCAAAAAATGCTGACAAACTACATGAAAAGTCTGCAAACCATCAAACCTGTAGAAAGCCTTGTAAGCCAGTCACTGTCAGAAGTACTTAATGAGGCTGTTAAGAATGCTGGAGGCACAACACAGTTTATATGAACAAACATGGCTGTTGTATCATACTTTCTACTTAAGCAAAAGCTACCGCATCCTACAAGTGGAGGTCAATGCATTGTCACTTGTTAACCCTGAAGTTGGACACTGGTTCCGACCAAGACCAGCAAATGCTCACTATCTTTCTGCAAGAAACTCAGTGGACTGGTTAGAATCATGCACTGAAAGACTCAGCAGTTGAAAAAGTGAAGAACTCTCTTACCACATTCAAAAAATGTGCATACGTGTCTGATGAATGCACTGATGCAAATGGGCATAGAGTATTAAGTCTTTGCCTGTATTATCTTGATGTCAGGGGAAGGTCAGTAGATGCATTTCTAGATGTTCAGATTATAGAAGACACATTGGCTACATCTGTGACAACCCATGTCTTAGAAGAGCTGTAATTTGGACCCTGAGATGTCTGCTTGTGCATTTGATGGAGCTGCAAACTTCTCTGGAAGACATAGTGGAGTATAAGCTTTGCTCAGAAAAAAGTGTAACCCTGATCTCTCCTGTACACACTGCAGAGGCCATCTTAAATTCAGTACCCAGAAAGATAAATGGAGCAAATAATTAAGCATGTTGTTTTGGGGTGGGAGAGCAAAGCCAAGATTCCACCCGTTTCCTACCCCCCTTCACCTCCTCCCATCCACCTGCATGGGCTGGGGGTGGAGGTCTAATGCCAGGTGTGCAACTCCTCTCCTTTTCCCATGCCTGCACCTGTAATGTGGAAAGGCAGCAGAGGGGAGTGGGAGTGTGGCCAGGGTCTTGCTTCCCACCCAGTACATCCTTGATAGCCATGTAAGGGTGGGCTACAGTCTGGTCTGTAGTGATCAGATGAACTATTAAAGCAGCCCAAAGGCAGCATTTCCCAACGGATGCAAAAATCTTCAGCTTTTGTCTTTCAGAAGCTCAGCTCTTTAGAGTACCTCTAGGTGGCACTACAATCTGGAAGGTGGCACCAGGCACATTCCTGGTGCAACAGAGCATTTCACCTTGCAGCAATATCACTCCATGCCCCCGGTCTATATTGGCCGGTTTTCTCTGGCATGGCCAAAGAGCTGAGCTCATCTTTTGACCAAAGACCACTAAAAAACTGCTCTGGGATAAGGGTGGTTTTATGGCAAAGCACATGCAGGAGTTAAGAGATGCTGCTTCTATTCCTGAGTCTGCTAGTGTCTCCAAACTTTATGAGACGAGGGCCATATTAGATTTTTGAAGGGGCTTTGTGGGCTGAAGCAACTGTGAAAAAATTCAATATATGCAAATATATGCAAAATCCCCCCCTTTGCTCCTCCAGCCGTTGCTGCGACCCCCGCCCCTTTGCTCCTCCGGCCACTGCCGCGCCCCCCCTTTACTCCTCTAGCTGCTGTCATGGGGGCACTCACCGCTTCGCACATGGGGCCTCTGGCAGCAGCTCGCAGGTGATGTGGGGGCAGCGGCGTCTTCTCCACGTGCCTGCTTGGCATGCCTGTTCAGCTGGAGGGCCGGACAAATTGAAGCCTCGGGCCGGATCTGGCCCCTGGGCCGTAGTTTGGAGACCCCTAGGAGACCGTAGGTAAATCACAGAGTGTCTCTGTGCCTTAGATGCCCCATCTGTGACTTAAGGATAGCATTTTGCTATATCACATGGGGCGCTGTGCGGTTGCTTCCATGCTGATTGTAAAGCCACTGGTAGAAGTTACTATAGAAGTGCAAAAGAGTATTTATATTATTTGTGTATTATTTATTACCCTCCCCAGAACGAGGGGAGAGAAAACTTATTCCCAGGAGCGGCTCAGTCAGTACTTCTCAGAAATAATCAGATTGGCCAGTCACTTTCAGTGCCTCTGTGATGGGGCGCTCGACTCACCACTAGAATGGCGCCTCCTCTGGCCTTTCTGGGGATTAGCTTCACGAGGACAATGCCCCTTCCCGCGGTTGCATGTGGTGTCGCCGGCTCTCCCTGTGGGCCTCTGGCTCCTCTCTAGTTCCAGGAGCTGCAGTCTGCTCTTGGTGGATTAGCCCTCCAGCCAGGTCACTCAGCAGTTTTCTCCTGCAGGGTATCAAAGTTCTTCCACATGAATGGTCTCAGGTAGTCTTCTCCTGAGGGTGCCACTTCCCCCCGTGGCTAGCAGGGGAACGCAGGCCTGCCCAGGTGTCACGTTACTGAAATTATCTGGGATCATATAGATCATCGGTGCAACCAAGGTCCTGTGGGGCACCAAATCTTATGTAAAGGGAGTCATATAAGGTGTCTACTACCAGGTTATGGTCTGCTGATTATGATTATGCTATTTGTATGTTTGCTAAAGTTATGAATACTGGCTGTATAGTGTCTGTATTTCAAACTTATGCTTGCTTTTGGGTGAAATCCCAGACAAGTTACTGTTAGCTCGGCCTGGTCTTCCTGATGGCCCATCAAATTCCGATCAAGCTAACAATGAACTTTGTAGATGCCTGTCCACACCCGAGCTTCCCCAGGAATGCAGCCTGGCTGGTCAGGATCTGAATCTTGGAGAGTCATATGACTGGTCCTTGGGGCTATGGAACTCAGTTTCACAACAGGACTCTGCATAGGAAGGAGGAGGGGGTCTCCACCCACAAGAAAAGTCTATATAAACCTGGGAAAGTCCCCTCCATTTTGGTCTTCAGTCTCCTGCCTGGTTCCTACTTCTGGATGGGACTTTGCTACAAATGGGAATTCTGGCCAAAGGATTGATGACCCATTCCTCCAGGGAATGCATTCCAGAGACTTTGATTTGAACCTGCAGTTTATTCTACAATGGATGCAAGCCATTACTGCATGTATTTGATTTCCTTTAACCATTTCTAACCCTCACCTAGATCTTTTTCCTTGTATAAAAAACCTTTACATTTTAGATTCTAAAGGATTGGCTACAGCGTGATTTGTGGGTGAGATCTGATTTGTATATTGACCTGGGTCTGGGGCCTGATTCTTTGGAATTGGGGAGAACCATTTTCTTTATTTGGGGTATTGGTTTTCATAACCATTTGTTCCCAGGACAGGTGGCTGCTGGTGGTGATACTGGGAAGCTGGAGTGTCTAAGGGAATTGCTTGTGTGACTTGTGGCTAGCCAGTGGGGCGAAACCAAAGTCTTTTCTGTTTGGCTGGTTTGGTTTGCCTTAGTGGTGGAAAAACCCCAGCTCTGGGCTGTAACTGCCCCCTGTGGAGCAATTTGTCCTGATTTGGCACTCTCAGTTGGTCCCACCAGGAACAGCCCCAGCACACCAGGTTCTAGTCCAGGAACTCTGCACTGGGCAACTGCCATCTGCTTTCCCTCAGACCTGTTGCTCCTCCCCCGGACTCCTTTCTACAGTTTTTGGTTCCTCCCACTGTGGGTGTAACAGCTCAAACTCCCTCTTCCCATGAGTAACTGCAGACTACTGAACTCTGTGATCTCAGACAGACCTCCCTACTCCCAGGGACTCCTTCCCTGTAGCCACTTTCGGCTGCCAACTTCCTGGCTTTATAAACCTGGCCCAGCTCCTTCCCTAGCTGGACTTTATCAGCAAATTAGGCCTTAGCACTCCCTGACTTTCCTCCAAATGTAGCCTATAGATTAATTGGCCTAATTTACCACTTCAGGCCCTGCAGGGGGCGGACACCCTGTGACGCTCTATACCTTGGGGGAACATCCTGCATCCCATGTTCATCCTTATAATATGATTGTGTGGTATCCAGTGCAAAGTTTGTCATGTTAGGTCTCTTCGGAAGGTTCATGATGCATGGAGCAGTGTTGTTATAGTGATATTATAGGTTGTAATTTCATGTATATAGTTATGAGGCTGAAAATGTGTCCTCGTGGCTTAAAAAAAGCCCAGGCAAAACTCTCCAGGAGCAGAGGCCCAGACAAAAACTCTCCAAAATCAGAGGGTCAGTTCACACCTCATCAAGGCATGTATGGGACAAAATGAGCCCAGCATCACAGGAACAAAGACAGTGGCCCAGGCAGCAACAAAGGAGCTTCTGGACTCTCCAGTGAGTCACTCCCCTTCCCTTGGTCTGTTTAGGACTGCGATGGGGTAATGCTCACCTGACTCTGAAGCAGGGAGGGGGCAAAGCCAAGAGGGAAGAAAGAACATGATAAAGGGAGATATGTTTGCCAGGCTCTCCCTCTTTCACCTCCATCTACAGACATCACCACCAAGCGACTGAAGCGCTGATCAAAGTGGAGAGCCTGGCTGAAGGGCAACCAGCCAGCCTGTGGTGAGAAGCATCTAAGTTTGTAAGGGCGCTGAAAGTGTTAAGATCAGTTTCTAATGCATTGTGCTTTTATTTCATTTGACCAAATCTGACTCATTGTGCTTTGATTTATAATCACTCAAAATCTATCTTTTGTAGTTAATAAATTTGTTCTACCTGAAGCAATTCATTTGATTTGAAGTGTGTCAGAGACAAGCCTGGTACATATCAATTTCTTTGTTAAATTGACAAACTCATGTAAGCTTGCAGTGTCCAGCGAGCATAACTGAACACTGCAAGATGGAGGTTCCTAGGGTTGTGTCTGGGACCGGAGATATTGGCTGGTGTCATTTGGTAGCACAATCCAAGCAGCAGCTGGCCAAAAGTACTCATTCACGTAGCTGGGAGCAGCTTACATGCTAGAGGCTGTGCATGAACAGTCCGGGAGTGGGGGTCTCACAGCAGAGCAGGGTAAGGCTGGCTCCCAGAGTCAAGGATTGGAGTCACCTAGCAGAACGGTCCAGATAACACCAGGGGAACGTTACACACCCCATCATAGCTTCTATAAAAACAGACATCACATAGAACTAAATAAGATCATTATTACAAAAGACAGAGAGAAGATAACACAGGACATCAAGCAAAGTTAATGCAATACTAGATTGTATCTTTATATAATATTTATTATATAGCAGATGCATGTGTACTGTATGAGTGCCACATACAGACATAAACAGCTCTATTCATCTTTGATAGAACTGATAAGTTAATGGATTCGCAGTGTTAAGCATCTCTATATAGCTGGGTTTTCCTTGAAAATACAGGAGACCCTCCTCGCACCTCTGGAGATATATGGCAATACAGACCATATATCAGAGGGGCGATTTAGGAGGAAGCTTAGTAGTGAAAATCCAATTGGTCTTCAGGCAGATTGTTCAGTTTTAAATCTGATCTTTCATTTTCCACCAGAAGTTTCCAGCATCCGCTATAACGAAAGTTTGGCCTTAACTATGGTTTAATTGTATAACCCTCACTCAGGCTGATTATCTAGCTAACTATTGGTTTTACACTGCTGCCCCACACCATAGTATCTGAGTGGCTTCCATGTAAAATCAATAAAAACTGCAGAGTCCTTAGAAGACATCATGGAGTCTCTGAATTAGTACCTCACTACCCAGAGTCCCATTTGTTTCAACAAGACAACTTGTTCAGTAGAAAAACAATGAGTCCGGTTGCACCTTATTTGAACCATGCATCTGAAAAAGTGGGTTTTTACGCATGAAAGCTTATGCCCAAATAAATCTGTTCGTCTTTAAGGTGCCATCGGTCTCCTCATTGTTTTTGCAGATAAAGATTAACACGGCTACCCCTCTGATAGTTTCGTACTAAACAAGTATCACTGTGATTAAGGGCAGAACAATTGCATAGCATACATAGCAGTTTTATTAGTCTTTGGCTGAGAATTCAGATCTTAGCTAAGTGCAATTGTTTCATATTTTTAACTCCTTGCTCAGACCAATGTTCCCTCTAATTTTTGACAGGCCGTGTGTGCAAAAAATTTCTTCTGTGCAAATTTTTGTGCTTCTGTGCAAATTTTTGGGTGTGCGGTGTTTCGTCGTGTGTGTGGGGTTTAGGATCTGTGTGTACACGCACATGTGCACAGCTTAGAGGGAACAGTGACTCATACCAATCCTCACAGAGCTCAGGTGAGTCATGTTAATGGTCAAGATTAATATTTCTCATCAGTCATGGCCCTTGCTTCTAATCCTTCTCCCTGTCAGGCATTCTTGCTATTTTTCTGAAGTCTCCCAGACCGATGGCCATTATCCTTGAAGTGCCAACTCTCATGTTTCTGATGTTGGCTGATACTTTGTCTTGGATGAACTGGTTATGACACCAGCTTGTTTGGCTTGCCCTTTAAATCAACACTCCAACTCTAGAAAGTGCCAAGCACACAGATGGGCATGTAACAATATTAATAATATCCATTTTTCCTTCGTTGCAATGAATTCATCCCAACATCTTGTCCTCTTGTTTATTTATATAGGTTGATAAAATGCACTCAGATTTCTGAGAGCATAAAACTGAAACACATTAGCTAAAGTAGCAAATAACAAGTCGATCCAATGTTAGTTAAAGGACGGATCTAAAAATCTAATAAATGTCTCAATAAAATCTGCAGCCACAATAAAGAGCCTTTCCTCTGATCACCATCACTTCCAGCAAATAAGTTTGCAATTAGAAAACAGATGGGGCTTGCAGTGTGACACTGTGGGAGGATTACCCTGTTCACCCAACGGGGGGTGGTTCTTAGTGAGGCCGTCTATTGATTAGCATAGGATTAGGAGCCACTCTGGTCTATCTGTATGACCCAAGTGTTCCCCTACACACGGAGAACCCTCAAGTGGCTGGTTAAATCAGGTTTAAAGCTGCTTTGCATGGGACACTCAGGGCATATGGGTATGTGTGACATTACGTGTCTAGTAGCCCCCTCAGTGTACCAGGCACTGTACAAACACCTGCAAAAAAGCGTGCTCCTGTCTAGGAGATTATGACTCATACCTTCAGATCAGTGCTGCTCCATTGAAGCTGAAGATGTGGCCCATTATTATTATTTTATTTCTGTTTCATATGTATTTTCCCCATGTATCATTTTCATCTCCTGTCCTCACAAAGAACCGGATTATGCCACCCTCTACTACATCTGTTACACTAATTTACAACATTAAGTAGTAAATTACTCTGCAAGAAGCCCCTGAGGGCTTGATTCAAAGCCCATTAAAATAAATGGAAAGACTCCAAAATGATGTTGACTGTTTCCCAATAAATTATGTTCATCTGTGTGTCTGACAATTCTGTTCTTTACTATAGTTTCAACCAGTATGCCCGGTACTGAACTCAGACGTACTGGCCTCTAATTGCCGAGATCACCTCTGGAGCCCTTTTTAAATATTGGCATCCATTAGCTATCCTCCACTAATCTGATACAGAAGTTGATTTAAATGAGAGGTTACAGACTACAGTTAGTAGTTCTGCAATTTCACATTTGAGTTCCTTCAGAACTCTTGGGTAAATAGTATCTGGTCCTGGTGACTTATTATTGTTTAGTTTATCAATTTGTTCCAAAACCTTCTCTAATGACACCTCAATCTGGGACAGTTCCTCGGTTTTGTCATCTAAAATCTGGTTTGAGAATCTCCCTCACATCCTCAGCCATGAAGACCTGTGCAAAGTATTCATTTAGTTTCTCTGCAATGGCCTTAGCATCCTTGAGTGCTCCTTTAGCATCTCGATCATCCAGAGGCCCCAATGGCTGTTTGTCACAGGGGATGGGGGAGTCCAGTTCCCACACCCCACCACTTCCTGGAATTCACAGTGATTCTTAGCCAGCCAGTAGATCAGAAGGTTTATTTGAGATTCCAGGAACACAATCCAACTCAGAGCTTGTCAGTACAAACAGGACCCCTTAGTCAGGCTCTTCTGGGGGCAGGGAGATAAGACCCCAAATCCGGGCTCCCTCCTCTTCCCCAGCCAGCTTCTACTCCCCTCCAAACCCTGCAGCCGTCTTCCCCTTCCTTTGTTCACTTCCCCGGGCTCTAGGTGTCATCTCCCCTCCCCCTTCTCATCTCAGGTTACAGCTCCAGGTATCTCCCTTCAGAAAAGCCTCCCCCATCCAGTGAAACTTTTGAGATCATGTCCACCCTTCTCCCTGCTTGTCACGCTGTTTAGCAAGCTTCCTGCTTTTGATGTACTTAAAATTTTTTTTTTTTTGCTTTTACTTTTTGAGTCTTTGGCTAGCTGTTCTTCAAATCTTTTTTGGCCTCCCTAATTATATTTTTACACTTCACTTGCCAGACTTTAGGCTCCTTTCTGTTTTTCTCACTAGGATCTAACTTCCACTTTTTAAACAACGCCTTTTTGCTTCTCACTGCTTCTTTTACTTTGTTGTTTAGCCACTGTGGAACTTTTTTGGTTCTATTACTATGTTTTTTAATTTGGAGTATACATTTAAGTTGAGCCTCTATTATGGTGTCTTTAAAATGTTTCCATGCAGCTTGTAGTGATTTCACTTTTGGCTCTGTACCTTTTAATTTCTGTTTAATTAATATCTTCAGTTTTGTATAGAGCCCTTTTCTGAAATTAAATGCTACCGTGTTGGGATGCTGTGGTGTCCCTCCCCCCCCAAGGGATGTTAAATTTAATTACATTATGGTCACTATTACCAAGAGGTCCAGCCATATTCACCTCTTGGACCAGAACCTGTGTTCCACTTAGGACTAAATCAAGAATTGCCTCTATTCTTCTGAGTTCCAGGACTAGCTGCTCCAAGGAGCAGTCATTTAAAGCATCAAGAAATTTTATCTCTGCATCCAGTCATGAGGTGACATGTACCCAGTCAATATGGGATAGTTGAAATTCCCTATAATTATTGAGGGTTTTTTATTTTTATAGCCTCTCAAATCTCCCCAAGCAGTTCAGTCACTATCACCATGCTGGTCAGGTGGTTGGTAATAGTATTCTTATTATTAGAGCATGGAATTTCTTCTCAAAAGAGAGTCAATGGTACAGTTTGGTTCATTTTATTTTTACTTCATTTGACTATGCTTTTTTTCACATATAGTGCCACCCCCCAACCAGCACGACCTGTTCTGTCCTTCTGATATATTTTGTACCCTGGTATTACTCTGTCCCATTGATTATTCTCATTTCACCAACTTTCTGTGATGCCTATTATATCAATATACTCATACATGAGGCACTCTAGTTTGCCCATCTTATTATTTAGATTTCTAGCATTTGCATATAAGCACTTAAAAAAATTGTCATTTTTAGCTGTCTGCCATTACATGATGTAATTGAATGGGATTCTTTTTCATTTGACTGTTTTTCATCAGATCCTACCCGTATTTTATCATGTTCCAGCCTCTCCTCCTTACTAGGACATACAGAATCTCTATTAATAGATCCTACCCTAAGGAATGTCTCTGCCCTAATCATGTGCTCCTCCACACCTGTTGCCTTTTCCTCACTCCTAAAAATTAAATAGGTCATAGAGCAGTTTTTAAACTAAATGCCAGCAATCTGATTACATTTTGGTTTAGGTGGAGCTGATCCTTCCTGTATAGGCTCCTCCTTTCCCCAAAATTTCCCCAGTTCCTAGTAAATCAAAACCCCGCCTCCCTGCTCCATTGTCTCATCCACGCATTGAGACCCTGCAGTTCTGTTTGTCTAACTGGCCCTGCACATGGAACTGGAAGCATTTCAGAGAATGCTCCCATGGAGGTCCTGGTCTTCAGTCTCTTACCTAGCAGCCTAAATTTAGCCTCCAGGACCTCTCTCCTGCCTCTCCCCAAGTCATTGGTACCTACATGTACCATGACCACCACCTGCTCCCCAGCACTACATATAAATCTATCTAGATGTCTCAAGAGATCTTCAACCTTAATACCAGGCAGGCAAGTCACCATATGGTTCTCCCGGTCATCACAAATCCAGCTATCTATGTTTCTAATGATCGAATCCTGTGTTATTACCTGTCTCTTCCCAATAACTGGAGTTCCCTTCCCTGGAGAGAGAGCCTCAGTATACCACAACATTATCTGGAAGGAGGGTCCCAACTGTGGGATCATTTCCCTCTGCTCCAGTTGAATGGTCTCCTTCCCTGAGACTTTCATGTTCCGCAACAGCACAGAGGCTGTCAGATGTGGGGGAATGGGATGGGATTGTTCTACGGAGTTCTGGAAAGTCTCACCTATGTACTTCGCTGTCTCCCTTAGTTCTTCCAGTTCAGCCACGCACAGTCTCTGAGGGCCAGGAGCTCCTTGCACCGAATGTACACATATGCCACTGGCCCATAGGGCAGGTAATCATACATGGTGCATTGAGTGCAATAAACTGGATAGCCTCCACTCTGTTGCTGGACTTCTGTCTGCATTCTCTTTCTACTCCTGCAGCTCAACCCTTTGTTGTTGTTATTTTTTTATTGGTTGGTGTTTTTTAGCCCTTAAGTTTAAAGAATGTTAGGCGTAACTCTCCCACACCCCTCTAAACTCCCTCACAAAGCTCCCCTGTTAGCTGCTTTTGTTCGCTAGCTCAGTAGGAACCTACGCGACACAGGAATGCCAGACTGGAGCAGACTTAAGGCCCATCTAATGTCTTGTCTTAGGAGAAGGTGTAAGAACCTCCTAGCAGGCATATGTAGAATAATCTTTTCCCCATATTTAGGGTCCTACCAAATTCACAGCCATGAAAAACACGTCATGAACTGCGAAATCTGGTCTCCCCCTGTGAAATCTAGCCTTTTGTGTGCTTTTACCCTATACTATACAGATTTCATGAGAGAAACCAGTGTTTCTCAAATTCGGGGTCCTGCCAAACAGGGAGTTGCAGGAGAATCACAAGATAACTGGCTATTCTTGTTATCCATACAAATGTCCAATCCTTTTTTGAATCCTGTTAAATTCTTGGCCTCAATGATTTCCTGTGGCAAGGAGTTCCACAGTCTAATTACACAATGTGTGCGAAAGTGTTTCCATTTATTAGCTTTAGATTTCCCACCTTTTAATTTCATTGAAAGTCCCCTTGTCCTTGTGTTATGGAGATAGGGGAAAGAAGTTCCTGATTACTTTCACTAGGCCATTCATTGTTTAATAGATTTTTATCATGCCCACTCATAGCAATCTCTTTTCTAAGGCAGCGTTCCTCAAAGTTTTTCCTCTGCGGCCCCTTTTTCCTGTCCCGCCTCTACTTGCGGCCCCCGGGGTATGTCCGCTGAAATGCCACTGAATAGAAAGCTTCTGCTTTCTGCGGCATTTTGACAGGACAAAAATAGACCACTTGAGAATTTGACGGTCTCCCGGGCAGGATTGGCGGCGGCGCCGGGGTCTCGCACACCCCCATGAGTGGTCTTGCACACCCCACTTTGAAGACCACTGTGGATACCAAGCCCAATGTTTTCAATCTGTCTCCATATGAGAGTTTTTCCAGGGCCTTGGTCATTCTCCTCACCTTCCTCTGAACTCTCTCTAATCTAGGACACAATCATGCACTAAAATGGTCAAGTCACATCACAGCCAGGGCTGTCCAAGGGTTTCTAAATGCATTATGGAAAATATAATTATGAAAACTAAGTTTTCTATGCCTGATGTAAGTGGTGTCTCCCTCACCCTGCGGTGTGTAATATTGCCAGAAGCTTGTTCATGCAATAGCCTGCACAGGGAAACCAGTGCCGCTGGAAATGCCTGACAGAGCATTCCTTCTGGCATCTAAAGCTGTCAAAGATACTTAGTGAAGCAGGCTTCCCCAAGTAGTTGATGCATGGAGTGGCAACCCTGAAGCTGAGTGCGCTTTCTCAGTAGCCTTTCTTGCCCCTCTTGACTTGGGCAGTGAGGGAATGTATTTGGTTCCAAGCCATTATGAATTGCCACTATTCCAGCAGTGCAGCTCTGCCCCCTCATACATCCCTCTGTGTGAATCTCTCCCCACTTGGGTGGTTTCTTTTCTCTTTTACATCATCTCCTCCAATGACAGAAAGAGGAGCCTAGCTATGGAACCCAGAACACTTCCCACAAGCAGGGGATTGCAGACAATCCTAGGAAGGAGGGCCTTCTGCCTCCCCAACCCACCTGATTGCCCTGGGAGAAGGGAAGATTATTGGACAACAGTGCAGATGAGGGAGGGTGTGAGGGTTATTGGTGATGACAAGGAGATGGGAAGGACTACGTGGAGAGCTGGGTTTTAAGGAGGAATTTGTGAAGGAAAAAGACTTCTAGTCAGATGAATCCAAGGAGACTGCTCTATGCACAGGGGCAGTCTGACAAAAAGCACACTGCCAAGAGTGAGGGGAAGAATATAAACGGAGCAGGAAGGGAAAAAGTATTGTATCACCTTTCCACATCATGGTGCCATGATCTGTAACAACCAGCTCTAAATCTCCAACTTGCTCGGTTTATGTGCTTCAGCCATGTAACCTACACGGCCTCCCGGCCATTCCACTCTTCGGGCCTCTTCAGCAGAGACTGGGCCTCCTGCTGAACTGTGTGGTATTTGTGATGTGGACAAAGCGGCCAGTAAGAACGAGGTTACTAGTAAGAGTGTGACTCATTTGTGACCTAAACCAAGTCTTCTTTCAGGTCTCCAGAGGCTAGCGCACTAGCCTACTGCACTATTTAACTCCCTGTGAATACTTCTAGTTCATGTATGTGGCCACTGATTAAAGCCTAGATTAAATACTCAGTTACACTAATCTATAAATTGCCATTTACTCGAATAATTAGAGCACAGGATTAGGAGGCAGGGAGATCCCTTAACCTGATAACATTCTGCTGTTGGCAGGGTTGGAAGTCTGTACACGAGAGCAGAATGTAACCCCCGGTGTCTTGTCTCTGGCAAATCGCTTGACAGAAATAGCAAAAAAAAAAAAAAAAAAAAATCCAATTCTCCTGAGAAATATTGGTATGAATTGTCAGGAGACGTCCTCTCTGGCAGGGTGATTACTAGTATCTAGAAAGCGGATGTGACTGACTCAGAGGCAGGGAAATCATCACAACCCTCCTTGCAATTTGGTGGCAGAATATTAACGGGTGGATCAAAACATATATTCTGTTGCATCTGTGTATTTAGGGCCTGATCCTATTTTCAGCAAAGTCAGTGGGTATTTTGTCATTAGCTTCAGTCTGGGAGCAGGATTAGCTCTTTACTAGGCTGACATCCATAACATCAGAATTAAGCTGCAGAATTCTAAAGCTGTTTCCGAATCCCTCTGCATATTGCTACAGAGTCCTTCACATTTCCCTGCCTCTTCCTTTTGATTGTATTGCACCTTCCAGCCCTTTGCTGGTTCATTGAGACAAAGCACAGATGATCTGACCCCAGATCAGATTAGAAGCTTCATTCAGAAACCAAGTGACATCATTCCTCTGTGCAGCATCCTAGTCATCTGGCTGAGATGCAGTAACAGCCTTGGTTTAAGGTTGCCCTAGGTTTCTGGAAACACATTACTGTTAGAGAGACAAATAAAGGAACTGTGTTATCATAGTATCATTACCGGGTAAACTGAGAGGCACAGACTGAGCATGGGGCATTCAGGTTAAATAAATAATGAGACAAAAGGAGAATGGCTGAACGAGGGCCTGGATATGTACAGTACTGCTGACTCTGCTGGCATGTAAATTCTCAAGAGACCCACTGTGCATGATTTTGATTGCTAAGAAAATCTGAAGGTGAGAAAGTATGTAAATGAAAACATTATGGGAGACCAATACTGAACAGGATTTAAAGAATCTGGAATCAATGACATGCAGAGTGATTACAATGAAAACACTGGCCATACTTAAAAAAAAGGTACCTAGTAAATTCAGGACCAGAATTTCAGCTGTAAATGTAAATCAGAGCAGCTTCATTAAAGTCAATGGTGCTATCCCAATTTATACCAGATGACGTAGGGATCCAGTCCAACATAATGATTTGCTGGATTACACTAACTGATTTTGTATGTACAACTGAAGTTTGACTAGTGACCATATCACTGAGTCATGAATAAGGATTACACTTATTGCAATGTAAAATACATTTTAAAAAGTTAAAAAATGATGCATCACTATTCAGAATGTTTAGTTATATGACACAGATACCTTTTGGCCAATTGTAGTCCCACTGATGTCATGATAAAATTCCCATTGAGGAACAGCAGTAAGCTCTTGTTCACTAGATCATAGACTTGCAAATCCTGAAGTTTATTATTTTAAATGATATATTAGCTTTCATTTTTCAAAGAGATTATTTTCTCTGCATTTTAAAATAAACAAGGTTTTTTCGCCTAAACAATGGTCCCCTACCTCTTTGCAGCTGTCATTATGCTATACCCCCTGGCCACTCCTAGCTTCATGATAACAAGGACATCCTTCACATCCTCCTATTCCAAAAATGCAAGCCACTTGCCACTCCAGTGGAAGGAAAAGCTCTAGAGGAGCTGAACATCCATAAAAGGCTCCTTTCAGCCAGCCAGGTTCCCTTTTCATCAGAGTGGCTAGCAGTAGGGTGCCTAGTAATGGGTGATCCAAACCCACAGAATTCAAGACGTCACACACACACTCTTCTTACAGTCCCTGTGGCTTTGCTCCTTGGAATTCCTGGTGAATAAGAGTAGGCAGCTGTATATTCTGCTCTGGGACAGAGAGTCAATTAACCTCTACTTTCCCAAACACCAGGCAGGCTGCACATACCTTTTCACACCAATTAGTCTGTTCATGATTGTCTCTAGTGACCTTGCTTCCTTGGTCTTTCTCAGCTAATTGTCCCATTGGACAATTGACTTTACTGTTACTTTTCCCCTTAGGGCTTGCTGCAGTTCTACAAGCTTGTAGTACAGTATTGCCAATCTCCAACATTAAGAGCCATGAGTCTGACTCCAAAAATTGTAAGATTAAGTAAAAAATCATCACATTTACAAAAATAATAAAAAAAGGGTTCTTTTTACTTGCCTTTTGGTTTCTGAGCGTTTAGCATTCATTTTTTCCAGCTAAAACCATGAGAGTTTGCAGTACTGGGTTAAAATGAGAGTCAGTTGCACCACTGTCCTCACCTACCACACTAGTGGAGGTGTTTGTGGGGAAGGGAAGGGGGGTGTTTCTATTGCTGAAGCTCCATTGGTGGAGGCTGTGGCAGAGATATACTGAAGCAGCATTATCCCAGCCCCCCCAGCCACATGCCCTACCTGACAAGCATCACCCTTTTTGGAAAGCACCGGTCCCCTCTGGCTGACCCCTCCCCCTCTTATAGGAATAATTCTTCCAAGCTGCCTCTATTACGCCTTTTTACAGGGGTCTGCATATGCTCTGCCCTGAATACAGTCAGTCCCCAGCTAGCTTGGAGAAAGATCAGTGGCCGTCTCTTCCCTGCTTGAGGAGGCTAATACTAATGCAGTCACTAGCCTGAGGCAGCCCTTGTCCTGTTTGAGTGCAAGGACAGTGATTGTGTCTGGCCCCTGTGCAGGGCAAGCCAGACATGGGAGTGCTACATTCTCTGTCTCTCTTGCACATCTACACAGAGACAGATGCAATCTGGCCTTAGGTTACTTTCTTTGCATTACTCCCCTTAACCAGCTTCAGCAATTCCTCCCCGTTTTGGTGCTATTAACCCTGACATATATTGAGCCAGTTGTCTTATCCCACACTGGTGTCTTTTCTCAAGGATGAACATATAAAAACCCCTTAATCATGTCCAAGCGCTACAGCCTGGAATCCTTTTATTTTGTTTCCTTGCTTTGGAGTCCCTCCAGATGGCTTTCATCTGTTTTCTACCAATGACCCTCACACTGTGCACAGTACTTCACACCCAGAGCTCCTGAAAAAGAAACCATTGCTCCATTAACAATGCCAAGGGCCATATTGTAGTATTGGAGACACTTGTATGGCTCCCATGAGTTCCAAACATGACCCTAGATGTTGTGGCCAGTGCTGTGAGTAAGTGCTGTGAGACCCGGATGTCCACAGAGCAAGTAAAAATATACCCGAGTTTTCCTCTTCCATTGTGCTGTTTTATTTATAAATGACATTCTGTTTTCCAGGTGATTGTCACACATAGGTGTGTCACTCCAAGTTCTGTGAGCAAGAAATCAAAGGCAAGGGATGGTCTAGATTTCTGGAGTTTCTGACAGTGGTATGTTTTATTATTATTATTTATATTAGTGTAGCATCTGGGAGCCCTAGTCATATACCAGGGCCCCTTTGTAGTACACAGAACAAAAAGCCAGTCCCTGCTCCAAGGATCTTATAATCTAAGAACAAGACAAGAGACAACAGATAGATATAAACAGATGAGGAGCACAAGAAGTCAGAATGACAGGGAATGTTCTCAGCACACCAGCAGCCTAACTGTTGTCAAATTGGTTGTAGGGTGTGTGTGGTGGCTTCCCCCAAGATTTATAACTGACCAAAATCCTCAGGCCTGACTCTGTTACCACAGGGTACCAACTCCCATTGCCTTGAATGGGAATCAGTTGTATCCTGCAGCCAGAAAACAGGGTGTCTCAGGAAGCTGACTCAAAATCCTTGAGACTGGTCCAAACCACTGTAAAATTAGATCAACATTTTTCATGGGATGGATAGCTCCCTCCTCTATCTTAAGCTTTTAAATAGCCTCTGTTGTTATCCTGGTACATATTATTTAACTGAAGCTGCTTGCCTCCCATTTGAGTTGTCTCCTGTATTTTTTTGGTCCTGTTCCCTTCTTCTTCCACCCACATTGCATCCCTCCATTGTCTCTCCTCCCTGGTCCTCTCATTCTCTAGCCCACCCTCCCCGAATTTCTTACACCCACAACTGTGATATCCCCATTGTTTTTTATCTCCCTTGATTTCAACCAGTCCCTAGACTGACATTACCAGGTCAGGCTTTTGTTTCCGTGCACAGCTCATAAACCGCATTCCCCGCCTCCTGCACTGATGGTTTGGCCAGAAACTGAAACCATCACATTTCTCTGCAGTCAGTGCCTCCTATCACTATGGAAACAGAAGCAAGGATGTGCTGCAGAGATGTGATCACTACAATGGCTTAGCGGGGAATTGACAGAGCATGTGAGCAAATTCAACCTGAGCGGGGGTGGAGGGGACATCAGTTATCATTTTCTTTTCGTGGTGGTTTAACTCCAGCTGAGGCACAGCTGGAAATGCTGCCGAACAAAGGGTTTAGTCCTTAGATGAAGGGCTTTTTCCTCACTTGCTGGGATGGATGAGAACAGCCTCTTTGGATCACAGAGATGTTCTAGGGATTTGCAAGTAGAACAGATGATAGTGTAACTGGCAATAAATGCTCATTTTGCTTAGCTAGCAACTGGCTATTGAGTGTTCTGAACCAACATAAAAGGAAGGATGAAGCAACTGGAGAGGATTTTCTTTGCTCAAGATGTGGCTTTTCCACATAAGAATGGCCTAAGTCAGACCCATGGTCCTGTATCCTGTCTTCCAACAGTTGCTGGTGCCAGATAGTGTAGAAGGAATTAACAGAACAGGGCAATTTATCAAGTGATCCAAATCCCTGTTGTCCAGTCCCAGCTTCTGGCAGTTGACAGTTTAGGAACCCAGAGCGTGGGGTTGCATCTCTATTTTGGCTAATAGCCATTGAAGGCTGTATTCTCCTGGAATTTATCTAATTCTTTTTTGAACTGGTTATTCTTTTGGCATTCACAACATCCCCTGACAACGAGTTCCACAGTTGGACTGTGCATTGTATGAAGTACTTCCTTACGTTAGTTTTAAACCTGCTACCTATTAACTTCATTGGGTGAACCCTGGTTCTTGTGCTATGCCAAGGGGTAAATAACTTTCCTGTTCACTTTCTCCACATCATCTACGATTTCATAGACTCTATCATATCCCCCATCCCTTGATACCCAGGCTAACGGCACCTACTGGACAGGTGTGCTTGTGAGAGGAACAGCTATGATTTACTTATGGCAAACCCTCCTGCTTTCCTCTTTAAGCAGATGGGCTCTTGGAATCCTGCCTGCCAAGTGCTGAGTCCATTCAGCTGCTCTGTGACCGGCACTTCCTGTCCTAAACTCTTGGCTAGTGCTCAGCAGCTGCTCCCCACCCCAGAGGTGGCCGGACATCATTGGTGGTGTGTGCACTGGGCCCCATCCCACTGCCATCAAGGTGGGGTTTGCTATTGGTGTCAGTGAGAGCCGGAGTAGGGCATGGCTGCGCGAGGGACCTCGAGGCGCTGGAGAGCCGGTGTCTGAGCGAGAGGGGAACACGTGGGGGACCTCCACACTGACAGCGTCCAACACCGAGAGAGCGAGAGCAGGGACTGCCGGGAATTGGAGTCCCTTACTCTCCCTATGCTCCTCCCACGTCTCGACCAACGAAGGGAGGGAGAACTACATTTCCCGTGGGGCATCGCGAGAGGGGCCGTACAAGGGACGGGCACGCTGCAGCGCGAGCCGGAGTCGGAGGCGGGGCGGGGCGGGGCGCCAGGAGCGCGCGTGCCGGGGCGGAGTCGCTGGCTCTGGGTGGGCGTGGCCTGGAACGCCGCTGAGGCTGCAGTTGGGGCGGGGCCGCGGCTGGTGGTGGTGTTGTTGGTGCTCGGCTCGCGAAGGGACCGTTACTCTGAGGCGGCTCGAGGGCCGGTGACTGCACTGGGCGGGGTCTGTGGGGGAGGGGCGCGCCCCCTGCGCCACAGCCGCCTTGTCCCCGGCTGAGGCACCGAGCAACGCCCACCGCTCCCGGGAGATGCCCGTGGCCGTGCCGGGCGCCGGCAGGTGATTCCGCAGCGTCCGCCGCTCGTGCGACCCGCCCGGCCCGCCGCCGCCATGGGGGACGGGGATGTCAACTCCAACCTGCTCATCGCCCGCAGCACCGGCGACGCGCAGCTGGACAAGGCGGTCGGGCAGTGGCTCAGCTGGGACAAGGTGGGTGCCCGCCCCGCCGGGGCGAGGGGTCCGCGTGCGTGTGCCCTGCCCGGGAGCGGCCGCGGCTGAGCCATGGGGTGCGCGTGCCAGGAAGGAGCGGGGGGGGGGGACCAGAGCCCCCCCTCTGACCCCCTGTACATCAAAACCCACCGAGCCCCCACTCCCCCGCAGCCGCCCTGCACTCAACCCAGCCGCGCAGGCTTAGGCCCAGGTATCACGGCCCGCAGGGGCGGGCTTGTATTATGTGCTGTAGGCGGCGTGTCCGCCTTTTGGGGCGGCTGGGTTGCGCCAAAGGGGCATCGCGTGGTGTTGACAGATGGCTGGCGGTGTCGGCCGATAGCTCTCCGCGGGCAGGCTGCATTCCCCCGCCCTGTGCACGTTGCTGTTCCTTCAGATGTGTATTTCAGTCACCCCTGGGCACGGCTGTCTTAAGACATTTTAAAAAAAACCCATGACCACAGAGTGTGTGTGTGTGTGTGGTTGGGCTGGGGGGTGTGTGTCTTTGTTTCCTCTGAGGACGCATTAATTTGGCATTAGTTGGCTTTGTCCTTGGTTATGCGTTTCTCTTCCTCATCTCTCTCTCGGTTTGTTTTTTTTTGCTAGTAAGTGCCCGCTCTGGTCTTATGACATCTCATTCTGGTTCTCCCTGTCCCTCTCTTCCTTGCCAGTATCTGAGGCTCTTTTTGTGAGGTTGTGGGACTGCTCAGGTGGTGATGAGCTGAGCTCCCATGCAACAAGGGGGAAGGGTGAGAGCAGTCATTTGAAAAATATAGGGGTGGGGGGGGGAGGAATGTGGCATGTGAAAGTCCTGGAATCCCAGATGGGAGTAAACACTGTGTAGTGTTGTAATCTGTTTAGCACTTAATGCAGCCTTTAAGAAGATATTAAGATGCATTGATTGGCAGATAAATTACTGAATGGATTGCTTTATGTGGAGAACCAAACACTTCAGTAGTTTCTCTTTTCAAATAAACCCTAGAGAGAATTAGGAAGGGCAACATAAGAAACTGTGGTGATTGACAGGTTCTGAGGGGGGCATTCAATATGAAAAAAGCAAAAATTTTAAATGAGCAAACATATTTTTAATGCAATGTATAACTAACCTAAAGGAATCCACTACTGTTGTGTTGTAAAGATTAAAAAGGATTAGGCAGCTCTATTAATAGGGACAGCATTTACACTTACTGTGTCTAGCCTAATAAAAACCAACGCTATAATATTTCATGGCCCAAGTTCACCACCAGCTGGGGTCAATGAGCTACAATATCCAGTGGTATTACATAATTAGATGCATTATGTTGTTCAGATGCTTTAATCTGAAGCATTGAGTATTAGCTGTTATCTGTGATAACAGACTAGATGGCTTATAATTTGTTTTGATATGAGAATTCAGTTGTTAGGGTTGATCCTGCAAAGACTTGTCTTCCGCAGAAGCCAAAATTGCTTACATGTGACAAGCTTTTGCAGGATTTGGCCCGCTTTGGGATATCAGAGCTCTTACAAATTTCACTGACTGTAAGAACTCTTTGTAAAGAGAGTATTTTGGCTAGTACTGAATGCAGTCACCTGAAACCTAGCAACTGCTTAATAGCACATGCACAGCTGCTTCGGACAAGAAGTGAAGACTACCTTGTATTGGCATTAAAGAAGTTTAAGAACAATATAATTATCCATGTTCCTAAAGTATATTTATTCAGAATTATGTGAGGCCATTGTAACTTTTTATTTGTCTTGACTTTCTGAATCTAGAACTCTAATGTGTAAACATAGACTTATGGTATTTCTTCAACATTAAACATAGAGATTGGAGTTTTAGCATGCTATTTTAAAAATAGAACGAGGCAGCAAAAGGGCTGCACATCTCTGCCAGTTTTCACAAAACATTAAAATTTAATTCTAGGATGTAGTCAGGATCCAGTATTGTGGATTATCTGGCTAATAATTTTTCATATAAAGATTCATTGATCTAAAACCAAAAGGGACCATTGTGATCATCTAATCTGATCTCCTGTGTTACACAGGGCATAGAACTCCCACAATGTAATTCCTACGGACTTTGTCAGGTTAAAAATTTGTTTGCTTTTTAAAAAGCTTCCTGACCTGTTTTACTAAGATTAATAATGAATTTTTAAAAAATCCAGTTTACAAAGTTTACACTTTTTTAATTTCAGACAATGGGAATAAAGTGTCAAAATCACTTTGTTTACACTTGCTTTTAAGTCAGTTTCATTTTGTGCTAATGCCTGATTTCCAGAATTCTCATGCAACTGCAGCCCAAAGTGCAACATCTTAAAATCCAAACATCAGGCCTTATTCAGCAAATATCTCACTGAATGAATGTATTTGAACAAAGCATGAAGGTAAAATGTGCAGGATTTTTGGTTCTTGTTACCTGATATGATGGTAGATAGAACAACATTAAAAACAGTTTCTTAAATATTAAATTTTAATGGAAAAATATTTTGATATAAGCTGCAAAAGCAAAAAATATGTAGTATGAGAACTTTTATCAAAATGAATATAGTGAATTAGATTTTTTTAATCAATCAGAATCTTTTTATATAATGGTCTTTTTTATTGGTGGTTGTGATTTTAAACTGCTTAATTGATAGCTTTCTTTTGGCCAGATGTCAAAGACACAGCAAAACGTGCCGTGCACATATATAATTAATTTACTTCTGCGATGCTTTCATCCCATAGCATTGTCATTTTAAACAGATACTTGCTGTCTCCATTTTAAAACCAGTTTCTTGGAGCCCGAATTAATACACAACAAATCTTTTGGATTGTTGTCATTTTAGGTTTTTTAATGTACCTGCAGCTGCCTGTGGCTAACAGAAACATCCACCGTAGCCATTAATCTGCAGTACCCAAGAGGAACAATAGGTAACCATTTGATTCCAGGCTAAATAGCACTAGCTGGCTAATACTGTCTTTTCCTTTTTCCTCTCAGATTAAGAGCTGTAGGATGCTTTCCAAAGAATAACATAACACTTAGGTGTTTCCTTTGTATAAACTTTCAGTAATCTAAATTTTGTTTCCATCATACTCTTCCATTTGTTTCCTTTTCTGCTCATTTACTTTTTCTCAATTTCCTCTCTCTTATTGTCAGTTTTTTTTGATCCCTGCCTCATTTTTCAGCTGCTGAGAAATTAGCTCTTTCAAGTTTACAACAGCAACCTGTTTTTTTCCCCATCTTGACTCTGCCTCATCTGTAGACCGCATACTTGACTAAATGAAACACTAGCCTATGAGCATTTTCCCTCTCTCCATGGTCCCATTTTTCATGTTTGAATTCTTAGTTTCCCGTTGCTCTCCCAGTATTGAGTTTGGGTATGTACAGACTTCTCAAAAAGGGGTCCCAGGGCAGGATTTTTTTTTTAAGCAGAACATTTCCCACATGGAACTCACTGTAGGGTCCCAACCTCAGTTGTGAGTAGATGGGTTGCGTGTTTTCATTAGGTGACTTTATATAGCGCTGGGATATACTTCTCAAGTGTTATGAAAACAAGATTCTTTCACTGAAGATCTGATATAATCCTTTTATAAAGCCCTTGTCACCATAATGTCTGAGAACCTGTTGTAGAGAGCAATGCAGAGGGCATTTAATATGAACCTGGAGGATCAAATGCTGGCTTCACATCTGAGAAATTTTCCAGGACAACAGTACATCTAGTTAAGGTTTGGAGCAACTAAATAAAAACCCATGGGCCTAAAGGGCGGGATTTATATCTCGGTCTGGAAAGATGTAGTTATGTGCATAATGAGGGGGTATCTGTCTGAGAGGTAAGTTCTCAATCAGCATATTGGCCAGCTGCAGGTTTGTTGCTAATTAGCTCCTGCAAAGCCTACACCAGGGATTGGCAGCCTTTCAGAAGTGGTGTGCCGAGTCTTCATTTATTCACTCTAATTTAAGGTTTCACATACCAGTAATACATTTTCACATTTTTAAAAGGTCTCTTTCTATAAGTCTATAATATAGAACTAAACTATTGTTGTGTGTAAAGTAAATAAGGCTTTTAAAATGTTTAAGAAACTTAATGTAAAATTAAATTAAAATGCAGTCCCCCCAGAATGGTGGCCAGGGCCTGGGCAGTGTGAGTGCAACAGAAAATCAGCCTGCATGCCGTCTTTGGCACACATGCCATAGGCTGCCTGCCCCTGGACTATACCCTCTAATGCAGAGGTGGGCAAACTATGGCCTGGGGGCTGCATCTGCGTTTTAATCCAGCCCTCAAGCTCCAGCCGGGGCGTGGGGTCCAGGGCTTGCCCCGCTCCAGCCCGGGAATGGGTTAGGGGGCTTGCACTGCTCCGCGCATGCCAGTGCTCTGCGCAGCTCCCAGAAGCAGTGGCACATTCTCCCTCCGCCTACTATGCGTAGGGGTAGCCAGGGGGCTCTGCACACTCTCCCTATGGCTCCCATTGGCTGGCAACCATGGCCAGTGGGAGCTGCAGGGGCAGTGTCTGCGAACATGACAGTGTGCAGAGCTGCCTGGCTGCGCTTAGGCACAGGAGCCGGAGGGAGGACATGCCGCTGCTTCTGGGAGTTGCCCGGAGTCTGCATCCCTGATCCTTTCCTGTGCCCCAACCCTCTGCCCCGGCCCTGATCTCTCTCGCCCTTCAAACCCCTCCGTCCCAGCCCTCCTGCACTCTCATCCCCACCCTACAATCCGCACCCCCACCCAAAACCCTTATCCCTTTCGCACTGCAACCCCTAATTTTGTGCACATTCATGGCCCACCATACAATTTCAATACCTAGATGTGGCCCTTGTTCCAAAAAGTTTGCCCACCTTTGCTCTAATGGATGTCTGATTACTTGAGCATGTTCAATGAAGGAGTCCTAACTTTATCAATGTTGGCTATATGTGATACTAAGTTCTGGGGGTGGGTAAGTGGAGAGTCTTCGTAATGGGAATATGGATGTCATTCTGTGCCTGAGAAGAGGAATTATTATGCTAGCATCAAGCAGCAGAAGACTGCAAAGCTGCTATCTGAGCAGCAAATGGAGAAAACTTGCTTGACTCGTGGTACTGCAGTAATTCTGGATGTGCAGACCCCTGTGAGGAGTCCCATTGACTTCAGTGGGGTTCAGCCAGCACAGTGATGAACTTGCACAGCACTTATTGCAGAATTGGGTCTTGGTTGTTGGCTGTGATCTTTGATGTGGACTGGTAGTGGTGGCTGTGTACACACAGAAGATTATGACAGATGAGCTATTTCACTTTGAACAGATGCTGCAGTGCATCTGTATTCTGGTTTTCATATTTTTATTGTTGTAGAGTTGCATTAAAAGATAAAACTAAAATAGATGCATTGATGAAATTGTCTTCTAAAGGCGGATATTGTCTTCTAACATAAAATCTTTCTCCTTACAAAACCTTTAAAGCAAGCTTCTCCAAGCAACAATGACAAATTGACCACAACTGATTGTCAGAAGCCAAAGAGAAGGAATATTCTGAAATCACTCCCTATGCGTTTCAGTGGCCAAAGGAAGTTTATTATAAAGTTGAAGGACAAAAGTGAAAATCTGTCGTAACTCACTGCAGGTGGATTTTGGGGATAGCAAATGTATCTCAAGGTGCAAATAAGGCCATAGGGAATTAGTCATTCAATTAAATAACAGGCTGTAAGGTAGGACAGTACTTTTGTATTAGTTTCTTAAAACTGAATCTGAGATGTGTTGGCAATCAATCTTCAAAAAATTAAAAACCGCTACATTGTTAGTATTTCTGTTAGTGAAAACTCCTTGGTGCTCTGTTAGAGCCAGAGTTGTGGAGAGGCTTGAAGAGTGCATTACCGTGGTCTGTTGCACATTGGAGTGTACAAGTCTACAGATGTCTGCCATGTCAACTTAGGCAAACATGATGAAGCTTTTAATTATTTCTGAGGTAAAAAGGACAACTGTCAAATGATATGTAATAGAGTCCATAAGGATCCCTGGTTAAAATAACTGCTGTTCTGTGGAGATTCAGGTGATGAGAACTAAAATTGATGTTGAGAACTAAGCACGTCATCTCTGAGGACATCTAGTAACAGAAATAGAAAAGATCTATAAAAATCTTGTGTACAAGGAGAAACTAAAGAGTAGAATAATTTAGCTTAAACAATAAGGAAGAGATAGAGGTATCAAACTGACTAGAGTAATTTGAAGTAAATGTAGGAGTTGGGATACACAGTTTAAGTGGATCAAAACTGAAGTATTCTTTCTAATAGGTGAAAATACTAGAAAAAGCTAAACATTTTAAATATCTTATTTGCTTTTAAATCCTTATGCAACTTCTTTTTCATTTCCTTCAGCTCTTTCAGTGAAAATCAATTAAATCAGTTTCCCTTTCATTTGTTGTTTTCATTTCTAGGTTCTTAATACAGCAATGTCTAGGTTTTGTGAGATCCTTAAGAATCCCTCTGGTAAAAGATTCACTGTTCTGTAACAGTACCTCCTGGCACGTCTGACAAACTCACTACACCAAACATATCGCTTCCATAGTATTTATTCAAAGAAGGTAAAGTGAGGCATCTAATAAAAATTTGTCTTATCGATTCTCATAATCATTGTGAGATGTATGTACATGGGATATTTGAGGAGCTGTGTATATGTACTCAAAATAGCTTTAAAATCTGCATTTCAGGCAAACAGGTTTTGCCAGACAAATGGATGTAGATTCACCTGTTGGCCTTGATTCATATGCAGATTAAGTATTGAAAGCTCTGTTTTGTATATGGTGTCAACAGGAGGATGTGAAAACAAGTTGAAGTCAGCACACCAAGAAGGCAATCACCGAGGGTTATCCTGACCACCTGTTCAAAAACAATGAGTTTTGCGAAATGCACAAAGACACTTTGTTTTCATTCGCTGAGAAAACAAAAAGAACAGTACTTTTTGCATTCATGAGATAAGCCGTTTTAAACAAAACTTTAATAAGCTAAAAACCTAACTTTAGATCTTGTATTACTGTTGTCAGAATTGCCTCCCCACTCTGAACTCTAGGGTACAGATGTGGGGACCCGCATGAAAAAAGAAATAATTCCCCAGAACACAATTTCTACTGTATCTGGACCTGGTACGTTGCCACCACCAAACTAGGTCTAGGGTAGTTTGGGACCCTTCTTTCTCTTTCCACTAACCCCCCAAACTTCTTCCTTCCCTGGAAAGCTTGAGAGATAAAAAAACCAAACCTCGCCTGATCCTGCGAGACGTGCCTGATCCAAAACCAGGATCTTACACAATGGAAAACAAGCAGTCAGCTTCTTAAAAGAAAGATTTTAATAAAAGAAAAAAGGAAAGGAATAAATCCCTTATAACCATCAATAGAACAGCATCTACCATAGTCAACAAAAGGATTCAGAAACCAAACCTCTCCCCCGAGGCAGCTTTCTCCCACTGTTGATATCTCTGCTGAAGCTTACAATATCAAGAAGCACCCAGCCAACACTCACCACTGAGAACCCTCCAAGTGATAAAAAGAAGGTAAACTTACTGACTATAGTACTTGATAGAATCTTATAGTTACAGTGAAAGACATAGCTGTGTTCATCCCATAGCCGAGGTACCCAGAGAGAAACTGAAACTTAAAATCCTTTGTCTCCTGAGGAATTTCTCATTGGTCAGTTGTCCACCTCTCAGGTTACCTTTAGCTTAACCTCTTACAGGTAAACACTAATTCTAGGCTACTTCACACTTATGACAGCTGTGCAGGTGAAAATGCTAGTAAGTTGAGATGATTAATCAAGAATAAACAGGTCTTTGGATTTTTTTTCTACAATAGAATTTAAAAATCAAGAGCATGGTATAAGTGGTACTATCAGGCCAATAATGCTTTAAACTATATGTTGGAGATAAATTGGTTGTGTCACAGAAAATTCTAAATTCCCTGTTCAGGAACATTTATAAAATACTTCCCATACTGCAATCCTATTGGATTTTTAGGAATGATCCTACTTCCATTTGAAAACATTAATAAAACATCCATAGAGCCAGTTACTGCAGGTCAATCTTCATAGCAGGAATTTTAAGTTTTGTATTGGCTGATGGCCATGGATTTGTGTGCTGTGGAATTTATTGTAGAATTGTATTCCAGAATGAGTGTGTTTTTATTTAAAAAACAAAAAGCTTCTAGTCCTTGTGGATGGGAAGAAAACAAATGTGAACAGCATATCTTGCAATGTCTGGAGAAAACTAGGAACAACAGTTCTGAGGTGTGAATTGTCCTATTTATCTCAGAGTGTTTGTTTTGTAACCTAATTATGTCAGTTAAAAATGCAACTTTCACTGCTTATCATGTTGGCATCACTCACTTTCTCAGGTGCCAAAAGTCCCAACTATCTCCTCTGCTATCGAAACTTCCAGCTTTGCCCTGATTTTTATACTTGATCTATTTGTCCTCAGTTAAAATTGTGCAGCACATTGAAAATTGGAGTAGCAGAAAACTGAATTCAACTTGAGGGTATATTATGATTGTACTGTTCAACTAGATTAACAAATTAAGATTTTACTGAATATCAAATGGAAGATGTCACAGAATTTCCAACCGTGGAATGTCTGAGGGTTCTGTGGTTTTGCCATGGAATGTGTGACTCTGCTTGGGGGCTTTCATAAATGGGCACCTGTTACTCTATAAGGTGCTACAAGACTTTGTCACTTTTACAGATCCAGATTAACATGGCTACCCCACTGGTACTATTATATGACAGTAATCTATATGCCAATGTCTATGTAAATATGTTAGCAGGAACAATATTCAAACTTGGTACTGCTTAGAGAGGAAATCATCTCTTTTTGGCTCCTCTGGTGCTGTGTGGTGGTAGATAAATGTGTTACATTTTGCTGTAGTTTTGTTGGTTCAAGGCTAACAGTTCCAGTGGCTTTTTATGTCGCTATTGATTACATTTACCTAACAATTCAGTCTTATTCCTCTTGTCATTCCTCCTGTCTTCCAAATAGGAATTCATTTCAGTTTCCAAAGAATATTCTTAAAATATGTTTTTAATTTAGCTTAGAAATCTTGTTTGGAGGGCTTACTGAGAATACCCTACAAGGTGAAAATGGTAGGAATATTTATCACTAGTTTGTACTTTTTATAGGTAAATATTGTTGGATTTATACACCTTATAGTAGGTTTTGAAACAAATCTTAACAGTAGGTTTAAAATAACTATGTAATAGAATGCTAGGTGGCTTCTCCATTAGTCCAAACCTTTTGGTCTAACTTCAAACCTGGACAGAAAAAGAGTTACTTATCAAAGGGAGTATCTTTCTTTTTACAAGAATGGAGCACAAAACCCATTGAGAAAGAAACACTTGATACCATGCAGGGATTTGATCTCCGTTGGCAAGGCAGGGTGTGGGAATGCTGAGGGAAGCATGTTCCGTTGCTTTGTGGGGGTGTCATATTTGCACTGCCTTTGAACAAGTCCCCTTATTCCCAACAACGTTTAGATAACAGACTGAACAGCACAGACTCTTCAAATAGCAGAATCCAAGCCCTTAGCAGAAGGAAGGTTGCTCTGTTGGGGCCTTTAAGGAAGTTAGTGTCCCGAAGCATCTGTTTTATAAAAGAAGGAAAACTTAAAAACCATTGAGGAGCATCTGCTATTTTATGTCAAAACAACCCTTAAAGGGTTTCAGTAAAGCCTCTTCTCATAGTAATTCTGGCAGCTGTCAAAAGGAGGCATGTTAGCTTCAAACATTGGTAAATAAAAAAGATTCTAGTAATCACCTAGCTATTGAACAAGACCTTAATAAATTAGAATTCGTTTAGGAAATTCTTGGCTGCTTTTCTTCTTTTGTAATACATATCAGATCATTCCTTTTTGGTGCACCAGCACTGTTGGTGTTAGCACGCTTTTGTGGGCTTGGCACACTCGTATTAGTAAAATATGCATTCATGCTATGGTTTAAGTCACAATACTAAAACTTAATTATTTTTGCAGAACGTACTTGTGACTGTAAGAGCACCCCAATGCCGGATGGCAAAGGGCTCCCTGGTACCTAACAGTAAATCTGAGCTGGCCTGAGCAGTTCAGTGCAGCTCGCACTGTTGCCATGATATTCTTTTAAAAGTTGTCTTGTAATATATCATTTGAAAACTAACAACACATTGGTTACTGATATCAGTGGGAAATGTATGTAATGACATTGTGTGTAAAATTATGGATACTCTAATATTGTGTTTGCAGTCTCCAAAACAGACAAAGGAGGCAAACCAGCCTTTTTTCCAGACAAAGGAGAAAGGGAAAAGCCTTTTTATCTCAATTGCAAACGATGCCAGGTGTGACCAGGGACTGGAACAATGGGCTGTTCACTTGCTTCGGAGATTACAGGAAGATCATTTTGCATTGAAAGCCACACGAGACTGCAAAAGTATGATGGTGTCTACTCCCCAGTGGATATGGGAAGCTGAGCCTCCAGGAGGGCTTTCTGTCTTTGAAGACATAAGCTTTGGGGATGTAAAGATCTGCTTGAAAGACTTTGGGGGATCTACCAATTGAAAAAAACAAAATGCTACCTTCTTAGGCCTATGAAAGATGGGTTCTCCTGCTAATCCAGCTGGAGAATGCTGACTCCTTGATGTGAGTAAGAAACTAGGTTAGGCAAAGATGTATTTTTCTGTAATTAAATTTTAGACACTAGAAATAGGATTATAAACAAAATAATATTTTCATATCTCTTGATTTTTAAAAAAGAATGCACTTAAATGTGTAAGAAACTTATTCTTAGTTTTACTACAAACCATCTCAGTGTTGTGTGTTGAAGTGGAGTGTATAACCCCAGCTGAGCTAACAAGTTGGTGTGTGTACTGGCTTTTTGGGGACAGTGAAATTGGTGTTACTGAGCAGACAGAGGTAAGAGGGACTGAATGCTGCAGGGGAGACAGTTTTGGGGAGACATGGGACTGGAGGAGGTGTTGGGGTCACCCTGCAAGGAGTAGCTAGTCTGGTGGAAGCAGGGGTGAAACCATTGTGCTGTGAGCATGCTTCTTGTGTCAGAACTCTGAGCCAAAGCTGTGTAGCGCAGAGGCACCCAGGGTTAGAGGGCAGGTGGGACAGAACATGGGTGAACTCCAAAACTGTCTCAATACTACAGTACATTTACTAGTATACGGTAAAGTTTTATCATAAAATTAAACTGTTTTATCAGAATAAATAACCAAATAGTATTATGTGATGTAGCATCTTAGGGTTGGCTGGCTTGCAGAGCCTTAAGCAGGCAAAATGTGGTAATCTGCAATGAGTTTTCCAATTAGTGTGAAATTAAATTCTCTTTTAGCTCAAAAGTAAAACCCTCTTCTTCGGTATACCTGCTGGTTGGCCAGTATCGGCTCTCTCCCAGCAACCAGTTCAAATAGAAAAATGAATCTAAATTAGATTAATTTCCTTTCTGGTGCACCAGCATTACTGGTATTAGCACACTTTTGAGGGAAACTAGCTGTTCCTGCCCAGTCAGCTGAGATAACCCGCACACTGTGGTGTTGGTCTTTTTGTGCATTCAAACTAAATGTGAATTATTCTCTACCATTCAGGGCTTATTTCCTATTGGTTGAACAATTTTAAAGTAGGTCAGATTTTTGGGCCTAAATTGCTTATTTTTCCCTTTTCTAATGAAGGATCATTGGTTTTAATTGGAGAAAAATGATGTTAGGCTATTTATTTGAATCTTCTCTACAGCCTTTCTCAAGTGTAGCAGTGCTAGCTCTAGCAAATGGCTGACCTTTGTGTGTTAAATGTCAGCGGTGCTCACTCTGTCTTTCAGATTCCAGTTGCCTTTTTTAACTGGTGCTTAGAACACTGCCTTAAGCTACTCTCTCTAGAGAACTGCTTCTCTAGTCTAAGCCATACTGTACCCAGTGTATACATGCAGTTATCTGTCTGATGATCACAAGACTTAATTATGTTATAGCTGTGTAGTAATTGTATTCCAGATCAGTCTGCATTGTTGGTGAGTCAGCTTTAAGTCTTGGGTTCTGTCTACACTACAGGTACTGCAGTGGCACAGCTGTGCTGCTGTATTGCTGTAGTGTAGATATTTGCTACAGCGATAGGAAAACCCCTGCCATTGCAGTAGTAATGAGTACCCTTAAGTACATCTTGAGAAGTGGTAGCCAGGTTGATGGAAGAACTTTTTTCCATTAGCCTAGCAGTGTCTGCACCCTGACTAAGTTGGCTTAACTATGTCTCTTGTGTGTGAATTTTTCACACCTCCTAAGCAATACAGCTAAGTCAACTGAAGTTTTAGGTAAACCAGACCAGGGTTACAGCTTTCATAGACTGATAGAATGGATCACTGTAATAACCTAGACTGACCTGTATATTACAGACCATAGAACTTCCCCAAAATAATTCCTAGAGCAGATCTTTTAGAAAAACATCCAACTGTGATTTAAAAACAGTCAGTGATGGAGTTGTTCCAGTGGTTAATTGTTCCAACCATTACAAGATATGCCTTATTTCCAGTCTGTATTTATCTATCTTCAACTGCTAGCCATTGGATCATGTTATACCTTTCTCTGATAGATTGGGGAGCCCTTTATTAAATATTTATTCCCTGTGTAGATTCTTCGTCTGTAATCAAGTCTCTGAACCCTCTCCAGTGTATCAACAACATCCTTCTTGAATTGCAGGCATCAGAACTGTACTCCATATTCCAGGAGTGGTTGCACTACTGCCAGCTGTAGAGCTAAAATAGCCTCTCCATTCCTACTTGAGATTCCCCTGTTTGTGCATCCCAGGATTGCCTTAGCTCTTTTGGCCACAGCATCACAGTGGGAGCTCATGTTAAGTGGGAGCTGACTGAAAAATGATTTGGAGGTTGTGGTGGACAGTCACTGCTTCCCAGGATAGAATACCCCATTCTGTAAGTTTTTGGCCCACTTTTTTGTTTATAGAGGTACACATTTACATTTAGCCATATTAAAAACACTGTTTGCTTGCACCCAGTTTACCAGGAAATCCAGATCACTCTGTATCACTGACCTGTCCTCTTCATTGTTTGCCATCTTCAAATTTTCAGTGACTGTTTTTTTCCAGCTTGAGAAAAATAGTATCAAAAGTTATACCACCACATCCTGTTCAGGGTGTTCTCTGCTCAGCTGTGTTTAAAAGGCTTCATTACTTTCATGCTCTCTCTTTACAAGATGCCTGGAAGGAACTTCCATTTCTGTCTCTTGAACTGGTTCTCCTCTGTATTTGAGGGCTAAAAAGCTTTGCAAGCTTCATAAATCCTTCATAAAATAGAAGGATCCTCACAACACTGTATAAACTGATAGTCTGAACAGTGCCATAAAAGTAAGAAGACCAGTTTTTTACTTAAGTATTTTATAATCTAAGAGTCTGATGATCTGCAGTTTTTGTTTGGGTAAATGCTAGGCTCCATGGGGTAGAACCTTTTCTAGGTAGCACCCTACAAATTGATGGTGTTATAATGAATATAACTTTTGTAAACTATTAAGCAGTATATAATTAGTAATAGCAAAGTAGGAGTTCCCCAGTGTGATGAGCGGCACTACTTCTGAGTGGATGTTTAGCAATAGTGAGGGCCACTGTGGAAATCTATTAGTGAGCTCCAAGAAGCAGTGCACAGGTTCTGCGCCTCCTTGCTGTCATTGATAAAATCTGTAGATGAAAGGATTAAGTCCCTCCCAGACTCTCAGGGAGGACAGTCCTGCCCTCTCTTTGCCCTGGTATATGAGTAGGTAAAAACTGGAAGTACAAACTCAGTTTTCTATAGCTTATGGAGGTTATTCTCATCCATGGGGCAATTCTGCCTTATGTAAACGGGCAGATGTCCTTTTCAGAGTCTCATCTTACTCCGCTCTGTCCTTGTGCTGACTTTCTGAATGGATGGGGCTCCCCCAACAGCCCTGACCATCCCTTCTTACCTGCAGTGGTGTTTGCAGAGGGCTGGAGAAGGAGTATTTTAAAAAAAAAATCCCTCTCCCCACCTATTTTCTGTAATAACAGAAATAATAAACTACAAGCAAACACACTTCCATATTTCAAGCAAAAGGCCCCCCGAAGTAGACCTCTGACCATGCTGCCAACATATTCTATACAGTACCTCAATTAATAGAACAGAGCATATCACTGGATCTTTAGATACAGTAGAACCCCCAAGATAAGAACACAGAGTTACGGACTGACCGGTCAACCGGCCACCAAGTGAAGCTGTAAGTAACCAACTGGGCAGCAGCAGAGAGGGGCAGCCACTTACAGCAAGACACTGGGGTTGCCAGCCCAAGGCAGCTGGAGCCAGCCAGCAGAGCAGGAGCAGCGCCCCCGCCCCCCAGCCTGGGCAGGGATGAGGACAGGCTGTTTTCACATACACCTCTGGAAATAAGGGGACAAGCTTGCAAACTCATGCAGGGGCTGAGTAGGGAGCAGCTCAGCTGCTGCAAAAACGTGGCCTGGAGTTTCAGCTGCTGGATCTGGAGCCCAAACTGCTTTATTCAGAGTTACAAACATTTCATAGTTATGGACAACCTCCATTCCCGAGGTGTCCTTAACTCTGGAATGACACTAGCCAATATCTCCAGTGCCAGAAACAACTCTAGAAACCTCCATCTTGCGGTGTCCAGTTATGCCTGTTGGACACTGCAAGCTTATATGAGTTTGTCAATTTAACAAAGAAATTGATATGCACCGGCTTGTTATCCCAAGGGGAGTCTATGACACACATTAAACCAAACGCACTGTTTCAGGTAGAACAAACAAATATATTAACTACAAAGATGTATTTTAAGCGATTTTATAAATCAAAACATAAAATGGATTTGGTCAAATGAAACAAAAGCAAAGATATTGGCTGGTATTCTGAGCAATTTGAGAGCTTTCTGTAGCATCTGTCCCGCCACATCACCTACCCTTTCTACACCCCAAAAAATTGCAGAGACTTCATGTGTCAAATTAAGATTCAGCCTTAAACAGTGTTCAACTCTCTCACTTGTCAAGGTACTTGTCCATTGATCTCAATGTGGGGGCCACAGTGGATGGACAGCCAGAGGAAGCAAAAAATTCTTAATATTGATCAGTGAAATAACTAGAGGGTTTAGATTGCCTAGTTTAATGTCATTGGGGGAGGATAGGGGAGGGCCATTATAATTCATTTAAACTGGCCAATGTAATTGCAGCAAATTAAAATTCTTTTTTACATTTAAAAATGTACTGTTCACTGCATGCACACCCAGATATCTCAAATATGTGATATTCTGTAAATTGAGGGAACACCCCATGTTCATCCTTATAATATGATTGTGTGGTATCCAGTGCAAAGTTTGTCATGTTGAGTCATGATGCACTGAGCATTGTTGTTATAGTAATGTTATAGGTTATAATTTCATGTATATAGTTATGAGGCTGAAAATATGTCTTCATGGTTTAAAATAAGCCCAGGCAAAAACTCATCAAGAGCAGAGAGGCAGTTCACACCTCATCAGGGCATGTGTGGGACAAAACCAGCCCAGCCTCACAGGAGCAAAGGACACTGGCCTAGGCAACAACAAAGGATCTGCTGGACTCTGTCACCCCTCTTCCTTTGGTCAGTTTGGGACTGCGATAAGGTAATGCTCACTTGACTTTGAAGGGAGGCGGGGGGAAAGCCAAGAGGGAAGAAAAAACATGATAAAAGGGAGAGACATTTGCCATGGTCTTCCACTCTCTTCCACCTCCATCTACAGACATCACCAGCAACTGACTGAAGCGCTGATCAAAGGGTAAATCCTGGCTGAAGGGCAACTAGCCAGCCTGTGCTGAGAAGCATCTAAGTTTGTAAGGACACAAAAAGTGTTAAGATCAGCTTAGAATGCGTTTTGCTTTTGTTTCATTTGACCAAATCCGTCTTATGTTTTGACTTATAATCACTTAATGTATCTTTGTAGTTCATACATTTGTTTGTTCTACCTGAAACTGTGTGTTTGGTTTAATGCGTGTCATAGACTCCCCTTGGGATAACAAGCCGGTGCATATCAATTTCTTTGTTAAATTGACAAACTCATATAAGCTTGCAGTGTCCAACAGGCATAACTGGACACCGCAAGATGGAGGTTTCTAGGGTTGTGTCTGGGACTGGAGATATTGGCTAGTGTCATTCCGTTGCACAATTCAAGGAGCAGCTTATGCTCCAGAGGCTGTGCATGAGCAGCCCAGGAGTGGGGGTCTCACAGCAGAGCAGGGTAAGGCTGGTTCCCAGAGTCAAGGATTGGAGTGCATTGTACTGCATTTCCTGACACTCTCACTGTCTTTGGAGAACCTTCAGTATAGATGGGCTCTGAAGCACATGTTGTTTTCATCCAGCTGCTTCTCCCAAAATAACCTACTGTACTTGGATCACTTCCAGTCTGACTTCCACCCTTTCACAGCACTGGAACTGCCCTTCTAGTAGTGTTCATTCAGCTCTTTTGTTTTGACTATGGCTCTCTGCTGTTTTTCCCTTTTAATCCATTTTATTCACCCGTTTCCTTCACTTTGTGTTTGTAATGCTTTATCTGCAGTCTGCCCAAGATAGCATGATGGGGATGAATGTGACTGTCTTCTCTTAGTCAGAATCCTAGAATATCAGGGTTGGAAGGGACCTCAGGAGGTCATCTAGTCCAACCCCCTGCTCAAAGCAGGACTAATCCCCAACTAAGTCATCCCAGTTTGTCTGATATAGATAACAAAGCTGAAATTGTTCAATCCTTACCCCCCCCTTAATACATGTATTTTGACTGTACCAAATGTAAGATGTACTTTAAGCACACTGATCCTGATTAAGAATTCCAGAGAATGTGTACTGAAGGACTATCCCTGAAGTGTACAGATGCCAATTCCGATGCTGCTATATTCTAGTAACCTAGAAGAAATCTACCATGGACAAGATCCTGATGATCTTGTAGAGCATATCACCTTGTGGCGAGAGGTGACCATTTAAACTCTTCCCTTGCGGGGAGAGAGGAGCAACCCCAAAGAACTTTCCCTGTTCACCAGCCATGGTATTTCTTTAGTGTCTTTGATGCCAAACCACAGGAGGTGGAGAGAAGTCTAAGAAAATTTTGGGAAATGTCAAGGAAATAGAGCAGCTAGTTTTTCAGCTGAAATATATTCAGAATGCCTCACTGATATTCTTGAAAAGTATGTTAAAGGGGCCCAAATTTTACATCAAGGTTCATGGGGAAAGTAGTTCTTTGTGTAAGTTCAATGGGAGCTGAAGGTTCTTGGATCACCTTTAAAGTCAGTTGTAGCAGCTCTGAAAATGGGGCCATCCGTATTTACCTTGTGCATAGAATAACTTTAAAGAACAAATGGTGTATGGCCAGGTCTATACTGGGGGGCCGGGGGGTTTGACCTAAGATACGCAGCTTCAGCTGAAATAGACTTCAGCTACGAATAGCGTAGCTGAAGTCGGCGTTGTGACGGATTGGGATCACAGAAACCCCCTTAGCTGCCACTCGATGTGCCAAGGTTACTCCTGCTGCTGTTTTCCTGCCCAAACAGCTTAGGACCTCAGTACCCTGTCAGGTCTGAGCCATGTCCCTCCAACAGCTATGGGCTTGCCTGGAAACAGGTATGAAGTATTCCTGCCCTTGGCACTCAGATGCTCAACTCCCAGTGGGGTCAAACCCTGAATAAATCCGTTTTACCCTGTATAAAGCTTATACAGGGCAAACTCATAGATTGTTTGCCCTCTATAACAATGATAGAGAGATATGCACAGCTGTTTGCCCCCACCCAGGTACCAACACGTACTTCAGGTTAATTGATAAGTAAAAATTGATTTTAATAAAGACAGGAAGTAGGATTTAAGTGATTCCAAGTAGTAACAGACAGAACAAAGTGAATTACCAAATAAAATAAAATAGAACACACAGATCTAACACTAATATAGTAAAAAGCCTCACCCTCAGTTTTTTCAATGAATTTCTTCTTTCAGAGTAATTTCCCTATTAGTCTGGGTCCAGGTATCACTCACCCCCCCCCCCCCCCCCCCGTCCCCTGCAGTCACTGTTTTCTGTTCCAGCTTCCTTCAGATCTCCTTGTGGGGTGGAGAGGCTGTTCTTTGAGCCAGCTGAAGACAAGATGGAGGAGTCTCCCCAGGGTTTATATAGACATCTTGTAGGTGGAGACCCCTTCCTCCTTCCTATGCAGAATCCAGTTGTAAAATGGAGTTTCAGAGCACATGGTCCACTCACATGTTTGAGTCAGACTTCATTCGTTACCAGCCAGGCCACATTCCTGGGGAAGCTCGGGTGTGGACGGGCATCTACAAAGTTCATTATTAGCTTGATGGAATAGTCTTTCCTCAGAGAGCTGCTTAGCTGCTTTCCAAAGTCTACTTACAAGTAACCAAGCACAATGCCAATATTCATAACTTTGAATACAAAACAGACACATACATACAAATAGGATGAACAGATCCAGCAGATCATCACCTTGACATAGATATGTTACATTGCATATGTAGCAAAACATATTCCAGTAATGTCATACATGTATTTGTAGGCACCCCCCCTCACCCGTAAAGCCTTATGGGGTACACTGTCACAGGCGTATCTTAGGTTGACTTACTTTGGCGTCCTCATGGTGGTGAGTTGACCGCTGCTGCTCCCCTATTGACTCCACTTCCGCCTCTTGCGGAGGTGGAGTTCTGGAGTTGATAGGGAGAGCGCTCAGGGATCGATTTATCGCATCTACACTACATGTGATAAATCGATCCCTGATAGATCGATCACTACCTGCCGATCCGGTGGGTGGTGTAGACGTGGTCTTAGTGTGTGGTAGGAGAGAAGTGAAGGACAAGAAGGGCCAGTGTAAGGTTGAGATGAAAATGGGGATCGGAGCGGGGTGGAAGGGGCAATGGAACAAATAGCCAGTGAGCACAGAGTGAAGAAGGCCCAGTCAAAACTGAAAAATTCTGATATCATCAACATCTGTAGGATCCTTCCTTAATTACTTTTACTAGCTGGAGTCTCTGGCTGGCTCCTCCCTGTAGTTTTTTTAAAGTATAATGTACCCAGGCCACTGCATCCAATTTAATTTGTATTTAATGTTTCTGACCTTTAACATCTTTCTGAATTGCTTTAAATATATAATGGAGGTAGGGGAAAAAATCCAGTCTTAACCTGAAAATTCACTTTGCTAAACGCTGAGTGTTAAAGTGTATTCTTGGTTGACAACTAATAAAAATGGAAGTCAACAGTTAATTAATACCACACTATTGGTATTGGTGTCAGAGAGCTTAGTCTGAACAGCTGCTTCAGGCAGAACATCAGTTTGTGAGAAAGATGTTGCTGTCTGTGAGAGTTATGGCGAATGGGTTCTCTGTGGTAAACATGCTGTGTATGAAATGCTTAAAGGCAGCTAAGGTCAACATAATTACTTGTAGACTTTTTACATGTTCAGTGTTTTTACACGCTTTCCACGGCATCAATAATTTAGTCCCCTTGCATACTTGTATATCACATCCATTGTTTGACTACAGCAGAGGACAGCGAATCTAATTTTTGGATAGTAGAGGGAATGATCAATGTTATAGGGTCATGCCCTATGATATCTATTTTAGAAAGCAGCATTTTAGGTAATCTTGGCAGCATTCCATTTGTATAGCTGACCCATTCATACCTGACTTGTGTGCAGTGCAGCTGAGTTGAAGTTGGAACCATAACTTTGACTTCAGTTTTACCACAGCCATAATGTTGCACAAGCATAACTTCTTTGTTTTTAAACCTTGGCTTAAAGACAAAACAAACAAAATTTGAGTCAAACCTAATTGTGTAGTAAGTGACAGTTGGTTTCTGAGACTGTGGATTATTTCAGTGAAAGTCATGAACCTCCTCATTCTGGAGAATAAGAGGTTGCTCTTTAAGGGGGTGTCCTGAACCACAAATCGCAAAGCTGCTATGAAGCTATTTAGGAAGGTTGCGTGGCCTACTTGAGAATGTAGAGGATGTAGCAGATTTATTCAGACTTCCCCCTCCCATCAAGTTCCATCATCCTGTAATTCAAGTCTTCCATTACTGTTGTCCTGCTCTAATGTGCACAAAATAGAAAGAATTGTTACTCAAGAAGCTATTGGCTAAAGATAACAGATCTGCTATCAGATCACTTTTAGAGTTCATTGAACTAGTAGGGCTTCACGTGGGTAAAAGGGCTTGCCTGTGAGGATACAATTGCAGGTTAGGTATAGTATTTAAATTATGCTCTTGATAACTCCAAATTAATGCCTCTTTAAGAAAGAGAGGCTTTAGGGCTTGGTTACACTGGCACTTTATAGCGCTATAAAGCCCCCACGAGCGCTATAACCTCCTCCCCATCCACACTGGCAAGGCACTTAGAGCCCTATAACCACGGAGTTATAGCGCTCCTGGTAATCCACCTCCGCATGGGGAATAAGGGCTGTAGCGCTCCCACTGTAGCGCTACAGCAAGAATGTGGACACCCACTGCGCTACAAGTGATCTCTGGAGATGCCTAGAGCCATTTAAGGCAATTGATGTCTCTTCCCTTTGTTTTGAACTTGGCTGGAGGAATGCGGAAGTACCTCTTTAGAGTTTCTCTCTTAACTCGGCAGATAAGCAATGCAAATGTTTAAGGAGGGAGCCTGTGTGAAAACAAAGCCCTCTGTGAACGGAGGCTCACTGACAGGCTTTCAGAAGAACGGGAAAAACACCGTCTCTCTCCCTCCGCATACACAGAACACGTCCCCCCTCACCCCCCTCGTTTAAAAAGCACGTTGCACCCAGCTGAATTCTGGGATACCCGCCCTAATGCGCTGCTCTTAATGCCGCATTAAGTGCCCCAAATGTGGCCATGCGATACCGCTGGCGTGTCTGAGTGTGGACATGCAATAGCGCTATACATATTACTGTATAAGGGGACCACTATAACCAATAGTGCTATAATCTTGTAAGTGTAACCATGCCCTTAGTTTCTGACTTGCCATAGTAACAAGGCAACAAATCTACTTTTGTGTCATCAAATTCATTTGTAATCATAGAATCACAGAAGATTAGGGTTGGAAGAGACCTCAGGAGGTCAGTTAGGCCAACCCATCTTTGAAAGCAGGACTAACCCCAGCTGAATCAAATTTAAAACAGTTGGTTGCAAAACATGCTGGGCAGCTGACTTCATCCAACTACTGTTTATTTAAAAGTAAGTTGTTTCTGCATTCTCCTGATTTCTGTAGAAGTATGCTACCATAGATATTCACATATTGACTCTCCATCCAGATAAAACTCATGGATACTTGGCCTCTTAGAGACTAGGCCATTAAAAAAATAAACTTTTAGTCTGATTTGCCATTAATTTTATTGCAAGCCTTTCTAGTTGACATAGCTGTGTAGACACACTTCTGAGGGTGTGTTTACACAGCTGCTGGGAGCAAGTCTTGTAGCCTACATGGACAGACTTGTTTTAGTGGGGCTTACACAAGCACACTTAAAAATAGTAGTGTGGATGTTCGGGCTTGGCCTGTGGAGCCTAAGATGCCCAAATGTCAAATCAGTGCCTACACAGCTATTTTTAGCACTCTAGCCCAAACCCTGCAAGTGTGAGTCTGTCGAGACTCACTCCCGGCAGTTGTGTAGACATACCATAGAGTCCTTGGTAAAATGTGCTGCATTTAAGTTCACTCATATCCCCAGTCACTCCAGGATTTGAGTCTTAGCTAATTCCATAATAAGCAACAAACTAGACAGGATTATGTGTATGGCAATTAAAAATAAAAATAGCAGAGGCAGAAAAAGGTACTGGCAGAAGTTTAAAACAGCAGTGGGAAGCTTAACAAAATGAAAAGCAGCTTCAGATTTCCTGAGGTAGATTTCTACTGGTTTTGAGGGATCAGGTAGAGAATATATCTAAGACCAGTTAAATTACTTAGATCTAACTGGATTTTTTTGTTATGGAAGGAAAGTATTTTGAAGGAGAGAGCCTCTCAGAATGTATACTCAATGAGGAGCATGTCAATTATTGTTCAACAGCTCTACTGAACATCAACATGAATCGTTGAAATAATGGACTACTTGTTGGCAGGCATAATGATGAGTCAGTTCAGCCTCAATCAAATGGTATTTTTCCAAATAACAGGTTGGATAATGGATTGGAGGCTTTTGACCATGAGAGAGAGTTTGGCACTGTCTTCAGTGTCTTCACTTGTATGATGGTTATATACAAGGACCTGAGTGTCATTCTTATGGTTAAGTGTCCATACCGATACTCGAGAGACAAGGTGCGAGAGATAATTGAACCAACTTCTGTGCGAGAAGTTTTGAGCTTACACAGAGCTCTCCCACCTTGTCTGTCTTGTATTATAAATGGCAGATATTTGTATACAGTCTGTAATTCTGACCTGGATTTTCTGACCTCTTTAAAAATATTAAGCTATTATCTGGGTACTGTTTGTATCTATTATAGTTCACTGGGTACATGGCCAGTGTGGATTGCTAATTATCTTCTTTATTATTTTGATCTCTGAATTAAAAAAAACAAAATACCTCAGTACAATAATTTGGAGCTATTAAGTTATGCATATGGTTAGTCTGTGACAATATGTCCCTGTCGTTATGCAGTTCATTCCTTTTTTTTTTTTTATGCCAACTTGTTGCATCTTGTCTTAAGCTAGTTTATAAGTTCCTCATTGCGGGAACCGCCTTTTTCTATATGTTCAGATAGCACCCTGATTCTTATTGGGGCCCCTGGATGCTACTATAATACAAATAATGGCTATGGGCCAAATTCTGCTAACTCTCCAAGTCTGGTGGGATTACTCATTGGTAAAGGGACTCATGTGCATAAGTGTGTGACTAGATACTAAGGTTACATACTAGTTTCAATTGCACTTTTTTTACATAGAATTTTCTAATTGTAGGCTTAAAGGGACATGATTTGAAAGATCATTTGTCTGAATGGCGTACCTGCTATAGTGACAGGTCATACCTAAAAGTACTATCATTTAAAAGCTAGCAAAAAAAATCCTGAATCTTTATTTTGTCTAGTCAGTTTCATCATTCCTCTGCAAAACTTCTCCCTTGCAGAAAAGATTTGCATAAATGTAAACAGTGGAAAAGAAATACCCTATAAAAGGAATTAGAGACAAAATCAGAGTATGTTGTTTAAGTCTGTTTTAGATAATTTAAATTGACAGCATTCTTTTAAACTTCTCATGCTGGTCTGTACCCAAAGTCAAATTGCATTTGACACTCTGACTGTTGGGTGAGAGTGAAGCATTCCTCCCCATTCCCCAGTTGTAAAAAGAAACAGCTGAGCTCTGAAGTGATTATAATATACAAATATTTGTTTAAGCATTTTTCTGACTTTTTTATCTATTTCACTTTTCATAGTTGCAGGAAATTATGGGGTATTTCAGACTATAGGAAGGTCAGAGAGTAATTTATTTAATCACAGTAGATGTTGACATTCAGAAAGTTAAAGCTTTTTGTTACCACTAAAACACAAGTGGTCAACATGATTTGTCAAAATATACGAAGTAAATTTGAGCCCTTCTTACACCAACATAGAACTTGTATTATAAAAGAGCTTGGGTTGTGGATACGGAGACCACTTCTTCCTATCCTATGAATTTGTGTTAAAATTCTCTCGCTAACTGTACTGCAGCAGTAATTGCTGCATCAGATTCTCCTTGAGCAATGGGAACAGAACCTTCATTTTTCTTTTGCAGAACCCTAAAACAAAAGAGCAGATTGAAAACCTGGTACGGGATGGAATGAATAAGGAGCTGCGGGATCGTCTCTGTTGCAGGCTGACGTTTGGGACTGCTGGACTTCGTTCTGCCATGGGGGCAGGCTTTTGCTACATTAATGACCTTACAGTGATCCAGTCAACACAGGTAACTTGGGTGGCATTATGCAGGCAGACTTCTTGTTTATAATTTCATAGTAATCATCTTGAGCACTTAAAATTGTGCCTTTCATCTTCAAAATTCGCAACGCATTGAAACTTACTTGAAGCTATATATAGGTATTACATCACCCATCACTGAAATCCAGCCTCATGGGTGGAATGTGGCAACCGTTCAACAGTACACAGCAACACCAAAAGGACAGGAAGTGTAAAAATACTCATCGAGCAAAACCTGCCCAAGGCATCTTAGGCCGGTTGTAATTAACTAAAGTGAAGTTTTGCCAGTGAGTTAAAGCTTTTTGTATTAACTTCAGGGGACTCATCTGACATTGCAAGAGAAACCAAAATGCTCTTGTTTGCAAGTATTTGAAAGATGTAAATACTGAGAAGGTATTTTCCATTTCTCTATTTTTAGGGGTTCTATACCTCTTTTCCCCCCCCCCACGCTTCATATGAGCAGCAGTCTGGTGGGGGGAGCGGAGGCACTTGCCCTTTTGAGGGTCTGTGTGTGATGACGTGGGGATGTTTCTTAACATTTTGTATGATTACTGTGCATATCTGTTTCCCCTATGTGCTGCATGTTGAACTGGGTGGCAGGAAGGGTTGTTTACTTTGGCAGAGTCTCAGCAGAATATGGCTACTCCGATGGCTGGATCTGTGGTGCTTGGCAACTAATGACTCTGAACTGCCCCCACGCCCGGCAGGAGTCCAGCTGGAGACAGAGAGCTAAGGTAGATAACCAGGTGACCTTCTTCAGACCAGGAAGAGGAACAAAGGATGGAGGAGACACCTCTGGGGTCGTATAGTGTGAGCTGCTGGAAGCAGGAGGTACACTTCTGGACTGGGGACAAAGTGGGGGCAGGACTGACCCAAGTAGACTATGCTGTAACTTTTTCTATTCTTGATGCTAACTAAGAACTTTCTGTGCTGTGTTCCAAACCTCTCATAAACCCTTCTATTTTTACAATGCTGTCTGAGTCACTGAGGTCGAGGGGTGCATTGCTTCCTTTGGGTATACAAGTCTACCCCAGGTGGCCAATTTGAGTGGACTCTCTGAGTGAAATGGGTGCTGAAGGCTCCGAAGTTCGGAGTCAGGAGGCAGTGAAGCTAAGGGGCTTACCATAGAGAGAGTACGACCCTAAGGGGTTAACATTCTAAAGGGCTCCTCCCAGGGAATGTTCCAGAACTGTGCAAGAGCACCAGACTTATGGATTCCGAACATTGAGGCTCTCTCCCTGCCCCTCACTTGAGCCAGCATCTGGAAAACTCCTGCCCCTTTGGATGGGGAGCTAAGGACATGCATATCACAGATTGTAAATCAGGAGGTGGATGGGAACACACATTGAGATGTGTGGAGCAGTTCACCTCTCAGATCTATTGTTCTAGATTTAGATTATATTAGTTTCCAGTGGGGTGTTTGCATGCTGAGAACATCCCATTGAAATGAATGGACCACTTCACACCTTTCAGACCCTCCTAGGCTATCAGTGGATGTGTAAAGGAGCCCTTCCCATCCTCACTTCCTGTTTAAAGGACACTTCTGACTGCTCTAAAATCTCCATGCTTGTACTGATTTTGTTGAAATTAGCTATGACTCATGGGAGTGCAGATAGGGTTGCATCCGACGAAGTGGGTATTAGCCCACGAAAGCTCATGCTCTGAAAAAATTTCAGTTAGTCTTTAAGGTGCCACAGGACTCTGTCACTTCTGCAATTCCAGACTAACACGGCTACCCCTCTGATTCCAGATAGGGTTGGTGATTGAAACTTGGGGTCATCTGAGTTAGGGTTTCCAGAGATAAAACCTGGGAGGGAAAAATAACCCATTTTTTTGAAAAATGGCTTTGTTTTGTTTGGTAATGTTTGGTTTTTTGCACCGAGGTAGAAATCAAACGATTGTTGCTGTGATGCAGGTCAAAATGATCTGAGTCAGTTTTGATCTCCAGGTTTTGCATGGCACCTGCTAATTCTCAGGGGGACTCTGGAAAAATTGCTGCCTCAGCAGACCCCCTCCTTGGCTGTGGCAACTTCTGCCTTAATTTCCCCCACCTTCTTTTTGCCTTTTCTGTCTGTAGTAGTGTCATGGCTACTTCCTGGTCTCTGGAGAGATGTGTGGTGTTTCCAAAGAGACACAGCATGGAAGTTGATCACTGAGGTAAAAGAATTATGTGTGTTGGCAGTATGTGGATTCTGGGCGATTCCTGGATCATGAGGTTGCAGAAGTTTGGAGGAGAGCAAGAAGTACATCATGGCATCAGGATTGCTGGCTAGAGGCTGATTTGGGTGGAGAGAGTTAGCTTAGCATCATGTTTTACCCACCCTGCACATCTAACTGGCATCTTAAGAGGGTGTGATCTCATGGTGATTCACTCGGGTGGAAATAATCTGTTTTTATTCCTGGGATACACCTCAAACAATGTCTGATAGCAGGTTTGGACCGCATCAGAAACTTTTGTCCAGGAGCTGTGTAATAGTTTTCTCTGATTTGGCTGAGCATTTGAATAATCAGTACAGTGGCAGTAGGAAAGCTGTTAAGACTCAGAACAATATTAATCAGGAAATGGGGAGTTGTGTGGTTACCCAGTAAATGTATATTGTATGACACAGAAACATTCTTCTTTGAGTAATTGCACATGTCCATTCCACTTTAGGTGCGTGCATACCTTGTGCATAGCTGTTGGAGAACTTTTTCCTTCCCTGGTACCGGTTGAAGCTGTTTGAGTGTTCTGTCGCTGCACGCCACTGCATGTTGGTATAAGAGAGCAGAGTTGCCTCGACTCCTCCCAGTTTCTTCTTACCATCAATGATGGTATCCTAAGTCTTGCTATCGTCAGTTTATTTCCTTCACTCTTTGTATAAAGTCTGTTTCTTGTTCAGTAGCTAGTTATAGTGTATAGTTAAAACAACGAGGAGTCCTTATGGTACTTTAGAAATTAACCCTTTTGGATCAAATTTGATTCTCTGGTCTGGTACTGATAGAGAAAGTCATGTCTCTCTCTTTGGGGTTTAAGTGATAAGAACATAAGAATGGCCACACAGGGTCAGACCAAAGGTCCATCTAACCCAGGGGACACCATCCCGCCCATATTGGCTAATAGCTATTGATGGACCTATCCTCCATGAATTTATCTAGTTCTTTTTTTGAACCCTGTTATAATCTTGGCCTTTACAACATCCTCTGGCAAAGTGTTTCACAGGTTGGTTGATTGATTGCATTCTGTGACAAAATACTTCCTCTTGTTTGTTTTTAAACCTCCTGTTTTAAGTCCTGCTAGTCGTGTGCCAGTCAGTGACCCACTCCCCAGCTTCCTAAAATATTGGGAGGGTCTCACATCAGTGAGATGTATCACATTGATAGACCGTTTAAACCTCGCTCAAAAAATAGAGCTGTGAGACTTAAATATTTCCTTATGGAGGCCCTCCGTTGGAGCTGTCGGATTCAGAATGTACCCCAAGTGCGGCACCATCTGTACAGAGTGTACCTCCTGAGAGGCCTTGGCACTGTATTCCATATCTCTAGAACTGATGAAGAGACCCAGATCTGCCAAGGACATAGTATGTTGTCCAGAAAGACTTTCGGTACCCAGGCCATCTAAAAGCAAGAACTCTGAAGGGAAGCATTTTCCAGTGTGTTCATCTGCTGCGAAGGGGGATTTGTCAAGCCCAGAACCTCTGCCAGATCTGTTGTGGCTGATTCCTGAAGTTTCTATGTCAGACCCAGGATCCAGTTTCGGTACTGACAACACCAGACGGGTACACTGCCACTAGAGAATGACTGAACTTCTTGGTACCAGTGTCCTTTGTGGTTCAGGAATGGTTTCAGCCCACACTGGAAACTGTGGTCCCTACATCACCTCTGCAAGAGGATGCAGTACTGATGCCACTTCTGGTGCTTAGGAGGCCTGTACATTCTAGGGGTTTACCACCATTAATATCCCCATTGCCACTGTCTCTGGGTTTGGTTTACTGATCTCCTGTCCACATGAGTTCTGCTCCACCATTATCACATGACTGAGTCATCTTCATTGGATTTGGAAATGGGGTCTGTGGATGTCCCAGCAGTGAGCACATCTCCAGGGGCGATGGCCTGTGTAACCATGGGGCTTTCTGTCACCATGTCAGTGTCTGTTCTGGACATGGTGGGGTGTCTCTTCTGCTGCTAGGACCTCTCCTTACCTTTCTGAGCTGGCTTCATCAAGGGTGCACTGAGATCCTCTGCACAGCAGACAATATTGTCTGATGCCCAGGACTAGGACTGAGCAACTGGAAAATGCTGAGACAGCTCCTCCACTACAAGAGGCAGACCAGCCATTGCCTCAGCGTCCTGGTGTGTTGTGTTCCTCATCACCAGATGAGATGATAGAGGTGTGAGCTATTGATGATCACAAGAAGATTACAACACTCACTAACAGCTGCTTAAAAGTGACAGAATCCTGTGGCACCTTAAAGACTAACATTTTTTTAGAGCATAAGCTTTCGTGGGCTAATATCCACTTCGGACGAAGTGGATATTAGCCCACGAAAGCTTATGCTCTAAAAAAAATTTTAGGGCTTGGTTACACTGGCACTTTGTAGCGCTATAAAGCCCCCACGAGCGCTATAACCTCCTCCCTGTCCACACTGGCAAGGCATGTAGAGCGCTATAGCCGCTGAGTTATAGCGCTATTGTTAATCCACCTCCGCCTGGGGAATAAGGGCTGTAGCGCAGCTGCTGTAGCGCTACAGCAAGAATGTGGACACCCACTGCGCATTAATTGGCCTCCAGCCCGTCCCATAATTCCCGTTCGAGCCACTCTGGTCATCACTTGCAAACTCTTTTGTCCTGTCCTCAGGTGACCACACATCAGACCCGCCCTTTAAAGTTCCAGGGAAATTTGAAAATCCCCTTCCTGTTTGCTCCAGCCAATCGTGGCGTGCTCTCAGGGAATCCTTGCAGGTGATCATTCTCATTGATCTGATTGATTGCGTGGCATGGTCTCAGGGAATCGTTGCAGGTGATCATTCTGATTGATCATCATGACTCCACGTGCCATGCCTCCTCGCAATAGGCGATTCCCCAGCATGGAGCAATAGCGAGGTGCTGGACCTCATCAGCTGTTGGGGGGAAGAGGCTGTTCAGTCTCAGCTGCGGTCTAGCCGCAGGAATTTTGATACCTATGTGCAGATATCAAGGGCGTTGGTGGAAAGAGGCCATGAGCGGGACACTCTGCAGTGCCGTGTTAAGGTAAAGGATCTTAGGAATGCGTATCACAAAGCCTGCGAGGCAAACAGCTGCTCCGGGGCAGCCCCGGTGACTTGCAGATTTTATAAGGAGCTGCACGCGGTACTTGGTGGTGATCCTACGGTCACTCCATCGATCACCATGGACACTTCCCAGCCCACCAGTGAGGGGGGGAGTGAGGAGGAGGACGAAGACCAGGAGGATGAAGAAGAGGATGAGGAGGAGGCGGCAGCGACCCAGGGCACGGAGGAGTCCCTGGAAGCATGCAGCCAGGAGCTCTTCTCAACCCAGGAGGGCAGCCAGCCACAGCATCCGGCGGTTGCAGGGGCTAGCTCAGCAGCGGATTGCAGAGGTAATGCTGCTTTTCTATGGGGAAGGCTTGCAGCTTGGGGTGGAGAGGGATGTAGGGGGCATTCCACCTGGAGCTCTTCTCAAGCCAGGAGGAGGGCAGGGGGGCATGCAGCCAGGAGCTCTCCTCTAAAGCCAGGAGGAGGGCGGCCAGCCACAGCGTCCGGCGGTTGCAGGGGCCAGCTCAGCAGCGGATTGCGGAGGTAAAGCTGCTTTTCTATGGGGAAGGCAGGCAGTTTGGGGTGGAAAGGGATGCTTGCATGCTTGCCTACATGTGGAATAGAGCATTGATGTAGTCTATCACCTCGCGGTAGTCATCATCAGTAATCTCTTCCAAAGTCTCAATAAGAGCGCTTGCAATGCGCCTGCGCAGGTTTCCCGGGAGAGCCAGCCTGGTCCCCGTCCCGGTCACGGTCACTAGTCCCCGCCACTGTGCTACAATGGGTAGGGGGAGCATTGCTGCACATAAGCAAGCTGCATATGGCCCTGGGCGGAAGCCGCATCTCATTAAAATCCCTTTCCTTTGTTCCTCAGTGACTCGAAGCAACGAGAGATCTTCCAGGACAAACACCTACGGAGAATGTTGGAACAGTGTTCAGAGTAGGGCTCCTGCCACTTCCCGGCACTTCCCACCCCCTCCCCCGGCACAGCTTTTCTGGGGCAGGGAAAAAATCATTTCCCTTGCCTCTGGAGTGCACTCACCATGGCAGGGGCTCCGTTGCTGTATCTGTGCTCTCTGCGGGACAGGCAAATGAGGAATGCGGGGGAATCATAGGCATGTCTGCTCTTTACAGGGGAACCACTGTTAAATGTATCTTTTTATTTTAGAAGGGTCGTCCTTGAGCCCTGCGCCATCGCTCTTATCAATAGCTGAGAGGCTGAGGCGACTGAGGAAGCGGCCATGAAGGAGCAAAGAGGGTCTTGTACAGCAAGTAATGCAACAGGCTGTAACGGAGAATCGAGTTGCACAGAGGTGGAGGGAGAAAGAGCAAGTTGAGGGAGAAGGCGCGGAAGGAGAATGTGATTCACCGCTGGAAAAGCACCGATAAGCTGCTCTCATTACTGCAGCTTCAATTGCAGACTATGCAGCAGATTGTTACCCTTCAGGAGGAGAAGCACCGCACCCACCACCCCAATTATCATTTGCCCCAAATCCCTTCCCCTTCTGTGCCTCAGTACCCTCCAGGCCACTATCATCAGCTATATGGTTATCACCATCCACAGCTGCCTCTAACCCCTCTGTCTTCACCGAACAACCCCCAAACCCCGGACCGTTATCCACTGCAGTCAACCCCTAATAACATGCCTTACTGCCCTCCGCAAATGGGGTTCGGGGGACATGGCCACTGTGAGGGCACTGGAGACTCAGAGACCCGGACATATTCCGATCTCTGACTGACCCCATGCCACCCCCCATTGCACCTTCCCTGGCTTCCCCCTCACATGCATCACAATATTTTCTTTCAGCAACCAAAGTACCTGTTCAATAAATGAATTGTCTTCTTAATAAATGGGTTTCTTTATTAAGTGTACATACATTATTACAGGCTACAGAAAAGCAAATGCCTGTTCCTATTAAAAGAATGCTCCCTCCCTCCATCTGCACCTCACTTTAGAACTGGCTTTCAGCCTCAAAATGCTCCCTCAAGGCTTCCCTGATCCTAACAGCCTCGCGCTGGTCCCCTCCAAGAACCCTGCTCTCTGGCTGGGCGTATGTGGCCTCCAGGCGTTGAACCTCCGAGGACCATGCCTGAGTGAATCCTTCGCCCTTCCGCTCACAAAGATTATGTAGGGCACAGCATGCGGAAATAACCGCGGAGATACTACCCTCGGCCAAGTCTAGCCTCCCATAAAGCCAGCGCGCCTTGAGATGCCCAAAAGCACACTCCACAGTCATTCGACACCGGCTAAGCCTGTAGTTGAACCTTTCCTGACTGCTGTCCAGGCTCCCTGTGTAGGGTTTCATGAGCCAGGGCATTAAAAGGTAAGCAGGGTCACCAAGAATCACTATGGGCATTTCCACTTCCCCCACGGGGATCCTCTGGTCTGGGAAAAAAGTCCCGGCTTGCAGCTTCATGAACAGGCCGGTGTTGCGGAAGATGCGTGCGTCATGCACCTTTCCAGACTAGCCCGCGTTAATGTCAGTAAAATGCCCACGGTGATCCACAAGCGCCTGGAGAACCATGGAGAAGTACCCCTTTCGGTTAACGTACTCGTCTGCTAGGTGGGCGGGTGCCAGAATAGGTATATGGGTCCCATCTATCGCTCCTCCACAGTTAGGGAAACCCATTTCTTCAAAGCCAGCCACGATGTCATGCACGTTACCCAGAGTCACGATTTTTCGTAGCAGGATGTGATTAATGGCCCTGCGCACTTGCATCAGCACAACTCCAACGGTCGACTTTCCAACCCCAAACTGGTTGGCCACCGATCGGTAGCTGTCTGGTGTAGCCAGCTTCCAGATCGTGATAGCCACCCGCTTCTCCACCGGGAGGGCAGCTCTCAGTTTGGTGTCCTTGCGCCGCAGGGCGGGGGCGAGTTGAGCACACAGTCCCATGAAAGTGGCTTTTCTCATTTGAAAGTTTTGCAGCCACTGCTCGTCATCCCAGACTTGCATGACGATGCGATCCCACCACTCAGTGCTTGTTTCCCGTGCCCAGAAGCGGCGTTCAACGGCCGTGAGCATGTCCGTTAATGAGACAAGAAGCTTCGTGTCAAACGCATTCACCGCTTCGATCTCGTCTTCAGACTCATCACTGTCATCCTGCATGTCAAGGATTAACTCCACTGCACACAGAGATGTGCTGGCGACAGTCGTCAGCATGTTCCTCAGCAGTTCTGGATTCATTGCAGCACACGACAATGGAAGACGGAGCGCGCCTTGCTGAAACCGTTGAAAGATGGCGCCGGAGGTGGAAGGAAACACAGGGATTGCTGGGATATGCCAAAAAGCATCATGGGTAGTTGAAACAGGATACAGAATGCCCCGCAAGTGACGCCCCCCCCCACCACAAGGCATTGCACCAGATCGGGAAGAGGTGTACTGTGGGATACATGTCCTAATGCGCTGCTCTTAATGCCGTATTAAGTGCCGCAAATGTGGCCATGCTATAACGCTGGAGCATCTCAGTGTGGACATACAATAGCGCTATTCATATTACTGTATAAGGGGACCGCTATAACCAATAGCGCTATAATCTTGTAAGTGTAACCATGCCCTTAGTTAGTCTTTAAGGTGCCACAGGACTCTTTGTCACTTCTGCAATTCCAGACTAACATGGCTACCCCTCTGATTCTTGACAGCTGCTTAAAAGGATGGCAGAAGTTTTAGACATTCAAGTGGAAGAGATCTGCAGACCCTCCACTTGACAGTGGAGATGCTTTGTGGCTAACACCGTAGAAATGACTTGCTTGAAAGATATGAAGGAAGTGCTTCTGAATAGCAGAAAGCTTCAATTAGGCATACTTACTTGGCCAAATGGAAACATTTCTATATTTGATCTCAGCAGAGAAATGTGTCTCCACTACATGCTTCCATTAATCACATTTTGGATTATTTGTTGCACCTAAAACATCAAGGCCTGACAATTAGTTCCATTAAAGTACATTTGGCAGCCATTTCAGCATTGCACCCTCCAGTGGGTGGATGCTCACTATTTTCCAAAGCCATAACTATCAGATTTCTGAAAGGATTGGACAGATTATATCCTCAGGTGCAAGAATTTGTTTTCCCCATTGGATCTTAACCTGCACCTAACAAAATTAATGGGGCCTCCTCTTGAATCTTAACTGCATTTCCTGGTTCTCAGAAGTTTGAGTTTCTCTCATTTCAGTGTTCTGCAAGGGGATGATGTACTGCCAAGGAGTCTTAACTCTCCATTAACATTTTTTGCCATTGAACCTTGAAAGTGTTACCCTGGGCCCAAGACACTGTATCGAAAAGATTGTCTAAAGCTCTGGGCCAGAGGCCATGGCTGACAACTGCTCTCCTCTGGTACGCTGGAATTCTCAACCACAAGAGTAAAGACTATCTATGTGGGAGGCAGAATCCTTTCCAGGAGTGGTCCAAGACTGGGAAATGAGCTCCCTCAGGAACAAAAGACCATCACAAGCTGTACAGCTTTCTGCACAAAGTGCCAGGTGCATTTCTTGGACCTTGCTTTCTCTAATGTAAATGTATAGCAAAAGGTATGTTTGGTTAAGTAAAAACTGACCTACCAAAGCAACACTCCACTGTGCGCACTTTCTTTTGGAGAGAGGATGAGCGAACAAACACGTGACAGATATATAGTGGTGATGTTTAACACGCTTACTGGAAGGTGCTCGAATACTATGGTGATGAGCACAGTATAAAAACTTCTGTAAAGCAGAATCAGTGCTGGCACTTGGTTTAGCTTCAGTAGTGATAGGGAGGATGGAACTTCTGAAGGAAAAAAGGTCTAGTGGCCTTGTTTGCTAAGTAAATGTCTTTTTGATGCAAAGGAAGTTAATTAGTCACTTCACTTTTTGACCTGTGTGCTGTTGAGTTTGGAGCTGTTCACGCGCCCAGGGCCTGAAAACTGCATGCTGACTTTGTGTTTTGGGTCTGCTGAAAGTGTGAGTGAGCTTGGATTGGCTGACAATAAACGTTCTTGGCAGGAAGTGTAAAGTTTCATTTTATGCACTAGAGAACCAGTTTTTTCTAGTGCTGTATCGTGGGAATTATTTTTTGTGTGGGGGTTATTGAAAGTTAGACTGGTTGGTATTTACTCTGTAAAGACTCTATTTTTGGTTGTTTACTTTCTGTGATTAGATATGCTAATGTGATGATCTCGAGGAACCAGCTAAAACTTACTTCTGAAGCAGAAAGGCTTTTGATTTAATCTCTGTTCAGGGTGTACTTTCAATCTTCTTCTTTGCTTTGGGATTAGAGATAAGGTATAGTGGGAGTGTGTTAAATGGGTAATCCTCATTTTACTAAAAAATTTAACTGCTTCATTCCCGTAGTAGTACTTTAAATGGCCTTTAGAGTAAATTAAATTTGTTTCCTTTTTAAGGTGTTACATTGAAGTCTTTGTTGTAAGTATACCCTGTACTCCTTGATACTGAGGTTTTGTGTTTGAACTGGAGGTCATACAATCACACAAAGGCATGATCCAGAGAGGTGCACAGCACCCACTACTATGCACTCTCTTGGGGGATTGTGAATGCTTAGTAATTTTCTGGATTAAACCCAGGAATGCAGTATAAATCTGCAACAAGCATTAGTTTCTAGGTATTATGATTACATGTAGTATGTTACTGAAATCTGCCTCCAAAGACTCTTCCAATAGTGCTAGAAACACTATTACTTTTTTAAAATTAATATCCAAAACCCAAATTCTGAGCCAAATCAGGGTTGGGTCAGAGTAGGAGAAAATTCTAGCCTGTGTATGTCTGGATAAACATTAGATATTCAGGTTTCAGAGTAGCAGCCATGTTAGTCTGTATCCGCAAAAAGAATGAGGAGTACTTGTGGCACCTTAGAGACTAACAAGCAAATTGATATTTTCTAAAGCTACCTGTCCTCATGTATGATCAAATAGCTTTGGTGCTCTAAGCTTTTCAGTGGTCTCAGATCTTTCTGCGATTCTCAATGTACCACAAGTGGAGTATCATAACTAAATGGTTAATGGTCTATAAAATTATTATGGAAGTGTTTTGAAAGCTGTCAGTGGTGATGCTGGGAATGGAAAGCAGAGAGAACTTCCCAAAAGGGAATGGGATTTCAAATAATTCTTGTAGTTTAAATGTTGGTGATGCTCTGGGCTCTCCCTGTCAGCTTTCTCCTGTAGCACTGGCACAAAGTACAAATGTTGACAAGCTGGGAGCAATTCAGCCAACTCAAACCTGCAGGTTTGAGGTCTCTTACTGGCTAGATGATATTTAAATGAGATGATGAAAAGAATTCCCTTACAGTGGATGTTGTAGCATGTCATAAGTGCCAGGTAAAACTCCCATATGACTTGTAAAGGTATAAAACAACTGTTGTTTAACTGCACAATGAATATGCTCCACATGAAAATTTTTTTGTAGGTAAACAGTTCTTGTAGGTTGAATAATCCCTAGCCTATAGAAGTCGGTGCGGTATGAAAAATCTGCCACACTTTGGAGGAGAGTCTTATCATTTAGATTGTGGTAGCACCCAAGGTGCCAGGGACTTTTTAAACACAGACAGAGATGAGCTCTCTGTCCTAGAGAGCTCACACTCTGCAAAGACTAAGGCCTGATTTACACTGCCAAGTTTTTTTGCTAAAAGGCAGCTTTTGGCGATGAAACAATGGAGGTGTACACACTGCAAAGCCACTTTTTGCGAGGAAACTCAGTTGCAGCACTGTAATAAAACTACCTCCACAAGCCCAATAAGGCTTTTTGCGCAAACGTTTTATTACCAAAGTGCCAGTGTAAACACCTTGCTTGCTTTTATTGCTGTCATTGACCTCAGGAGATGCCCAACACTGCCAGCAGTAACCGCGCTGCTCATTGTTTTGAACTCGGCAGCCTTACAGGCATGTGCTGCTTCTTTCAAAGCTCCTTTCTGACATCTGGCCTGCTGCTCTGCTCTAGGAAACAAAGAGCAAATCTTTAAGGTGGAGTGTTCCTGCTGTCTCCCACACTATGAACACAGAGGCAGGCAGGGGTGGAGAGGTGTGTGTGTGTGTGTGAGAGAGAGAGAGACCCGGTGCTGTGCAGAGCCAGAGAGAGCTGTGGGCTGATGTCGGGGTTTCCTTCATACCCACACTCTCCCTGTCACACACTCTCCCCCTGCACACTTCAGTTGAAAAGCGGCTGGCAATCTAGTAGGATGCCCATGGAACAATGGGATTGCGAAACCTGCCCCGTGAGGCATTGCAAATCCTTCCCAAAGCACCCTGCAGTCAGTTGCACAGTAGGATAGCTACCACAGTGCACTGCTCTGTTTGTCATTGCAAGAGCTGCTAGTGTGGATACGCTCCAGCCAGGGTCGTCCCTAGGGAGTGTAGGGCCTAGGACAGGGTTTCTCAAACTGGGGGTCGCGACACCCATGGGAGTTGCCGAGCGCTTCCAGTGGGGTTGCGAGCTCCTGCCGCCGCTTAAAAGCTGCCAAATAAATTACCGCCACATTCGGCGGCTTTTCGGCAGACATGCCGAGCTATTTCGGGAGCGCTCATCATGTCCGCCGAAAAGCCGCCAAATGCGACAGTAATTTATTCGGCAGCTTTTCGGCAGACATACAAGGGTCCGCCGCGGCAGCCGAGGAAGGAAAAATGGGTCGCGGTTCTCAAAAGTTTGAGAACCACCAGCCTAGGACAAATCAGCCTCCTCGCCGGCTGCCCATCCACCGCTCTCCCTCCACTCTCCTCCTTGCTAACTGCCCACCTGCCTGCCACTTGCCTCCCTGCTAGTCTCCTCGCCGTCCATCCGGCGTGCCCCCCCATCCACCTGTGTGCCGCTCTCCTCCTCACCCCCTCCCACCTGCCTGTCTGCTGTTTGCCTCCACACTCGCCCACCCTTCTCCCACCTCACTTCACCGCCTGCCTCTTCACCTGAATATGGGGACAAATGGCGTCCTGATCACACATTGGGTGGAATGCAGGACAAAGGGCTAAATATGGGGACAATCCCTATTTTATTGAAGCATGGGGCCTTCCAAAGCGCAGGACCCAGGGCGGTTGCCCCAGTTTGCCTTACTCAAGGGACGTCTCTGGCTCCAGCATCACAAGGAGCACAGTGTGGACATGCAACAGCAATTTAATTAAAGCGGATTAATAAAAGTGGTCTAACTTTTGGCAAAAAACTTGGCAGCTTAGACATAGCTTAAGGCAGATGTGGGAGAGAGGAGAGTGGATATAACATATTAACAATGTGACCAGGCTACTGACAGGCCCCCATCATTCTACCACAAGAATGAGCAGTTAACTGCACATTATGTGCAAAGAAGCATTTGAAATCTGGGAATGGTGTAAGGATCTTGGAGCTGGGCATTGCTGTGGGGAAGGAAGCAAAAGGGACAAATCGTGGCATGAAAGAGGAGAAGGGGAATTTAGGCCATGTCTATGCTACCGTTTATGTCCGCAAAACCTGTCACTCAGGAGTGTGGAAAAAACCCACCTCCCTGAATGACCAGTTTCACCAGCATACACAGTAGCATGTGTAGCACTATGTCGGCAGGAGAACTTCTCCCGCCAGCATAGTTATTGCAACTCGTGGAGGTAGTTTTATTATCACAGAAGAGCTCTCTTCCGTCAGCATAGAGCAGCTGCACAAACACTTTTACAATGGCGCAACTGCATTGTTACAGCTGTGCCGCTATAAGCTTGCTACTGTAAATATGGCCTAAATCACACAAACAACATTGACCAAACTTGTAACTAACAAGTCAAATTTGGGAGAAGGAGGGAATCCGAGGTGGAGGAGAGGAACTCAGGACAGTTGTTAATGGCAAATTCAGTTAATTTAGAGATGACCTAAATGGAAGTGTGCAGTTGCACCACTTCTGCTAGTGGCCAAGAAATCGCTTAATATTCTCCCACTACTAAAGAGTAGCAGCATTGTCAATCCCAAACATTCAAAAATCAATCAGTCCTCCAAAATCATAAGAAAAAAATTGCCTTCTGGGCTTTTGCACCTCTAGGGTTCACTTTTTAAAACTGTTACTTGCATGGAAGCTGAGATTCTCACAATCCCATGATTCCAGAAGCTGGGGCTTTCAAAAAAAAACTCAGGCTCATGATAAAATCACAGGAGTTGGCAGCACTGAAATAGATGAATGCAATTGTCCCTTAACCAAAGCAATTTAAAACATGAAATCCCTTTGTGAGAGAACATAAATTCATAGTGCAGTCAAGAGGATGAGAAAAATAAAAGCTGTGTGAACAGAACATACTGAGCATCAAATAAGCATGTTAACTAGCCAGTCAGAAATCCCATGACTGAAATTTGTGCTGGCTGAACTATCCTGAACTTGTCAGCATCTGTGCTGTGCCAGTTTCTGCATGGGGGAGGGAGGGAAGCTGATATACAGAACCCTGGACATATCAGGGTTTTTGAAGAGTTTAAGGGAAATCTCAGTCGGAAGACTGCAAAGGCAAGGATCTCAAGATTTATAAGTGTGCAATGGAAGTTATGCAACGTTGTGTTGGTTATGCAAAGATGGGCATTTTACCTCTGAGTCTGACTAAAATAAATGTTAGACTTTGTCTCTGCTTTAGTCTTCCAATCTGTTGGTGCCTGTAGGAGCTATTTTAATATAAGGCAAGCAATAATATGCGATGCTGCTGACTTGCCTATGCGATCTAGCATGTGTGGATGGAGTCAGGCTTAAATTAGCTTTGCTTGTTTCTCTTTGACAATTTCACAGCCAGGTGAAAATCTTTTACGGAAGTCAAATGGGGCTCAATCTTGACATTGCTTCTGTTCAGCATTTGTGAAGCTTCAGAGAGTGACTATGATGTCGTGGCCTACAATTCCGTCAGCATGCAGCAAGAACATGACTTTCTTCTTAGCAGATATGTTCGTGTGAATCTCACTCTAGGTGCACTTGCACATTATGTATATGAGATTGGAATCTGTGAACAGCAGTGTCAGTTGGCCCTTGCCTGGCCATGAATGTTAAGGGCAGAGCAGCTGCAACCATCCATCTCTTCTCTTACCACCTGTGGCAGTAAAATGGAACAAGCTGTGTCAGCCCAAAACAAATAGCCCCCCCTTTGATTTAAGTTACCACCCTCCCTTCTGCCCCCTCTTTTCCCCCCAAAAAAGATTTAGATTTAAAACTTTTCCTCAGCTCTTTGCATTCCTGTCTGGGCCTAAAATAGTAGATTCAAAATCCTTTGGTTTCAAACTGTATCTGTTCTGCCAAGGACTCATTCCTGTTACAGACTGCCACAACAACTGTCTTTATCTTGGTGAGATCCATGTGCCAGATTGACGGGGTTGAAAAGGAACAGTGTTACACCGAACAGCAAAGTCCAGGGACACTCAGCTTAAGCTATACTTTCTTGAACAATCAGTTCTTGAAACAATCAGTTCAGTTTTAGGATGAACTAAATACACTGCTGGGATAACTGCTTCACCACTGGGGTAGGTGTGTAAATCAACTTGTAATGAAAGACTGTTGTGTACAGAGTACATTTTCTAAAGTAATGTGCAGTGTTGAAAGGATAATTTATTTTAGATAAGAAGTGAGAACCAGTACATATTCTGTGCCATAGATTGTGCTCTAAACACAAACATGAAGACTTAAGTGAACTATTTATATAACAAAGGTAGCCCTTTTGTATGTGTGAATTATTCAGATTTTTATTTTATGAAGAGGTTCATTATTTATAATTATCTGACAGATGGTTTGAGCATGTTTCATCCTGTGGATTAATCTCAATTGTATTTGCTGCTCCAAGGATCTGTTACCTAATTTTCTGTCCGTTCTGCCCGGTCAGCTGTTTCTGCTCCCTGACTAGATTCTCCTGGGTATTTGCAACCTTTCTCTTCCTGTGAACATTCTAGGAACAAAAATGTACTTATACTGCAAACGCCGTTGAAGCAGATTTTCTCTCTATTTTGAACCAATGTTTGTTCATGCTCATTTTTTCTCATTAACCCAGCTCTAGTGAAGCAAAAGTCTTATTCACATTATTGTGACATAATGAATTCTAAACAGAGTAATCTTTGAGATGTGTGTGCACTATAATGAAGCTAACCTTTCATGCTTCTGTTTTGCTGCAGGGAATGTACAAATACCTTGAGAGGTGTTTTTCAGACTTCAGGCAGAGAGGCTTTGTTGTTGGATATGACACACGAGGTCAAGTGACCAGCAGCTGCAGCAGTAAGAGGTATGAGGATTGATTCTATTTGAAAAACTAGAATTTCAGGTGTGGCTTATAAATTCCCTATATGAAGAGAAACATTCTAAGGAGTTTAGTGTATTATCTATTTATATTTCCATAGTGCCTAAGAGTCCTAATCATGGACCCCTAGTGCTAAGTGCTGTATAGACCCATAACGAAGACAGTCCTTGCTGCAAAAGAGTATATCATCTAAATGCACAAGCCCTCTAAACAGCAAGGCAGTCCCATGATCACAGAAATCACTATATCTGTGTGAGACTTAATTGTGAAAGCAAACTTAAAATGCTAAGCCCTTAGCTTGACTACATCAAAAAACTGCACAACTGGTTATCAGTGTCTGTATTGCGTTTTATTGCAAAACTGTAGTCATAACTTTGTCAGACTACACATCTGATTTAAACTTTCATGGTGGAAAAGGAGTAATTCCTCCTTCAATCCTATGTAACTATTGTGATGATACTTGTAACATCATACTCTGATTTGTTTTAGCAGTATGCAGGCATTAATACATTCACACAAATTTGGAGTCTTTTCTAATTTCTTGCTTAAAAACATCGAAACGTCTACAAGTATAAAGGTGCTTGATGCTGCTGATTTTACTAAAATAGCTCAGCCAGGTTCATATACTTTTTTGAATGAACTCACACTGAAAAATGTTAAGACAAAACCACCATATCACCTGTGGATGAACAATTGTCACAAAATGATCACTCTATATCTGACCTTTCAGTCTTCATCCTCAAAGTAAACCTTCACAACACCTTCAAAATTTAAGCCTAAGAGCTTAAATTCATGACTTTGCTGGACAAGAATAATCATGGACTGAATAAAGACACTGGGTGAATGGTTTATTACTATCTGTAACCCACTAACCCTTTTTTGTCTTGGAGGTGTTTGACTGCCCACTTCCCCCTAACTCTTATGAAACAATTTATTCTATCTTGTGTTTAGCTGTGACAGTACCTTTCCTAGACCTGAGGAAGAGCTCTGTATGGGCTCAAAAGCTGGTCTCTTTCACTAGCAGAAGCTGGTTCAATAAAAGATATTACCCCACTCATCTTGTCTCTCTAGTAGCTCCTTAGACACTCATTGTCATTCAAGCTTTTTAAGAATAGGTTAGACAAAGCACTTGTTAGAGCTGGCTACGTATACTTAGTCCTGCCCCAGTGCAGGAGGCTGAACAAGATGACCGATCAAGGTCCCTTCCAGCCCGATATTTCTACAAGTCTATAAGAAGAACATCTTGAGAGAAGGTAAAAAAAGAACTTGTTCTTTGGATTGTGGCTTTTAGAATAGTACTGTGGATAATAGGATTCACTGAATATTTTTCCTGTTCAATAGACTTGCAAAGCTTACTGCAGCAGTCCTGCTTGCGAAAGGCGTACCTGTGTACTTGTTTTCAAAATACGTTCCTACACCCTTTGTGGTAAGTTTTTTACACTTCATTCTGTCACCGCTAATGTGTTTAGCATTCCATCAAGGCTGTCATCTTAATTTTAGCTAAATAGTTTTCTTGCCAGAATGCCAGAATGTAAATGGAAAAATAGACTAGAGGTGGAACACTAGACTCCTTAGGAAAACTTAAGAAATCATAGGGCTGAATTTGGTTTTGTTACGCTAGTATTAAAACCATAGTAAACCCATTTATTTAAGTAGAGTTACTGCAGCGAGAAATGTATAACTGAGCAAAATTTGGCCCATAATTCAAGATGGAAACAGGTCCCTTACACCTTTATTGTACAAATTATTACATATGTAAGTAGTTCTGTTGAGTTCAATGGGTCTACTTGTGTTTGAGCATTCGCAGTATTAGGAGCTGTAGATTCTTCCCAGGAGTAGCAGAGGAAATAAAAAATTGTTCTCTGCAGTGTATTTTTCATTTTAAACTTCTAGATATCTCCAGTACTGGGGTTTCCACTTGGATCAGCATTTGTAATGTGCCAGTTGTTTTAGTGACTGGGCCGCAGTTGTGGGTATGACTGGTATTATCGGAAGAAATAATCTCATTAGGTTTCTTAGTTTCCTGAATTTTGCTAGTGTGTGTTTATGAACTCCATTCCTAGTATATTGAATTTAGATTGCTTGTGGTTGCTACCAACTGTGTATCTCTAACTTTGGTATTATCAATTAATTCAGTGGTTCTCACATTTTTTTTTTTCTGCAGACCACTTGAAAATTGCTGAGAGTCTTGGCAGACCACTTAGTGATCTTTCCAAATATTGTTTGTACTGTTAGCTAACTATTATAAAGCGGTTTGGATAAAGGCGCTATATAAAAAAAACTTAACATTTTTTGTTCTACAAATAAAAGCAGACAACTCATATTTTAATACGAATAGTCTTACCTTGCTAATGCAATGGATGTGCTCTCTCTCCCCCTCTGTGGCAGCTCCTAAGCCAGGGCTGGGAAGGAAGGGGGTCTCTCCCCCACCATAGCAGCCCCTGAGTTGGGGCTGGGAAGGAGGGGGTCTCTCTCTGGCAACTGCAACCCTGGAGCTGAGGAAAGTTGCCTCTTTCTCTGGCTGCTTCAGCCCTGCATGTTCCAAATTTCCCCCACTCCCTCTTCTCCACTGCCCCCTCCCATCTACTCCCTCCACTTCTCACTGCCCTCTGCCACCTATCCACTGTTCCCCCAAGGCCACCACCTCAGTTTACATGTGCATATTGTCCAGGGTGCAGGCACTAATTGAGTGGATAACCCTTCATTCTCTTATGTGCGGCCGCCCAGGCGTGCACCTTAGAGGAAGCTATCCGCGGACCACCTGAATGGAGCTCGTGGATCACTGGTGCTCCGCCAACAGTTTGCGAACCTGTGAATTAATTCCTCCATATTGAAGAACAAAATTACTATTGATCCATGGAGGCATCTCTGCCTTCTGGATTATGATTTTTATTTCTGTCACTTTTAAAATCTATTGGTAGCTGTATTTATTAGCTTGCCAAATGTTTTGGTGAAATCCTTCATGGATATGAATGGTTTTTGACTTCTTGACAGTTGCTCCAGTCTTTTCTGTTCTCCTCTACTGTGTGCAATCCAAGTGGAGGCTTTTCTTCACCATGAGACATTAAAAAGTTGTGTACCTGGGAAATTGTCTGTTTCTGAAGTTTATTATGGGAATGTTAATTTAGCAGAGTAACTCTGATCATGCTTTCTCTCGTACAACCCATTGCTGATAACAGGACACACAGTGTTCTGGTTGTCCAACTGTTCAAATGATATCTTTGAAATCAGCTTGTGAAATTTTAAGAACCTGTAATATTTACCTCTTAACTGATTTTACACCTGTATGTTTTTGTCAGCTCAGAAGTAGTGAACTTAAATTGCTTTGGTCTTTCAGCCCTATGCCGTTCGGCAGCTCAAAGCTGCAGCTGGCGTGATGATCACAGCATCCCATAACCGTAAGGAGGACAATGGATACAAGGTAAGCCCTGCGCTCTTATTTTTGTGAATTTGAGACCGATAAGTTGATTTACCAAGTGTGTCACCTAGGTCAAGGGTTCTCGCAACAATTTTTTTGATGGCCTCAGTGTGGCCACCAACTCTTGCTAGTGGCTGCACTGACAATTTTTCCTGAAAGACTTAATTAACTTTAGGGAAAAACAAATAGATATGCACATGTCTAAATCATTGTAATTCATTTATGTAGGGTTTTTTCACACTCAGTGGTAAAAATAATTTACAGTTGTGTCTCTTCTTTACTGGACCTAAACAGACTAGAAACACAAATAAGATGCTTTGCATGTTAATGTCTTTTTGTTTCTTTTGCTTTTTAGGTTGCATTTTTTTCTTCTAAGACTTGTTAGCTGATAATTCTTCTGCTGTGAAAAATGATCTTTGTATGTTTACACACAGTTCTAAGTGTCCATTTTTTTTGTGCCAGGTTTATTGGGAAAATGGAGCTCAGATCACATCTCCTCATGACAAAGAGATCTTGAAATGTATAGAAGAATGTGTTGAACCATGGAATGGTTCCTGGAATGAGAATCTAGTAGACACCAGTCCTCTTACACGAGATCCTCTGGAGGAAATTTCTAAAAGCTATATGGAAGATCTGAAAAAGATCTGCTATCACAGGTGCTGTATGAGAAGAATATAACAACTCCCACACTCTAATGCAGGGGTTCACTTCAGAAACTTGCCAAAGTGTAATAGTTTCTGACAAGCAATGACAAATGTAGGTCAAACTTCAAAAATAAGGGCTGGAAAAGTACTATGTGCAGTCAACTTGGACTTGGGGTAAGGGATGGACTAAATTAAGGGGATTTTGTATATCTTTTCTGTGATATATTTTTGTGCCCCATATGTAGGTGATTTCATTACATTAAAGTAGGTGATTTAGCTCTTGCCTTCTGCTTTTGCCATGCAGAGCAGGTAGCTCACTCTTTCCGAAAAAGAGTAGGGATCTGATGCAGAGGGAAGTAAATGTATCATTCTTAGGGACTTTCAACCAGCCAAGCAGCAGAGGTAGCGTAAAGATCCTAGTTTCCAGAGTGAGGAAGGATTGAGTCAGTAATCTTTACTGAATGCCTTCAGTTGAAACTTTCCGGTTTCACACTTTCTTTGAAGATACATTAGACATCTGCAAAAAGAGCAGCAACTTTAGTCACGTTGTCTTGGCATTTCACCAGCGTTCATGATGTCGCAGCATTTTGTGAAATAACCTATAATGTTAATTGAAGGTTACTTTTCTTTCAGGGAACTGAACACAAAGACCAACTTGAAGTTCGTTCATACATCTTTCCATGGTGTTGGACATGACTATGTCCAGTTGGCTTTTAAAGCATTTGGCTTTAAGCCTCCCATTCCAGTACCTGAACAAAAGGATCCAGATCCAGATTTTTCTACTGTTAAATGTCCAAATCCTGAAGAAGGAGAATCTGTGCTGGTATTTATTTTTGTAGTTCAGTCACTTTGTTTTTCAGTTGGGTCTCAACTTGTTTTGAAATGTTAATGTAATAAAGTCAGAGACCTGGGTGTGTTTGAATTTCAGCAGATTTAATACACTTGAGGACCACAAATGAATTTGACTATCTGCATGTAATAGCTAAATCGCTTTTTTCAGGAGTTGTCTCTGAGGCTTGCAGAGAAAGAAAGCGCCAGGGTAGTTGTGGCCACTGATCCTGATGCAGACAGATTGGCGGTGGCAGAACTACAAGAGAAGTAAGAAATGGGACCTTTCTTTTTAACCTTGCCTTTCAAAGAAGAGGGGTAAGGGCAACTAACTGCTCCATGCTCTGATGCTGATTGTCACTTAGATTTACCACTTTATTCCACCATCCCTAACAACGTGACGTTTGATCATATTCAGATGTTTTTAGTCTTCATCTTTTTTCTTACATTTTTATCTAAATGATGCATTTTAAGGAAGATTAATTAAATCCTTTCACTAAAGATCTGTCATGAAAAGTGATTGTAAGCACAGCACCTTTGACCATGTACTTTTGCTGACTTTTGACTCCGGCGCGCCCTGCTCAATCAATACAGCTATGGGAAAGTGAGCTGGATGCTACAACACACTTGAATGCTCAACAGAATTGTTAACTTTGGTCCAACAGCAGAGCCAAATCCTGGGCTAAGTCTTTGCTTATGCAATCCCATTGAAGACAAAGGGGTTGCAGAGGTGTAATTGAGGGTGGAGTGTGAATTGATGATGATTATTATTGGTGGTGGGTTCTTTCTGGTTCATTTATCTTGCTTGAAGGGTTGGCAACAGGGAGACAAAACTTTTTGACTTGTAAACAGCAAATTTGGTCTGGAAACATTGAGACAAGGTAACAGAGCCCTGTTAGCCTGCTGTTCGTGGAGCTGCTTTTGGGGTAGAATGACCTATTCGATTGTTCACTGTTCCAGTGGTTGCAGAATATATTGTACATCTTTGATTCTTAATGCATTCTCCTGAGAAACTTGAAGGAACTGTTTGTTGTTGTTTTCATCTTGTTTGCAGTGGTCATTGGAAGGTGTTCACTGGCAATGAGCTGGCAGCTTTGTTTGGGTGGTGGATGTTCAGGAGCTGGAAATTGAGCAGTTCCAAAGAAGCGGATGTGAAGAACGTTTACATGTTAGCAACCACAGTCTCCTCTAAAATTCTGAAGGCGATTGCACTTAAAGATGGATTTCACTTTGAAGTAAGAGTGGCTTGTGTGTGTTATAATCCACAGGTGGTGTGTTCAGGAAGAATATGATAGCCGTTTCTATAATAACTGATTGCCACAGGTTTTTGTGTAGCTTCGTTACCTCCACCTCCAAAATAGTCCAGACACAAATTACTCTTTACTGCTGTTGACTGAGGATTTTTACTCAGTGTTTCTTTTGGCACTGCCAGTTTACTCATTATATCTCGTTTGTCTACCTTGTAGATTAACATGTGCATTGCCTGCTAATGCATGTTGCAGAGTATGCAGACTGTAATGTCTGTCTGTCTGGAGAGCTGGGAGGTGGTCCTGTGAGAGGCAGTCTGATGCCTCCTAGCCTTAAAGAATTGCAAGGTTAATTTTTAGGTCCAGTATCCTGAAATGGGTCTAACGCAAAGCTTTGCCTTGAGGCGGGGAATCCCTTTTGATTGTGTTGGGGGAAGGAGAGAAGCTGTGGCTTTTCCAGAGTGCATACTGCAAAAACTGTTACTTTCTTAGATCTATGATATGAAACCTACTCAGTGGGGTTTAAATTGACTTGAACAGTACTTGTATTTTAATTTGGCACTTGAGATTTTTTAATTAGATTTTAGTTAAAACTTGTTATAACTTGATCAGGAATCTTCTACACTGCAAACGCCTTTTATTTTGTGTCACTTCCTCAAGGACTACATAAAAAAATATGGGTTGATGTGAAGGGAACACCTTTTTTGTAGGTCCTACACCGACAATGGATCTTGCTCAGATTCCTAGAGCTCTGTGAATATCAGCAGGTGATACAAGCACATAAAAAACATGTTTGACATAATAAACTAAATAAGATTCAGGTCTTGTTTAATATAGTTGTCAGTTGAGACCATATGAAAACCCTGGAAGGTTTTTTATATCTATTTTGCCAAATAATGAAGAGAGAAAAATCCTAAAAAATGTATAAAATGACTGCTATTGTACTGTTAATCAACTTAAGTATTGTTGCCCTCTAGTGAAAATTCTGGAGTCTGTTACTAAATACTGTATTTTGGAGTTAGAAAATATTGATTATAGAAATATATGACTTGTGTCTTTCAAGAGTTTAAAAATACTAATCTGGTTTTGAAATTTTTATCCTTAAATATCAGTCATGATACAGAATTTTTCCTTTTTGTAGGTAGAGAATATTTTGCTCACCCAGGACTGCTATTATATCATTACCATTTGTCCTGTTAATCTTATACTTCTTTCAGATCTCTTAAAAGGAGATTTTAGCTCTTTACTGTGCATGTTTGCCAGGTCCTGTTCCACCAGGTTCCTCATAAGAGCTAAATTTCTATTTTTTGTGGGGGAGGGGAGTGGAGAGAAGGGGCTATTACAAATATTTATTTTTCTGTTTGCTTACAGATGCAGTAGTGAGTGCTATTTTGAAACACTATGCCTTTGATTTGTAGTCTAAACTGTGTGTGTTGGCCTCTTTATTTGCTGGGTTTAAACAAATTTTGTTGGGTTTAAGCTTGGTTAATTGACATAACACCTTGGATTGGGGTCTCTTATTCATCTTACTGTTAGCTATAGAAAGGAGCATAAACTCTGGCAAATCAAGTATAAAAGTATAATAAGGCAGGCCAAAAAAGAATGTGAAGAGCAACTAGCTAAGGACAAAAACTAACAGCAAAAAGTTTGAGGAATCTTGCCAGTCATTGGGGCCAATGGGAGATGGAGGTGTTAAAGGAGCACTCAAAGAAAACAAGGCTGTTGCAGAGAAGCTAAATGAATTCTTTGCATCTGCAGTTAAGACCAAGATATGAGGGAGAGTTCCACACCTCAGCCATTCTTTTTAGATGACAAATCTGAGGAACTGTTCCAGATTGACGTGTCAGTGGAGTGAGTTTTGGAACAAACTGATAAATTAAACAGTCACCAGGACCAGATGGCTTACCAAGAGTTCTAAAGGAACTCAGATTTGAAATTTTAGAACTACTAACTGGTATGTAACCTACTGAAAGGATAGCTAATGTAACACTGAATTTAAAAAAAACAAAAACCCTCCAGAACTGGTCCTGGCAATTACAGGCCAATAAGCCTAAATTCAGTACCAGGCAGATTGGAAGAACGGAATTATCTGAAACATAGGTGAACTAAATATGTTGGAAGAGTCCGTGCAGCTTTTGTAAAGGGAAGTCATGCCTCACCAATCTATTAGAATTCTTTGAAGGGGTCAGCAAACATGGATAAGGGTGATCCAGTGGATATAGTGTATTGGACTTTCAGAAAGCGTTTGACAAGGTCCTTCACCAAGGCTCTTAAGCAAAGTAGGCAGTCCTGGGATAAAAGGGAAGGTCTTTTCATGGATCAGTAACTGGTTAAAAGATAGGAAATAAAGGGGTAGGTGAGAATAAATAGTCAGGTTTCACAATAGAGAGAGGTAAACAGTGGGGTCCACCAACAATCTTTACTGGGACCTGTGCCAGTCAATATATTCATAATTATGATATGTAAAAAGGGGTAAACAGTGAGTTGGCAAAGCTTGCGGAGTATGCAAAATTATTCAAGAGAATTAAGTCCAGTGCTGACTGCCAAGGGTTATGAAGGAATCTCACTAAAATGGGTAACTATGTGATAACATGACAGATGACATTCAGTGTTGATAAATGCAATGTAATGCATATTGGAAAACATAGTCCCAACTATACATAGCCATTACCACTCGAAAGAGATCTAGGAGTCATTGTGCATAGTTCTCTGAAAACATCCACTCATTTTGAAGCAGCAGTCAAAAAAGCAAACAGAATGTTGGGAATCATTAGGAAAGGAATAGATAATAAGACAGAAAATACCATATTGCCTCTATATAAATCCATGGTACAGCCATACCTTGAATACTGCATGCAATCCTGGTCACCCCATCTCAGAAAAGATATATTAGAATTAGAAGAGGGGGAGAGAAGGGCAACCAAAATGATTAGGTATATGGAAGAGCTTCTATATGAGGAAAGATTAAAAAAAAACTGGGACTGTTCATCTTATTAAAGTGATGACTAAGGGTGCAGGTCTATAAAATCATGACTGATGTGGAGAAAGTGAATAAGGAAGTGTTAATTGCATATAACACAAGAATTCAGGGTCACCCATTGGAAATTAATTGGCAGCAGGTTTAAAACAAACATAAGGAAGTATTTCTTCACGCAATTCACAGTCAACTGTGGAACTTGTTGCCAAGAGCTTTTGTGAAGGCCAAAAGTACAATGAGGTTCAAAAAAGAATTAAATAAGTTCCTGGTGAATAGGTCCATTAATGGCTATTAGCCAAGATGGTCAAGGATGCTCCCCCATGTTCTGGTTCTCCCTAAACCTCTGACAGCCAGAAGCTGGGATTGGTCAATGAGATGTGTCACTTGATCAATTGCCCTGTTCTGTTCATTTCCTGTGAAGCCTCTGGCACTGGGCTAGATGGACCATTGATCTGACCCTGTATGGCCATTCTTATGTTTATTTGGTTTACCAGTAGTCTTTGGTCCTGTTGATCATGAGGTCCTTTTGTATTATTTTACCTTTTCCAGGCCTTGTACTTCAGATTTCATACAAGAAAGAATCTGGGGGTGAAAGGTGTTATTTTTATGTGAAAGAGGCAAATGTTCCCCTTGTTCCATGATACTGTTGTATTGAAGGAAGTAACTTTTACAGGGTGGCCTCTTCATTTTTCAGGAAACACTACCTGGTTTTAAATGGATTGGAAGTAGAGTAAAAGATCTCCTAGACAATGGAAAAGAAGTTCTTTTTGCATTTGAAGAGTCTATTGGTATGTACAGTAATCTATTCTAAAATGTCTTTATATGGAAAGCTAGTAAACAATATTTTCTGTGCTAATGTAACCTTGCTTGTGGCAAGGAATCCCGTCGGATTTGTTTCTCTTTAGTTTAGTTTTCCTCTTTGCATTTTGTTGAACTGCATGTTGGTGTCAACATTAGTTAACAGAAGGGCAGTCACTGTCATATCAAATGCTGTGTGGAGGCTACTGGTTGAGTCACAGTGGAGGACTGTGGCACTGTTTAAGCTTCTAACAAGACAATCAGAAGATCTGTAGCATCCATATAGAATCCTGGTGGACCAGATTGAGCTAATATCCAGTCTTCAGTTCACTTGGTAACATTCTCTGTAATGGATGTTGAATTTTTGCTTTGCTTTGCTTTTTTTTAGCTTTTTGCTTACCAGACCACTTAATGACTCTTTTTTTTGATCATCTTACTGAAAAGTAAATTAATTTACTGTTTTAGATGCTGTCACTTAACACAGTCCTTTGAGAGAACTTTAGAAATTTGTAGTGTCTGACAGATGATGTCTCCTCCCATAACTAACAGTACCCAACAGTACATAACCAACTGCCAGCTCAACTAAAGCTCCAAACCGGTACATCCTTGTATTAAGTTCCTGTCTCCATTGCAGGGCTCACTTTAATTGGTATGTCATGGACATAGGAGTTTCCATAGTGGCTCAGATTAGTGATCCATGTAGTCTAGTATCCCATCTTCAAGAGTGGCCAGTACCAAATGCTTCAGAGTGAGGTGCAAGAAATCCAGTAGAGTACAGTTATGAAGTAGCCTGCTCATGGTAATTGGGTGGGAAGTGGCTTATTTTTTTTCTACACAACAATCATTTAGTGGTTGGTTAATGTCTGGTATTTTCAAATAAGCTGAAGGGAGTATTCCTTCCAAAAACGGCTTCTATCTTATCTAAGGTTCCAATGAATAGCAGACTGCAGAGTAACAGATGTTTTTAAGGTTTAAGAATAGCAGCCGTGTTAGTCTGTATCCGTAAAGAAAATGAAGAATACTTGTAGCACCTTAGAGACTAACCAGTTTATTATTTGTAAGGCACATTTTAAAACGTAAGAACATAAGAATGGCCATACTGGGTGAAACCAAAGGCCCATCTAGCCCAGTATTCTGTCTTCTGACAGATGCCCCAGAGGTAATGAACAGAACAGGTAATCATCAAGTGATCCATCCCGTCACCCATTCCTAGCTTCTGGCAAACAGAAGTTGGGACACCATCCCTGCCCATCCTGGCTAATAGCCACTGATGGACCTATCCTCCATGGAAACACTAGAGAGACATGGTGGATGAGATAATCTTTTACTGGACCAACATCTGTTGGTGAAAGGAGTCTTTCAAGCTACATGGAGTCAGACCTGAAGAAGAGTCTATGTAATTTGAATGCTTCTCTTTCATCCTCTCTCTCCACTATCCTGTGTCCAACACAGCTACATCATCTCTAAAACACTTAATTTTCTGTTAGGTAACTTTTGTAATACCTTTATAGTTGGCAATTCTTCTATGGTATCTTTCATTTGAGGCTCTCTGAGTACTTCACAAACAAAGCCTGTTGATAACCCCTAGAGGGAGATAAGGAGTACATAAGGTGTACTTCAACTATGGAAATTCATCCACCTCTTGAATGGAATACAGCAGCTGATTAGCAGCACATAGTAACATATCAGTTTAGTACTGGGAGTATATCCAATTAAAAGTGAAAGTGTAGTTTAGGGAAGCACATTGCAATTATCTAAGTTGGATAGAACATCCCTGCGCTTACATAAAATGTAGAGGGATCTTTAACTACTGCAAGGAGTCAAGACCTTGATTTTAGATGTCCTCGTAAAGATTACACATCTGGCAGCACTGTGGGGCATTGATTGACTTGTGAGACTAGTGCTGCTTACTAAATAACTGGCAACATTCCCTGCGGCACACAAGTGACTTGCTCAAACCAGTCCTGCTTAGTGTGTGAGATCTGAGGGGGATTGTAGCAGAGCCTGTAGCTTTACCATGCTTCTGTCTACCTGAAACTGATAGGTTGTTCCAGACATCTTCCCACCCCCATAACTCTTAGGCTGGCTAGCTTTCTGGATAGATGGGTGTAGTATGTGTATAAATAGAGTGGTAGCAGTTGGACATGTGTTTAGTCTTGTGTGCACAAAGGGCATTTGAAGTTTAATACTTTGCCCAAGTGAAACAAATGGAAATCTATGGAGAGAACTGCTCTGAACACTAGTTTTGTGATTGTCAGGTTTCATGTGTGGCACATCAGTGTTGGATAAGGATGGCGTGAGTGCAGCTGTGGTTATAGCTGAAATGGCATCTTATCTGGAAACCGAGACCCTAACATTGGCACAGCAACTAACTGAAATATATGAAATGTAAGTTCTGTTTTTTAACATGCTCTATTTTCCTTTCGATTTTTTTTTTCTGAGCTTTGCGTAATCAAACATAATTTCCTAAGCACTATCAAAATCAGAACAGTACCCGTCACTTGCTAATAGGACACATTTTCTTCTGGACAAAATAAGTCCAATATAAAACATTAATACCATATAAATGTAAACTGGATTAATATACATTCAATGTGTATTATTCAGAGAAATACAATGCCTGTCAACTGTTTGATACAGATAGCACGGTGATTAGGATGGGGAAGAGGGGAGGATATAAAAACTTGGCTGCTAGAATAAATATCAGAAAGAGTCCTACTAGCAAGGATTGTGTTTTTAGTTAATTGTCGTCTTAGTCAATCTACTTTTAAATGAGTTAAATTATAACTTTTACCTACTAATTTTTGCCTGTTCAAACATCTTGCAAAAAAAGTTCTGACCTCTTGTTGGGGTTCTTTTTACGTTGTGTTTAAGGAGGGAGTGCAAATAAAGTATAGACGTCCAGGCAGAGTGAAGAGGTGTGGAGGGACTAAATACAATAGCATATTTAGGGTATGTTCATGATTTCCAGAAAATCACAAGGTTTTTAAAATTACAATGAGCTCTGCATCTGAAAACGTATTTTTTAAGTGTTTTTGGAACATGCTTTTTTTAAAGTTAACTGCTTGTAAGTAGATCTGATTAATCTTTACAGTGTGGGTTCCTTTAACCTTACTGGAGGATGGTCTTAGTGAAGAGCATTGGATATAAAATGCCTTGATTTGCTGGAATAACAGTTTAAAAACCTCTCTAGCTCACTTCAACTCTTCCTCTCTTTGAGGTAGATACAGAATTGCATACAGGTCATGTTGGAGGATAGTCCTTAATAATGGAGGAGGCCTAGTCAGCTCTGAATTGGCATCTTAAAAGGTTGTGTAAGAACAGAGGTTTGTTCTGGTCTGTCCCTAGAAAAAATGATTTCTTCTCTCATGGTTAGGTTATGTGTTGCTTATCCTCCCTTTTGTATTTTAGTGGTGCTCTGCATATATCTTTGTAAAGTGCTGGGAGTGTAAACTAACTTGACTTATGCCTCTTCATTCCACGTGGACCACAAGGCCTTCATCGCTGCCTTCAATCTTTGACAGTCTCTTGCTGCAGGCGTAGCTTCTGCCCATGTCACTTTAATAGCTTTCAGTTTTCCTTCAGTTGTGCTTTCCTAAGTTGTCCTTGGTTTACCTCATTGTCTTTTTGCCCTTGGGATTCCAGTCCAGCATCTGCCTTGCTATGTTGTTTGGTTCTTTCCTCCCTGTGTGTTCTCTCCATCTCCATTTTGTTGCATAATTCTCCATCCTGTTGGAGTTCAAAGATGCTGTATAAATGTAAAAAAAAAATACTCTGGGGGCGCTAAGAAAATACCTCTTTATGTGAAGTATTTGCTAGTTAACAGAATGCAAGAGCTTGATTTGGATTATTTAGGCTCTACCCTGTGACGAGCTAGGTTTTATCACATACAGTGGCCACTTAAATGAATAATGGAAAACCTTGACATTTGCAGTTAAATCACAGGGAAACTGATGCATTTTTGTTTCAAGATCTGAAATTCTGGGTTTGTATCAAGATTTACTTCGCTACTATTTTTCATGAGTATCTTACATTTTCCATATACCCAATCCTGCTTGAGGCGCTATTATTCTAGGTACTGTATAAACACACAGGTCCCCAGAGAGCTTAGATTCTAAAAAGCAAGTGGCAGTCATCTGTTTAATTTTGAAAATAAATGTGCTGTCTTTGCTATCGCCTGTGGGTTAGCCTTTGTTTTTAAATATCTCCCATCACAGTGCTGCTTCTGGCCGCTGTTCTGACTGCTGCTGAACTGAGTTCACTCTGTCACATGTAGATTGTGGCAGGACTAACTCAGAGCAGAGCAGGATTGGAGATCTAATACTGGCAAGGGACAACACAGAGGTAGGAAATTTACAATATCTTTCCAAAGGCACAGTGGGGAAAATGGAGCAGAATGTAGTAGAAGATGAGGAAGGACTGGTGTGGCAAGAATTAGGCTGCTCTGTGCATCCAAAAAGGAGCAGTTAGAGGAGTGTGTGGTGGCTGGGGGCCTAACGAAGAATAGAGAAGGCTTATGGATCAGACCAGGGATAGCAACATGGAGGGTAGGCATTGGATCAGCTCTCCACTCCAAGCACAATTTTCCAGGCTACAATCAGGGATCCTATATTTTTAGTGGCATGAATTTCAAGTTCCTCTCTCAACTGGATTCAGTCCCTTTCTGTGACTATGAAAGGTTACTGTACATTGTCTTTCATTACTGACCTTCACTTTAGGGTGAATTGGTGAAGTTCAGTTGTTTTGGGTCTGCAGACAGGCATTGTGCATCATTTTGCATTGTCTAGGCTATCTTCTAAAATCAGAAGTTCCTGAAATATTCTAGAAAGTAAGCTTGGGTTCTGAAAAATGTAGTGAACTCTGCTTGAAAGATCCAGTGTCTGCATATAATACTGTGTGCAGCCTCATGAATATGGAGAATCAAGGTCACTGTTCTGAATAACTGATCACTCTGTAGACTTCAAGTGTGCAGAAGATTGAAACTCTTGACATTAAAATAATAATTTTACTTCTAGGTATGGATATCACATTTCAAAGACCTCCTATTTCTTGTGCTATGAACCTCCTACTATCAAAAGGATATTTGAAAAGCTTCGGAATTTTGATTCCCCAAAATCTTATCCAAAGTCATGTGGCGCTTACGGTATATTACACGTACGGGATGTTACCACTGGCTATGATAGCAGTCAGCTTAATATGAAATCGGTGAGTTACACAGTACTTTGAGAAAAAATTAGTCTAGTGGCTAATGTTTTAACCCTTTGACAAAGTGTTTCCTTAGCGTGTGAATGAATACATTAAGTTGATTTTATGATACAGAAAGATGCCAAACATTCAGTATTTGGAATATAAATGCAGGGCTTGTCTATGCTTAAATCACAGTGGCACAGCTGTAGCACTTCAGTGTAAACCAGTGGTTCTGACTTTGTTTTTTTTTGTTTTTTTTTGCCGACTACTTGAAAATTGTTGAGGGTCTCAGCGGACTGCTTTAACGATCTTTCCAAATGTTGTTTGTACCGTTAGTTAACTATTGTAAAGCACTTTGGATTAAAAAACCCTTAATAAGAATAATGATTTTTTCATTCTACAAATGAAAGCACACAACTCATATTTTTATATCCGTAGTCTTTCTAATGCAATGGATGCGCCTCCGGAGGTGGGGCTGTGAAGGAGGGAGGTCTCTCCCTCTTCCCCCCCGCCACCACAGCAGCCCCCGAGCTGGAGCTGGGAATGGGGGGGCTCTCTCCCTGATAGCCACAGCCTCCAAGCTGGGGAAAGTCGCCTCTTTCTCTGGCCACAGCAGAACTGCATGTTCCAAATTTTCCCCACCTCCTTTTCTCACCCCACTGCCCTTTTCCCACCTACCCTCTATTCCCCCCAAGCCCACCACTTCACATTACATGTGCTGCTTCTACAGGGTCCAGGCACCTAATTAGTGGATCCATGCCTGTGGGTGGGTGACCCTTCATTCTCTTGTGTGCAGCTGCCCAGGCGCGCACCTTAGGGGGAACTCTGTTGACCACTGGAATGGAGCTCGCAGACCTCCGGTGCTTTGTGGACCACAGTTTGAGAACCTCTGGTGTAGACACTCTCTATGCTGACAGAAAGGGTTCTCCCATTAGCAGAGGTAATTCACCTCCCTGCGAGGCGATAGCGAATTCTTCTGTGGAAGAATTTTTATATACTGTATGTTTTCTTGAAAATACAGTGACACAGACAGCTTAAATCTATCACATTAATTAAAGTCTGTCTCATACCCTTTCCACAAAAATAAAAAACTAGAATAACTTTAAACAATTTTCTCAATAATGCTAATATCTGTTGGCATTAGCAGAAGTCCAGTAGCTTAAAGTACTGACTTTATTATGTTATATTGAACCATGTTTGGTGAGATGTGAAAGTGTTTTCATCCTATGAAGTTTTTCAGCTATGTTCCCTACCAAACTTTAAAAAGCAAATAGCTGTAAATGAACCACAGAGGTTTACATCCAAGTTTTTATGCAAGATGCTGACTGAGGGAAACTCATTTAAGTTACAGAAAAGCTCAGTAGCTTCAAGGTAATTTAAATTTGATTTAAAGGATACCATTAGTGGATAAAATCTTTAATATTAATTAAACAATTGAATTATCCACCAAAGATTTTTTTAAAAAATTTCCACTAAGATATCTGTAACTTAATTAAAGTTAGTTTTAGACATGGATAATTAAAGCCTGGTTTATACTAGAAAACTAGATTGGTTTAACTACATTAGTCAGAAGGATGTGAAAAATCCACACTCTGGGGCCTCATTGTTAAACTGGCTTAAGTCCCTATGTAGACAGCACTAAGTCATCAGAAGCTAATTTTCATTTTGCTCCCGTTTGTATTGTCAGAGTTTGTATGCAGTGCATAATACTTAGTGTAGCAGAGAGAGGAGATGCATGCTGATTGTACGGATTAAAATGATGATGATGGTGGTGATGTTCCATTAGGTGTTGCCTGTGAGTAAAAACAGTCAAATGATCACCTTCACCTTTCAAAATGGATGTGTTGCCACCCTCCGGACAAGTGGAACTGAGCCAAAGATCAAGTACTATGCAGAGATGTGTGCACGGCCTGAGCAGAGGTGAGGGTTTCCACTTTCCACACTGTGTCAACACTACGTTTGCTGAATCTGTGTCTTTTCTGTACAGTCTTTACTCCTTTTGCTTGATTGGCCAGTGCTTTTGAATGGTGAGTATTGGAGCTGCACCCATCTCATTCAAAATATTTCCACAGACCTGTAGGTGAACATGCATTAGGAGAGATGCATTCTCCAAAGATAAGAGCCTCCCCACCCTAGTTTCTGGGTGTAATGCACATGACTTAACAGACAGGTGTTGAGGGTTTTGAGTGGTTAAGCTGCCTCCCCAGCCACTGGCGTGCATGGATCTGCTCATAAGGCTTAATGCTAGAACTGTTTTAGTGGATAAAATGGACAAGAGCTGAATTTCATGATTCTGCTGCTGCAAAACCTCCTCCCCTCAAAAACTTCCATCTTGGAGCAAAAGGCTTTTCTTTCACTCCTAGTCAAGCTCTGCTCATGCGGAGAGGTCCATGAACTGTTGTAGACACCCACCCACCCGCCTTTCAGGGATCACACTATTGCACCCTAGGTTATCTGTTGATGAAATCTTTGCGTTGGTGAGTTGGGCAGTATGAAACTCTCCTCCCTCTGATAGCCAATCTGGTTCATCTCCTCCCACCTCTTTAAAAAAACACTCCTCTTTAGTGTCCTAAGTGCCTTTTTTGGGGAGAAGCGTTTTATACTACCACATACCATCTGTATCATCAGTGTTTATTGCTCTTGGGAGTAGTGTGGCCACCCTAAACCCCTTCCTTCCAAGTCAAAGCTCCACTCTCACACCTAGATTTTTACTTTTCAAACTTGAGAGGATCTTAAAGACAGGCACTTCAAGTGGCCTTATTTTCAGGGTGCTAAGCATGCTTATTCCACACAGTCAATCAGAGCAATGGATGTTCTGTCCTTGGGAAAGTTGGGTCAGTTACTTAGGCATCTGTGTTCATATTTATGCAGCTATTTGTAGGTCCCCAAGTTTGAGTATATTTAACTTCCAATTTACACATTTCAGTTAGTAGCTGTTTACCTTATTGAGGTCCTTGAATAGATTTTTCTGTTTGACTAGAGCCGGGGCAATAGCAACTCGAAGTGGCAGGCATTGTGAACACTAATTTTTTGAATGTCTGCTCTTGCCAGCAGTTCTTTATCTGATTGGTGCATGAGATCTTTTTGTATATACTCGTGTGGAAGCTTTCTCTTAATGCATCTCAATCTGGGAGTTCTCCATGCATTTAAGACTTTTTTCTTTAAATCTGGAACTGGGCCAACAGGCTGACTTTCTTTATATTTCTGATCTGTTTTAACTGCTCAAGAGAGGAAGGTGCAGAAAAAAAAACTCAGGCAAACTATCTTTGTATGCCCAGTAATCTGTCAGCAAAGGAACTGTCTGTGCCCTGGAGAACATACCGACATATATGAGGGTCATAAATGGACAAGAACAGCGTAGAGAGGAATGACAATAAACAAGTTACTCAATAAAGGCCTGATTCAAACTGACTGCAGTTAATGGCAAGACTCCACTGACTTGTTTGGGCTTTGGCTCAGACCCCTAAGGTGTGTGCACATCTTGCTAGATTTTGTTTGAACCACCAGTACAAAGAAATCATTTAATTTTCTGTAAAGGATTAGACATTAAAATGGATAAGAAGAGTATCTGCAATTACTTTCCAGTATAGAAATTAGAAGGACTCTCAAAGCCCATCTACTCCAGAGCATAAGGAGATCAGCAGCTGCAGATCAGAAAGGTATTTCCTCGCTGAATGTAATAGCACTGCTCAGCTAGGTGAATGATAAAGGTTGAATGAAGCATTATTCTTTAGTCTCTATCAGGAACTGAGTACTATACTATGCTAGATGAGCTACTCTTTTTCAGTGTTGGTTTATATTTTAAATCTTCAAAGGTTAAAGAGCAACAAGCCCTTTTGCCAATTCCTGGGCATGGTCAAAATAACCAAAACTGATCTAAACAGGACTTAAACTGATTAGACCAATTTCTACTTAATATCAGATTGAGTGAGTCAGTTCCTCTTGCGTCCAATGAAATATACTGTACAACAGAGAGTAGCAGGAGAGAGGGGCATGTGTCTTTAGATACGTGTTTTCTGTTTAATGGTTTTGATCTTGATTTTCTTCCCTTGCTGCTTTCATTAATTAGATTTCATAGGAGTTAAGGCCAGAAAGGGCTCATTACATCATCTAGTCTGGGTATCAGGCCCTTAAATTTCACCCATTTAGCACTATGTTGAGCCCAGTAACTTGTTGGACTAACTAAAGCATATCTTCCAGAAGGTCATCTTGATTTGAAGACTCCAAGAGTCTGAGATTCCACCACTTCCCTGGTAGTTTGTTCCAATGGTTAATCCCTCTGTGTTTCAGATTTATGCCTAATTTGAATTTGTCTGGTTTCAGCTTCCAGCCATTAGTTCTTATTATGCCTTTCCTTACTAGATTAAAGAGCACTTTAGCACACAATATTTTCTCCTCTTGGAGGAGGCATATACACATATACTGTAATCAAGGTCACCTCTCAGTCGTCTTTTTCGTAAACAGATTAAACTCTAAGTCTGGAATCTCAGCAAGTAGCAACATTACAATTAGCTGAATGGCAAGAAGACTTCTAAAGGACTTCTGAGGTTCTTGAAATCTACTCAAATTTAGTTTAAGTGTTGGAACTATCTTTTCTGGGATAGATCACTTGATATTACTCTAACTTTAGCCATTTGATTTCTCCCTCTAGTGACAAAACTTTTCTGGAAGAACAACTACAGAAAGTCATTGAAGCTTTGATTGAGAATTTTTTGGAGCCCAGTAAGAATGGACTGATCTGGCGTTCTGTGTAGATCTCTTCCTACAGTTTGTTATAGAAGTGACACTCCTTGTGCTATATCATGTGGAACAAATGAACCAAGATCAGAACTCCATTTAGCATTAATTGTGTGCGCGCGTGTGTATGTCAGTTACCTAACTGGCTAAATTCTTAAAACCAGTAAAGAAGCAGCATCTTTTTGTCAGTTTTCCAGCAAAATGCTATGATTGACAAATTGATTGGGGGGGGGGGGTTAATATCTACAATTTCATGTTCTTTTGACCAAAAGACACATGTACATTAGCATAATGAAGTCAACTCCCATAGTTCAAAATGTAGCACTCCAAAAGGCTAAGACTGCTAAACTCTGCTGTAGCGTAAGTCACTGGGTTTCAGGTTAAATGAACGAATACCTAGCACCTTTGATTTGAAAACATTTGAATTCAAAAAGTTCTGTTAGTCATAAGTGTATTTGAAGGGAATTAGCAATCACATAAGACTGACAAAATGAGCCAGCTTCTTCATTGCTGTGGAGTGTGTAGGTTTCATTTACAGTTACAGGTCTTAATTTTACAAGTATGTTTAAATAGAGTTTAGTATTTAAAATGTCTAGTTTAGACAAGTTGTTACAGTATATGGTTTTCAGCCATTTAAATACCATAGTATTAGAGGAGCTCTTGGTGCACTGTATTTTTTCCTGTGTATCTTAAAATACTGATGTTTACTTAACGGTGAAACAATGGTGGCAACTCCATGCAATTTGATTCGAAGCTTGGTTTTTGACTGGTCAAACAGTGCCTTTCCAGGATGTCCTAATCAGGGGAAATAATCTTTGTCTTGTTTAAATTAATGATTCTAACCACCAGAGGCCCATTGAGCATAGTTTAATCAGTTAGCTTTCATTCATTTTCTAAAATTCTCCCAAAATATTCTGGATCTCATTCTACATTATCTCAAATTTAAATATCTAAAAGCAAGCTGTTCTAAAATATAGATGCCTGTGAATGCAGTTTTGGGAGGACTATGTGAAAATCCAGTTAATATTTCTCTAACATCTTAAAATTAGTGTCCATGTTCTCTGCTCACTTATGAGAGAGGAAGCTAATGGAAATGAGACGTGAGCTCTGTTTATTCACCCCTTTACTCTCTTTTCTTCACTTACAATTGCATCTACAAATTAACTCCTGATGTTGCCTGTCTGCAAATATTCAATCCTTTCTCTAAACTCACTTTAATTATCTGTTTGTTTGTTTTTAGCTAATATTCCTAATCATATAATTCCTAACCAATCCCTTACTCTGCTTTGACCAGAACCTGGTTTTCTTAATGTGGAAAGTCTTTGGAAGGCTGCTGTTAGCACCTGATAAGTGTCTTTTGAAAAGCGTACTGCTTCCCTGTTCAGCATCCTTTGGATGCTCATGTCCCTGGATGCAGAATAATGCTTGACACTGTCTTTCTAAACGGGTGATCGAAATCTCTAAAATAAGAACTGTGATGCTCAGGACATCTAGCCACTCTGGTACTAAAATAATTAAGTAGAACAATTGAACACACATGTACATACTATGGTGTCTAATACCTAAACATGGTTACAGGACTCTAGTAATACCTGTTTGATTAATCCGCTCTAAATCAGTATATAGTTGAGTTCATAAAGCCCAAGAGGCACTTTTTAAACCATTCTTTGCCACTATTGTTAAACCTTTGAATTTGTCCTCTGTTATACTCTTATAGCTAGTTTCTGTAGGCCAGTGCAGAAGGATGCTGTACATATCTCAGCTAGGCAAATATAAAGGACATGTTTTCTGTTTCTGTGCAGATATTGGATATATCATGCTGACAGAGGCTTTGCACTATGACCATAAATACATGTTTCAGCTATATATGAATGTACATGTACTGCAGGAACTTGTCTGTGTGGCACAAATCATATTTACAAGCAATGTTTATTTATTTAAGTGAGATTTCCAAATTGTCCACACAATTGCATGAAATTTCTCTTATTCCAAAAAGGGTCCTTTCCCTTGATTATTGTATATTTGTGAGTGCGATGTTGTGGTGGGGAGGGGGAAATGGGTGAAAGCAATGAAGCTTGACTGCTTTCACAGTATTGCACAGAATTGGAAGGTATCCAAAGATATGCAGGGCAAATCTTTTTAAGTTGCTGCTTGGACTTTACATTTTTTTTTTCCTGATGGAAGTTAAACTTCAGACCTGATTCTGGTCCCACTAAAGTGAGTGGAAGCCTTGCTTTTAATTTCACTGGCAGCAGGATCAAGTCCTTGGGGTTTTGAATCTTTTTTTTTTTTTTTTTTTTTTTTTCTGTTTGTCATTCACACAATTCATTTTTTGTGCGTGTGGTTTGAACAAAGCTAAACATTGTAAAAGGCGTATGAAGTTGTGTATGTGGATAGGTCAGCTCTGAGTATGGTGTAGCACATAGAATTGTGTAAGGTGTTCAGATCTGCTTTCCTAGTAGCTGGTTAGTTGAGCCTGGTCTGAATTAGGGATGTAAAAGTTTAACTGGTTAACAGATAAGCTTCATGCTTATCAGTTTCAGTTGACAATTTAAACTCTGTAGCCACCTGGCATGCCTGGGATCCCGGCTGCTGCTCCGTGCGCCCAAATGCCGGGCACCAGCAGCAGCCGGGATCCCAGGCGTAGAGCCGGCAGTCAGGACCCCACGTAAAACATGGGGTGGACACATCACCCTCCATATCCCTAGTTCCCCGGTTAAACCTTTAACTGATTAGAATTTTAATAGGTTAAACAGTTACTTTTTTTTTTAACATGCTGTTTACATCCCTCATCTGAATCTCATCCAGTCTGAGGTAAATCTTAACACATGCACCAAATTGTTGAACACATAAAAGATGCAGGTTTTGAAATGCTTTTGAGACTTGACAAATCTGGCGGAGCTGAGTGTCAGTGGTTTTCTGATTAGGCCCTTAGTTCTTAAGCAGTACATCATGGATGAAGTGCTTTTGGAAGGTGGGCAACTGAAGCATCATAATGACTGTATTCTAAGGGTATAATAATTACTGCTGTTTAATCTGCTGCTACCATTGTTTTCCATTGATGTGTGTAATGCTTGAAGTATCCCTACTATTCCAGTTGGAGAAGTTGTTTTCTTTCCTTTCTCTGCATTCCCTCCCCTACTTTTGTCACTGTGAAAGATGATCATCTTGTTACCTCACTGCTGAGTAACTTTTTGCTGTTCCTACTGCCTCAGCACTTTGAACTTGTGCACAATCTGGTTTCAGTTATGTGCGTTGTTAATAGTTTTGTTTGCATTGTAGAAATATTTAAACTGTGTGTGGGGAGGTGACTAATTCTAAACCAAACCAGTTCTTTCTTGTCTGGATGTTTACTGACTTATGGCGCTTCCTGTTTATAAGATGCATTTTTAAATGCGTTGGTGTGGAGCGATTCATCAGGTATGATAGAATCAGTGATTATTTGTGTCTAATTCGAGTAGGGTTTTTTTTGTTTTTGTTTGTTTTTTGCACAGCTGCATACAGAAGCCTAATCTCTATCCCATTCAAGTCTGTGTCAGAACTTCCATAGAACTAGGATATGATCCTTTAAAGCATAAGAAATTTGCCAGGCAAGTTGACACTATTTATAATACACCTCTTCTATTTGTGTTTTGTATAAGCAACATCATCTTCACAATGTGAACTGCTTGCTGTTCCATTAGTAAAAGTAAATCAACAACTGTTATCCACCTCCCTCCATGGTAACATCACTACTGTTCATAGCTCTGGAGGAGACTTCGAGCTGCAGCAGGTGTGGAGCTGTTAATGTGTTCTTCACCTCTATCCTAGCAGTGCAGCACTGCATGACTACAGGTATGTGCTAAAGCAAAACTTAAGTGAACCTCTTACTGTAGTTAGAGCAATAATTACACCAGACCCTCGCTATAGCCTGTGTCGCTATAGGACAGGGTCGTGTATAGCACGGTTGCGGCGATGGATTCCAAATTTAAATATTGGGATCCATGGCAACGCAACCACCACATTAACGCAGGACCACGCATGGATCCCGAACCCCAGGCTATAGCGATGGTCCGGTGTACTTCCTCTTCTCTCTTTGCGGTCTGGATGCTTTCCTATTAAAATGGGACTGAATAAATGGAATACACAAAAATGATCTTTCTCAGCTGACTGCTAAACCTGATACAGTTTGCCTGCAGGGTTCACTGCTCATATTTTGATTCAATAAGACTCGAACGGCAATTAAGGAACCTAACTTAGGCTTTTGGCAGAGGGAAGCCTACAAGAGACAGCACATGCTAATGCACCCTTAGAATGCAAGCCCAGTCATGGACTTCCAGGGCTTTTTGTCTTTGTGTATATGACAGAGGACTTCAGTGAAGGGGAGCAATCTGTGGGGGAGCCAGTCTCATACTGGGTTAATCTTGTAACCCATTAGCAACAAGATTGGTCTGCATTTGTATTTAGTAAAATTTCCCGCTTCCCTTTGTGGGTTGAGAAGAGGCCATTTCCTCCCTCACTATAGTTGGCTCAGATTAAATACTGGCTAACTTTTGGTTTGAAATCTGGGGTAGTCTATGGCAACACACAGCAGCAACATCGCCTCTGCACTGGGCTTTAAACTTTGCATTCCTCCATTCACAGGGTGCCTGTCCCAGCGATAATGCTATCCGTGGTGCTGCAATGCCCCTAAAACTGGCTGTGTGTGGGCATACCTCTGTTCCCCCGCCCCCCCCGTTAAAGTGAGATGAGCCCCTCACACACACACACACACATGCACATTGTGGGATCAGGGCCCTATGGCTTTACAGTTTCTTGCTTTGAGACATATTTGAGACTCCATCTAGGCAATGTTTGACCTGAAGTGGCAGAGGCATTTGCCAAGACATTGCTCTTCTACCACAGGAGCAATTCCTTTGTGTTTAGATCAAGGGCCAAATCCTATCTCCATTTCTCCATGGAAGGCCCCAAACTCAGTGGTGTTCTGCTGCAGGGAGGGAGGTGGTGCCTGGAGCCTGTGAGAGGGCTCTCTGCTCCACACAGCAGAGTGCAGTGCAGAAGCAGCGATGGCTACTGCAAAGCCTGGGATGTAGGGAGCCTGCTGTCACTCCACAGCCTGAGGGACAAAGGGATCCCAGTCCCGCATGCTGAGCCCAGGTACTTGGCCTCAGCACAAGGGGGAAGATTTTTGCCATTGTTCAGGAAACTATTCATCCTGAAAGATCAAGTGAGGAGCTGAATCAGCGCTCCTGGTGGATATTTCTTTCATTGATTTTTGACCTAGAACTTTTAAAAGGCACAAACATTTGTGTGCACTTCTTACCACACCCGAGGGAAGAGAGGGGTGCTGTTGGGCTTTGCATGGGTAAGCCTGGGCATTCCAATTCTGATCTCAGATTCCCAGTGTGAGTATAGTAGTTCATTCCCATGAATGCTCAATGGCTGATTCTTCCAAGATGATAGCACCCACAATACCTGAAGTCTTTGCTCTCAATTCAGAGCCCAGGAGCGTTTTAGATCTGTTGTCTATTCTTGTTCCATTTTTTACTCCAGATGCCTTTTCTTTTAAGAAATTGGGGTGTATTATAAATGCAGACTGAGAATTTGCACTTTTTTCTTAAGTATTTCTGTATGGATTACTATGTGGATTTAGCTGAATGAAGTGTTGTAACTAATAAAACATTCTCTTCATAGTAGCAAATCTTGTGATTCTTTGGTGTTTATTGAAGCGTTTCTTTAATGCTGCATGTGAATCCATGTAGAGCTGGCTGAATAATGTGTCTTATTTAGGAATGCTTTTTAATTGGTAGAGCGGGAAAATTGTCATGTAAACCATTCCTAAATATTTGACCAGCTCCAATCTGAGATACAAATATACAAGTTTATTTACAGTGCTGAAAACATGGAATTTATTCTTGATACATCCATTTTGTAATAGTGGAGGTATTTTAAAAGCTTTGTTTTCTTGGTAACAAGTACCAAACATGTACATAACAGACATAGTTGACTTTTTTTAAAAAATAGGTGGGCTGAAAGGAAGAGCACATACACTGTCATTTCCTGGTTAAGATCCAAGACTAGAATAGCTTGTAACATGGATTGGTGGAAACTCCCCGTTTTGAGTCCTTTCACAGTAGGCTGGACAAAGCCCTGCAAAAGCATAGGGAACAGGGAACTGGATTAGATAGCATGATGGGTAAAATTGACCAAAAGCAAAGCAGTGATTTAGGAGTATCGTCACATCTGAGCCTCATCTGGTGAAGAATCCTTCTGCCCTTTGTGATCTGCATTCTCCTCTACTTCTCTCTCACACACCAGTTGTAATGAGGTGAACTTGAATTAGCAGGAAACATTTCAGTCAACACCAGACGTTGAGCAATGGAGGGCATTTAAAGAGGAGCGACAAATGCTCTAGGGGCTGATGGGCTGGGATTAGGAAGAGCAGAACCACTGTATGTATTAAGATGTTTGTTTCTTCACAATCAGATGCAATCGTGAGGGCAAGGGAGGGAGAAAACTGATTGGGATCCTCTGCCCTGAGTTCCTGAATGTGAATTGTAAGGTCTCATGGCAGCAGATTAGCAGCTGTTTATTGGGAGATGGAAGGAAGGATGATCTAATGGCCCTGGGACTTGGGAGCCCTGAGTTCAATTCCTATCACCCTAAGCTTTTCTTCATGACCATAGGAGAGTTACTTAATCTTTCTGTGCCTCAGTACTCCTTCTGATAAGTGAGGCTGATACTGAGCTACCTTAGAAGCCACTGTTCTTTTCTGGGGTATTGGGGGGAGGAGGAGGAATGCCTAAAAGCAGAAACTTTTCTCTGCTGCATGCTTAATTTCTTTTATGGCCGATGCTTGAAGCTGCTCCAAGAGCTGGAATGTTCAAACAAGGCCCTGGGGGTGGGACTGGCTGGTTGGGCTGAGTGCAGGAGAGGCAGATGCAGATGTGCGATGAATACAATTTATCACATGGTTCCACTAGTGATCACACAGATCATAACCCACCATGCATGCACTAGCCTCAGTAACATCAGTACTGACCAGGACAAGGTCACGAGTGGATGAAAGACGCATCCTATGGGGCTTTGGAGTTTGAAAACCCTCCAGATGTGGTACTTGGAGAGGCTTTGATGGAAGCAAACAGAAGAGCAGGGTAAAAGTGAGACCATCTCTGTCCTGCTACGGACAAAAGCTAACGTACATAAGGTGATGTCGTTACTAGAGTTTGTAGTTTATGCTTCTCTTCACAGCTTGAAACTTTTTTGACTCTGGATGGAAGTGATTTGCTTTACAGCCAGGCCGGCTCCCAGAATCGTAGCTACGCTGTGCTCGTGCCCCCCGTGTGTTCTGCAGGCTGGAGTGAAGCAACTGATCTTGCAGTTGCCTGGTGGGGCCGACTCCTGCCTTGGCTGAGGTGATGATAAAGTAGTTGGAGTGGAATGCAGGGACAGCTCAAGAGCTCTTGCAGTCACCCATCCTCTTGGCAAGCACACACCCTCATTGGTGGGCTTGATCTCTGGCTCAGGGTCAGGCTCCTGTTCAGAGATGGGCAGCTCATCACTGCCACCCTATACTCCAAGCAACCGCCCCACCCCTAAAGACTGGTCAAATATATCTGCTTGCTTCATTGTGGCAACATGCTACTCGGGGCTGTGAGGCCCTGTGTGACCTAGCGAGTCGACCTCTTGGCCCTTCTCTCTGTCCTCCTATCCCCACATGCCACCCTCCTTTTTCCTGCTACATCTGGAAGCCCCTCCTGGGCCCAGTCTGCCAGGCCTCCATCCTTCCTTAAACCCTGCTCCTGAAGGGAAGAGGACCTGCTCCTTTCCTCAGAGGTGTGTTATCAATGGAGAGAAGAGACTGTTCCCACAAATATCTACAGAGCTGCTTATACATCTGCTGCATCCCACCATCAGTCATGCATGTTCTCCTGGGTCCCTGCCCTGTCACTATCCATTTAGACTGCAAGTGCCTCAGGACAAGGACTGTTGACACTTTCAGAGGTGAAATGCCTTTTCCAGCTTGAGAGAAGCATTACAATATCGATAGAACATTGGGAGACGAACTCTGGTTTCATTGTTACCAGTGTAAACAGGGCAATTCCAGTAAGCTTAGCACACCAGCGCCAATGAGATCCGAACACAACCCTATGCGTTGCAGTAAGGTTACAGTAGGGTTGAGGGTAATCACAGTAATGCTGATGTGCTTTCAAAGAGTAAGACACAATTGCAAGGCATCTCTAGAGACAACTCTTGGATATTCATAGCTTCCAAGACCATGAGGGATCGTGATCATCTAGTCTGACCTGTATATCACAGGCCAGAGATGTCTCCCAAAGAATGTCTAGAGCAAATCTTTTAGAAAAACATGAAGTCTTGATTTAAAAACATTTAGTGATGCAGAGTCCACTGTGACCTGTGGTACATTGTTCCAAGGGCTAGTAACCTTCACTTAAAAATTTCCACCTTATTTTCAGTCTGAAACTTAAGCCCTTACCATAACATCCTCACAATTTCACTGTTTAAGGATCCCATGTTGGCAAAAGTCTCTCTATGCCAATGGTATATGTTGTTTGCATTAAAGTTGCATGTGGAAAGCCTGATGAAGGTTGGGGCCCTATTGTGTCACACTGTAGTGTGACAGTCCCTGCCCCAGGAGGCTTACAGTCTTAACAGGCAAGACAGAACAGGCTGTCTCTCCCAGCCAGGCAAGTGTTAGAGCCAGAACCCTGAGCTGAGCCCCCGTCCAGTTCTCTACCCCCTGGGTAACACTGTCTATGCCAAAGTCTTAGGTGGATCAACTGGCCAACTTGCTCAAAAAGGTCATTGAATCACTGAAAGTTACAGAGCAGCCAGAGGTGGATTAAAACAGTTGCTGGTCTTTTCATATGCCATTTGAAACTAGAAGGCAAGAAAAGTAACCACATCCTGTTTTTTAAGTAGCATAGGAATAAGGGACACTTTAGGATGGGAGGACAAGCTTGCTTAGTCTGGTCATTTGTTAGAAGAAAAGGTGTTTCTTCTATCAGTCTGACAATTACCTCTCACTCCTTTTTCATGTTTTATTATTGGTAGGTTGCTCCTACTGCCAGGTGTGTCAGTCGTAAAAGATTCAGTAAATAAGCAGAGTTCAGCAAATTGTTCCACCCAGCTGCTGCAGTGTGAACACAGGCTTGTCAATTTCCAGCTGATCAAACATCTGTAATTGCCCCATGAAAATCCAACCTGGTGCAAAAGAATGAAGAACAAAAGCTTGGATGAATAAAAGCTTGTATCTTTGGCCTTTACTGGGGCACATTTTGCATTTCCTCACCTTTTGCGTGACAGATCAATCTCTTATCCCCAGAGGAAGAAAGAGTCCCAAAAAGCCCCCTGAGAAACTGAGGGATTTATGAAATGGCCTGAACATTGTATCACTAGCTCTTTCCTCTAATCAAAGCTTTACAGCCTTCTCCAGTGAGAGGTTTTTTTTGTTTTTTTTTATTTATTTATTTATTTATTTATCCAATGTCCCCTACCTGGCAGCAAAGAACATAAGGAGGAAGAGAAGGATTGGGAATGGCAAACATTTCATTACAGGTTAACAGCTAATGAATGGAAGGATTAGTTTTTTGCTCCTCTAAATTAAAGGAATATAGTTCAGTAAACATCAGTGATGCAATCAAGGGCATCCTTTTAGAAAGGGGACTGCTAGTATAAATAGGAAGGGGAAGGGAGGCTTTTTGTTGTTGTTTGTTGTCACTGCTTATTTCCACTGGAGCCAGTTTGTTAAACATCTATTTGTGGTGTAATGAATCCAAACCTTAAAGCTCTGCCAGGAGGAGATGGGCCAGCTCAATACACCCCCCTCAAACAGGGCTGTCCCTAGATATTGTGGTGGCCCCCCTTGGGGGAGCTAGGCCCAGGCTTCTGCAGGGGTGGGGGGAGGGGATGCACCTAAGGTCTGTTGGGGGCAGGAGCAAGCTTGAGGGGCAGGGGCGAACTCCCCCCTCTCAACACAAGCCGGCAGAGTGGAACGGGTTGGGGCTTGGTCACTCCACTTACCACCGCCCCGTGGAGTGCGGGGCACGCCTGACCCCTGCTGCAGTCCCCCAGGACATAGCTCAGGGGAAGAGGTGGGGTGGGGTCTTTGGGGAAGAGGCGAGGTGTGGAGCAGAGGTGGGGGCAGTTTTCCTGGCCGGCTCAGCTGGCTGGGAGATCGAGTTGGCTGCATACGGCACTTCAGTGTCCCAAATTTCCTGGTGCCCTACGCAGCTGCAGAGTTGGCATGTGGGTTGGGACGGCCCTGACCTCAAGAAGTGGGGAAACTGCTCTGTCTGCACAGGAGCTGGGAGCGTGCGTCCCAGACATGCGCTAGCCCTGCTTGACCGTGTGTGCTCAAAATCCCGTGGCCCCTGCAGGACAGGTGACAGCTCAGACTAGCCCCTCACCCCACCCCGTGCATGTCCAGGGGCTCAGGTAGGGTTGGACTCAGACACGGAGCCTGAACTACCCTCAGAGCTGCACTGCTGTATTTTAGCATGTTTGCTGGAGCAAAGTGAGTCTCTCTCAGTGGACATAGCCTAAGTCTAAGAGACAAACTGAACCCTGCTGGGTGAGGAGGGAGGACGTGGCGATTTCCATATGCCCTATTTCACCTGCATGTGGACATCAGCCCCCCACGCCACCTCTCTGCAGGCAGAGCTGGAGTTAACTCCTGGTTTCCATGGTCACTCTTCCCCCGGGGGAAGTGCCATTAGTGAAGAGAAACTTGCTGATTGGTCGAAGTGAGATTTCAGTCCATTAACTGTATTACCAACCCAAGATGGAAGAGAACCGGGAGTAAAGCATTTACTCTCTAGTCCCCCTGGGCTGACAAAAGACTGATGGGGCGGGGGGCTGTACTGTCAAAGGCCTGAAGCCAGCAGGAGGGCTGAGGTGGAGACATGGAATTCTCCTCATCTCCACCTAGGACCCAAGACGGTCATTTCTTAAGCCTACGAGGGAAGAGGGAAAACGGGGGCCCGAGGACCCATACCACAGGGGATGGGTTTCAGCAGGGATGGTCAAATTCGCAGTAATTTCATTTACAGTCTCTCCTTGGAAAGCCAAATCTGTTGCAATCAATCATTTGAAGTGGGAGTAGGAGAGAGAAATGGGCCAGGGCAGTTTTCGATGGGTAACTGGAAGGCTTCAGCAGAACCAGGGAAGCTCAGTTTGAGAGGCAAGATCCGGGGCGGAGGGTTCAGAGAGGCACCAGAATACATAGGTAGCTTTGGCATGCATTGAGCACAGAATGGGCCCTGGCCAGTTAAGGAGGATCGGAAGCGAGGAGACAGAAGAAGGAGGTGGTTTCAAGGGTTAGGGGTCAAGATTTAAGGGTAAGTCCAAGGCTCACTGAAGGCAGAGGGGGCCCCACCTCCATCCGTGCCTGGATCTTGTCACGCATGGGTAGTTGTAGAACTGCCACGCTTTCCTGTGCGCCTTCGCTAGCCCACCCAGGAGCTGCTTTCTCTACCTGTGGGGGACCAGGTATGATTTCATGGGTTGCATGGTGGCTTCAGCTGGAGCGAGAACTAACTGGAACTTCAGCTGGTGAGAGAACTAGCTGGGAGTAGGCCCACTGTCCCACCTTAAAGTGCTCCCTGGTCCTGCATACCAGGCAGAATACAGTAATGATCAGACAGGCATGTTTCAGGCCCCCTGTGCCAGGCCCTGCCCCTGGGAGGGGAGCAGCCTCCTGGGTCTGAATATCTGGGACTACGGGATTGGCTGTAAATCAACAGCTGCCGCAGGGGGCGAGAGTCCAGCTGCCTGACCGAGTCCTCCTGCTCGGCTGTGGAGAGGCTCGTGTGCATTAGGAGCACTCGGAAACCTCCTGGCCGTTGGAGATACTTTCTGTGGAGCACCGCGGTGTTGCCATGTAATGACGGCCAGGCATTTAGGAGGTGTTGGCCCAAAGGCTTGCTAGTCTCCGTGAGTCTGTCAATGGCTCTCAGCGTGCCCATCACCATAGCATCTGGGCCCATTATAGTCAGCTCAGTGTACTGGGAGGAGCAAGGCGAACAAACAACCTTCATGCGCGCTGAAAGCAGGTCTCTGGTCCTGAAGCCAGAGGCTGGGAGTTAGCGCCTAGAGTCGCTGCCTGGGCTGCTGGTGTGATTGACATAATGACTACAGGTAATGAAGCCTCACCTGTAAACACCGGGGCCAACATTTGCAGAAGTGACCTTATGCATGTTTATCACAGTAGTGCCTAGTGGCCGGCCAAGGTCAGAGTCCTGTTGGGCCAGGCCCTGTGAAATCAAAGAGGAGACAGTCCCCTCCACGACGCGTTCACAGTCTAAACAGAAGGGATAGATGAAGGGTGGGGAAAGGGTAGGAGCTCACGGCAGTGTGAACCAAGCAATGATGGCAAATACCTGAGCGCCGTGGGGGTGGGGAGGCGAATGAGGAGGGGAGTAGCTCAACGGGAAGACGAGACGATGGGGGGAGGGGCTCAGGGCAGAGCAGAAGAGGTGGGACAGGATGGTATCAGGGTTAGGGGTGGCATGAGGCCGAGGGGACCAGACAAAGGCCTAAAGCACATTGCAGCAAACAGCCAATCAGGCCAGGGCATCGGAAGTCCAGTCAAAACTGCGGAAGGGATGATCAGGGTCTGTGAGTTCCTGCCTAAAAGCCACTCTGCCGCTGCTCTGCAGATTCAAGGCTCGTCTGCACTCACAGCACTAACTGGCACAGCTGTGCCACTATAGCACTGTGTGAAGACGCTGCTTATGCCAACAGGAGAGCACTTGTCAGCATAGGGACTCAATGTCCCGCAGAGATGGTAGGTCTGTCGGCAGGAGACACTTTGCCAATCCCATTGACATGCCACTGTCTACACTGGGGGTTAGATCAGTATTACCACATAAGTAGGGGGTGTAGACCAGGACTCAGTCTCTGGCTGGCTCCTCCCTGGAGTTCCTAACAACCAATGTAGTCGTGTTGTTAATGCCTCACTTTCAAAGGGTGCAGCTCAAAGCAGCAAAGTCATTTTTGTCATAAACATTCCCAAAAGGAGACAGCGTGCCATGGTGTTCTGCACACTCGGAGAGCCAGAACTCACCTAACCCTCGTGCTCTGTGCCAAGTCTTCCCGTGAGCTCGTCGTACCAGAGTTCAGGAAAAAAGTCAAACACGAGGAAGCCAATTTCCAAAACCATCTGTTTTTGTTTCCAAAATATTTTTTAAGTGTAGGACTCCTCCACATCTCCCCAGTGCACAGGAAACGCAAAGTCCTCCTACACTCTAGCTTAGATCATCTGGTGTTTTTACTGAAGCTAAATATTTATCAGATGTTTTTCTTCCTCATTAAACACAAGCCTCTGACGTGACCTTTACTATGGCTTTGCGCCCACTCCACTCTCATCAAAACCAGGCATAACACTGGGCAAGGGTTTGGATCCGGGGAAATGCCTGGTGAGCACAACAAGCTCAGAAGGACCTGGGTATACAGGGAGATGTGACAGAGGAGAGGAGTTGTCCAAGAGGCGGTGAGAGACTCTGAGTGAATCAAGCCTAGACACAGAACCCGGCTTTTGTGGCTGCCAACAATGTGTGGCAGGTAAATAAAGGTGATGGCCTTTCTCCCCCACAGTCTTCCAGCAAGAGGGTGACTGATCCTCTTCTCATCCAAGATTTCTCCCAGAGGCCCAAAGGTGCTGGTATCTTCTTGAGTGAAAGAGTTGACTTGAGATCCTCTCCCACTCCCCCGGCCCTTTTTATAGTTCAGTGAACCTTTGAAGTGGATTCTTCAAAGCCATGTTTATCCAAGTGGTGAAGAAGACACATGGAGTCTTGGGGTGATGGAGGCACTGCACTCAGTACACACACCTTTCTATGTTTGGGATAGGCCTGTTTAATAACTTTTGCCTAGGCAGGGCTGGGTGGGTTTTGAACATGTGCTGATAAAACATCATGCAGGGGGAATGCATCACTTTACTCATCCTGTTGCTATGTACATAGCACCACGATGTCATTGACCAGGGAGTTATTTGTTTTCAGATGATCTCGTACGAAGATGATTACGCTGGTGTGCAGGGTGTGAAGATGGGGGGAGCTTTGGGTCACACCCTCATTCTTGCTGTCCCAGGACTATGTCAGACTGCAGTTTTCACTGCTTTTTCAAAACTCGATTCTTCTGCCTTAACCCGTGTTCTCGCTGCAGCGATGGCTTTCCTGGGGCCCGACTAGCTTCAAACGACCACACGGAGGGGGCTGAAATGCCTCATGCCCTTCAGCAGAGTGTTAACGCCAACGTCCTTCACTCTGGGTGCCCACTCAGGCAGGCACACCCTAGTGTTGGAGTAAGTACGGAGAGCCTGTCTGTTACTGTTGATTCCTCTCTGGGGACAGGTGGGCGAAGGGACCTGTGTTGCCGTCCCTGTCTCTCTGCTGCTCATTTCTGAGGAACCGGGACCCCTTGCTGCTGCTGTGCCAGCCCCTCCTTGCGCAGGGGAGACCATTTCCTAACGTCAGCCCCGTGCAGCCTGGGACCAAGGCATGGGGGCAAGCCACAGGTGCAGCTTGGTCGCCCTAGGTCAAGTCACAGCATATCCAGGACCCTGGATTGCCTGAATCTGGCCCTGCCCACAGCTGGAAACTCAGCTCCGGGTGAGAACGACATTTCAAACCAATATCCATTTACCACGGACAAAGTAACAAAGGCAACTAATAGATGTGAGAGGGAGAGTGCTCACCCCATCCCCATGCAAAGCATCTCTTCAACCTGAACAGATACACAGATAGCCAGAGAGGGGCAGTATCAGCAGATGTGGGGGTGGGGAGGGAGGTTGGTGGGGGCACTGAGGTAGATCCCGGTGATACCCCAGACTTTGAAGTCAAAGCTAAAAATCAGGATCTGGTTCCTAATTATGCCCGCATCCATCTCTAGGCTAACTGGCTAAGGGAGAGAAACCTGTTCTATAATCAGTGGGATCTAAAGCATACCCTGAAAGATTAGAAAGTTTCTAAGGAACTGAATGAACATTATGAGCTTTGGGCCTAAGCCTGTTTCGACAGAAGTCAATAGCAGTTTTGATACTGATGATGATGATTAATGATAATAATAAACATGATTATTTTGGTACTGCCTAAGGGCAACCAAGTATGGGGCCCCATTCTGCTAGGGAGCTTAATGATGCAGAGGCAGGAAGATGGCTAGAAATTACTCTGTGCTGAGTGACAAATGGGGGGACGCATCCAAATAGAAATGTGTAAAAACCACCTGCAGTCCTTCCTGTCTTCAGCAACATTATGTTTGAACATTATCAACTGAGCAAAAAGGCAGGTGATACAAAGGTTGTGGGGTCACTAGGTCTCTCGGAATAGGGTAAGAGCTGATACACCTGGGCTAACACAGGAGAGGCGGGGTACCAAGAGCGACAGTACTGGCAGAGGCAGTGATCTGTAGGAAAGGATGTGGGAATAGATCCTCTATTGGACATATTTACCTGTAATTACCCAAGGTGGTCACTGGGTGTCACTCCAATCCCACAAAGTGTACAAGTGTACCTGCTCTAATATTGTACAGTACTGGAGCAACTACACTAGCCCACTCGCTGCTCCCACTGGCTGCCCATCAGTCATCTTCTGCTGCCACCTGCCCCTCTGCTGTGACCCTGCAGCTCCGTCTCGCAGTGATTGTCAGCTCTTAGTGATTTTTTAGCTCTTAACAGGCTGGGCAGGTTCATGGTCCCACCACAAGTGACTTCACCTCTGGTTGAACATTTAAAATAACAAAAAAAAGCTCCTAATTAAGCCGATTTCACTCTGTCTTTGAACAGTGGGGAGGAACAGCTTAAACCAGAGCAGGGACCCTTAGGGAACATCCACTACTCCTGCATTCTGTACTAACGTGATTTGTAACCCAACACTAGCCAAAGTCAGGCCTGGATCCAGGCACCAGCGTTCCAAGCGCATGCTCGGGGTGCCCAATGTTGGGGAGGGGGGCGGTGTGCCACTTCTTTTTTTGGCGGCATTTTGGCGGCCATACCTAAGCCACTGCTTCCTTTTTCGGCAGCATTTTGGCAGCAGATCCACAGCTTCGGGGTTTGGGGTTTTTTTTTTGCCGCTTGGGGCAGCAAAAAAGCTGGAGCCGGCCCTGACCAAAGTTGATCGCTTTGAACAACACCGCTCTATCCGCTGGCTATCTAGGCGGAGGAGGTGTGTTCATGTAAATACAGTTTCCTCCTGAAGTCTCTCCCCCTCCCAGCTAGCAGTCAGGGGAGAACTCATTCAGACCCTGCTTACACACGTATTAAATAAAGGGGCACATTTTCAGAACACTTTTTCCTTGAAGGGATGGGGGGTGTCTCTTTACTTTGAGTTGTGCCTTAAATGTGTATTCCTAATATCTCTCTGATCATATTATTTTTGTTCATGTGAGCCCAGTTGAGATCTGAGCCACAAGCAAAGAGAACTTGTCGTAGCCACACTGTGAAAGAATCAACATAGCACCAGCGTGATTACAATTTTTTCCCCTGCTACATCCACTAGAGGGTTCCAGCCATCTCTCCTGAGATCACTCCCTCTCCTCGTTGAAGGCCTAGTTCCATCTCCTCATAGATCATGGTACATAGTAGTGGAGAATATACAGAAATACAGAAAATTACAAGGACACCATGGGTGTGTGTAGTAGTTCATTCCCTTTGGCGCTTCCCCTAAAACCATTCTGCTGGCAATGAGGTTTCACTTCTCTATTCGAGCTTCTTGGCTCGCTTGGGTTTTCCCCTTGTTCTGGATTTTACTGGGTTTTTCTACAGCATCTTGGATTTCCTCTTCACTCCCTGTGCTCAATGCTCTGCCATGGTCTAGTTTGCATGGGCGAGGTAATAAGGAGCACGTGTGTCATGGCTGCTGTCTACTGGATGGAACGCCAACCCCGCTAGCGGTGTGTCCTCCAGTGTACGGACCAAACACTTCAGAACGTGTAAGAGCCTGTCGTTTTGAAACGGACGGGGCTGAGTTCTCCTGCCAGTGCTGCATGGGAGCAGAACGGCTGGCTCCTGTCTGTGCCTAGATAGACTCATAGGACTGGAAGGGAGCTCAAGGGGTCGTCTAGTCCAGTCCCTGCACTCATGGCAGAACTAAGTATGACCTAGATCAGTGTTTCTCAAACTTTAGCAACCTGAGGACCCCCACTACCCCAGCCCATGATCTGCCCCCCCTTCCCCGAAGTCACAACCCTGCCCTGCCCTTCTCTGATGCCCCACCCCCCACTCACTCTATCCCCCATCTCTCCATTGTTCACTCTCCCCCACCCTCACCCAATTTCACCAGGTTGGGGCCAGGGGTTGAGGTGCAGGAGGGGGTGCGGGCCCTGGGAGGGAGTGTGGGGTGTAGGCTCTGGGAGGGAGTTTGGGTGTGTGGGGGGGTGTGAGGTATGGGCTCTGGGAGAGAGTTTGGGTGTGGGAGGGGG